>OX395130.1:10921654-11417390 GCA_947686815.1 Podarcis lilfordi
GTCTGAAAGCAAAATATATTGTAGAAATGCACATGTCAATAGAGGACCAGTGTTCTTGTGTTCAGTGCAAAGTTGTTAAAGCAGTTGAATTGCGGTTCTCCTAAAAGAAACAAAAAACGTTACTTCTATTAAAGGGAGTAAGGCTGTTTTGGATTATGTCGATTTGAGGGGGGGTTTTGCAGGCAATAGTCAGGATCATGGTACTGGGAAGTGAACTTGCAGCATATTAAAATGTGTTTTATAATTGATTTGACAGTGATTTCTTTTGACAAGTGCGTGAGCCCGTTTCCTGAACACAGCAAATTCCAGAAAAGGTTGTGGTTTTGAAAACAGTACTGTATTCCTGACTATATATATATGTGGCATATAGTGAGATAATATGTGGATTTTCTTTAAAGATAGCCACCTCTAAAATGGCTTGTTCTTTTTAAAAACTATTTGCATATTTGCTCTGTGTGAGCGCTTTCTCAAATTTCGCATATATGTATAGTTATCGGAAACTGCCATCTGCAACTTCTTTCAAGGTATAATTCTGCTGAGCTATTTCCTTAATGCATCTGGAATTTGATTCTCTCTCTCCTCCCCCCGGTTCCAAGCCATGTTGCAACAAAACTGAGTTGATCGTTTGCACTGTATATAATGCAAGCAATCCAGTTTGCTTCAGACTTGAACTTACTGTTACTGTGGTTTTATAGGCGAGTCATTAGGGGACTTGGGCTGTATCTGAGAGTGAGGCCAATAAGATTACACTGCAAGATCAGGTCTTTCAGAATTCTAACAGTCTGCAGTTTTATACTGATAATGTAAAAGGAGAAGAAGGAGTAGTAACTCGTGACCAGAAACTATCCTGTCTTGCTTTCTCATACTTTCTTCCCATCTCAGTGCAAAAGCCACTGAGGTTTGCTTAATTCACTCTTTTCATGTCTCAGCTGATTGCTAAGTATTTGTATTTATTATACAGTGGTACCTTGGTTCTCAAACTTAATCCTTTCTGGAAGTCCGTTCCAAAACCGAGGCGTGCTTTCCCATAGAAAGTAATTCAAAATGGATTAATTCGTTCCAGACAAAATAAATAGCAAAAACAGACGGACCTCATCGTAACACTCAAAACGGAAGTGTGGCACTCAAATCGGAAGCGTAACACTCAAAATGGAGTACGTTCGGCTTCCAAAAAAAGTTCACAAACTGGAACACTTACTTCCGGGTTTGCAGTGTTTGGGTTCCAAGTTGTTTGAGTACCAAGGCGTTTGAGAACCAAAGTCCCACTGTAAATCTTTTTTTAAAAAACAACAACCCATTTTTAAATCTTTTGCTTTAGAACTGTACATATTTGTGAAGCATGTTTTAAATCACAGTTGCCAACTTTTCACCCAAAGTCAGTTGCCATATTTACATCTGTCGTGCTCCTGTGCTGCTTCCAGGTTTCCTATAGGCACCTGGCTAGGCAGTGTGAGAACAGGATGAGGGACTTTGATGGAGCTTTGGTCTTGATCCAGGAGGATCTTCTTAAATTCTTATTGCTGCTCTTCCATCTTCATCAGCCACAGTTGTCTTCTGTGCCCTTAAACGAGTGACCATCTCTGCTCTTTATGCCTGGAACCAGGGTGGATAAAAATCAATGATCTTTTTTAAAAGATAAAAAAATTGGATTTTTAAAAAATATATCTAAATTGGATTTTTAAAAATATATTTAAATTGGATTTTTAAAATAAAATGCTTTTAGAGGAAAAATCTCTCTAAAGATAGTTTTCTGCTTAAGTTTCATTATAGTCCAAAGGCTATTCATCAGGAAATAAAGATTTATTTTAAGTTTTTCATGTGTGCCAAAACTCAGTCTAAGCTGAGTGGTGACACCCCTTTCCTCCGCCCCTGCCCAAACCAGTGATCGGATTTCCTCACTGAGAATCCCAGAGGAGCCTGTGCACCATGCCCAGACTTTGGTTGGATCCAACATCTGCTACAAAGGGATCCCCACAAGCTCTCCTACAACTAATCCAGAATGCGGCAGCTAGACTGGTGACTGGGAGCGGCCGCCGAGACCACATAACACCGGTCTTAAAAGACCTACATTGGCTCCCAGTACGTTTCCGAGCACAATTCAAAGTGTTGGTGTTGACCTTTAAAGCCCTAAACGGCCTCGGCCCAGTATACCTGGAGGAGCGTCTCCACCCCCACTTTTCTGCCCGGAGGTCCAGCGCCGAGGGCCTTCTGGCGGTTCCCTCATTGCGAGAAGTGAGGTTACAGGGAACCAGGCAGAGGGCCTTCTCGGTAGTGGCACCTGCCCTGTGGAACGCCCTCCCATCAGACGTCAAAGAGAAAAACAACTACCAGACTTTTAGAAGACATCTGAAGGCAGCCCTGTTTAGGGAAGCTTTTAATGTTTAATAGGTTATTGCATTTTAATATTCTGTTGGAAGCTGCCCAGAGTGGCTGGGGAAACCCAGCCAGATGGGCGGGGTATAAATAATAAATTATTATTATTATTATTATTACTCCTTCAAGAAAATACTGCTCCTTTCCACGTGGTTTCTTGGGTCCGGTTTATTTTTTATTTCCGCTAACCTGTGAACACAACTCAGCGCTTTCAGGACCTTGCCCAACTCTCACTGTTCCGAGACGTGAATATTTTTTGTTCCGCATACAGTGGTACCTCGGGTTACATACGCTTCAGGTTACATATGCTTCAGGTTACAGGCTCTGCTAACCCGGAAATATTACCTCGGGTTAAGAACTTTGCTTCAGGATGAGAACAGAAATTGTGCTCTGGCGGTGCAGCAGCAGTGGGAGGCCCCATTAGCTAAAGTGGTGCTTCAGGTTAAGAACAGTTTCAGTTTAAGTACGGACCTCTGGAATGAATTAAGTACTTAACCTGAGGTACCGCTGTACTATACAACTGGCAGAAACACGAAGCATTTCACCCCCCGTCTCTTCAGCCTGAAAATGTCTCTGGTGCCGCTCACAAAGATCAGTAACAAAGCCAGACAGTCAAACTGTGGGTATCCCTCCGAGTGAGAAATTTAAAATCGTATCCAAACACTTACATCAGGGAAGTGGGAGAGGAGAGTTAGGCTGCTATAGTTAGGCTGGTTGGAGGAGGTGAGAACGTGTGGGAGCAGAGGGGAGGGTTGGTGTCTGGATAGAAGCGGAGAAAATGAGAGAAGGAGGAGGGTGGAAAGGGGGGAACGAAGAAAAGACGAGATGGAGAGAACAAGGAAGTGGATGGAGCTAAAGGGAGGGAATAGGAAAGGCCTCTGGAGAATAGAGGGGCAGTCAGGAGGAGATATTTCCTCTCCAACCCTGCTACAGGACCTGTGCAGGTAAACAGTAATAGTGATCATTATAATCACCATCATCCTTAATAGAGCTTTGATAAATGCATCAATGGGTAAGGGTAAAGGGACCCCGACCATTAGGTCCAGTCGTGGCTGACTCTGGGGTTGTGGTGCTCATCTCGCCTTATTGGCCGAGGGAGCCGGCTTACAGCTTCCGGGTCATGTGGCCAGCATGACTAAGCCACTTCTGGCGAACCAGAGCAGCGCACGGAAACACCATTTATCTTCCCGCCAGAGTGGTACCTATTTATCTACTTGCACTTGTGCTTTGGAACTGCTAGGTTGGCAGGAGCAGGGACCGAACAACGGGAGCTCACCCCGTCGCAGGGATTCAAACCGCCGACCTTCTGATCGGCAAGCGCTAGGCTCTGTGGTTTAACCCACAGCGCCACCCGCGTCCCATCAATGTGTACATATGGATAAGCAGTGCCCACCCTTGCGGGGGGGGGGGGGGAGTTCGGTCAGACATTTTCTTGCCCATTACAGTGTAACTCACAAAGACAAGCAAGGCACAGCCGTGTAATTTTGAAACTCCCCAACTTATCTATTCCCTACCTGAGTTGTGTGAAGAATATGTAAAAAGAGGGCATGGCACACATTGTCTTGGACCCGGCCCTGTTTACCTACGCAGGCAATCTTTTGTTGTTGTCACGTTAAATAACTGCATGCTCACAGTTTGCCATCTAAGCAGAGTAAAACCAGGTCTAAACAGAACAGGGGGTGTTATTTCCCATTCATAAGCAGCCCTTTCACGTTCAGATTTAATATACCAGACTTAGAATTCTTCAGAATCCTAAATCCATTTTGGCATGTTTTGTAAAAAATTATGTAATGGAGGAAATTTAGTAACTCTTCTTTGAAAGTTACAACGCTGTGCCCAAGCTGCTTTATTCTGCAGGCCTGAAAACTAGAGTTTTGCTAAATGTAGGTCTCACATTAGGCAGTTTTTGTTTTGCTGTTCAGTATAGAATCATGGATTTATGAATGCGTGCATTTAGAGAACGGCAGCCTACTTCCGCTTAATTGTGAATTGGGTGCATTATTTGGGACTCAGCAGTGCATGTAAGAACTTAAAGGTAAAGGTAAAGGTAAAGGGACCCCTGACCATTAGGTCCAGTCATGGCCGACTCTGGGGTTGCGGCGCTCATCTCGCTTTATTGGCTGAGGGAGCTGGCGTACAGCTTCCGGGTCATGTGGCCAGCATGACTAAGCCACTTCTGGAGAACCAGAGCAGCGCACGGAAACACCGTTTACCTTCCTGCCGGAGCGGTACCTATTTATCTACTTGCACTGGCCTGCTTTCGAACTGCTAGGTTGGCAGGAACTGGGACCGAGCAACGGGAGCTTATCCCGTTGTGGGGATTCGAACTGCCGACCTTCTGATCGGGAAGTCCTAGGCTCTGTGGTTTAACCCACAGTGCCACCCGCGTCCCTTATGTAAGAACTTACTTTGGATTATATCCAGCTTGTGTCTTCTAGAGCTACCCCCAGATTGTTGCACCCAGCAAGTTGTGGTTTTAGCAACAAAACCTATTGCTTCTTCTAAAAAAATGGTGCACCTTGGTATAATAGGGTCGTGTCACCTGCATGAAGGGGAAAGCTCCTGAACAATAACATTTATGTTAGAGAATGGTTTGATTCGCATTACATTTTAAGCCAAACTGTGATTACCAGGACCAATGAAAAGCTTCCTGGAGCTAGACCTAGCTGTCTTCAACCCCTTGTCCTAATTTACCTAAAAAGAAGTCATGTACTGTATATATTTTGGGGGGAACATCAAGAAGTCTTCTTGGGCAATAGTCTTGGAGGAACATCTCAATTGCCTTTATTAAAGATGGGAACTAAAATACAAAATGTCCAGCCAGCTGGCAATATTCAAGTTGAATTTACTGTAATAAACGGAAGTGGCTCATTGGAGCCCACCAGGCTGGGACAGTATGGAATAAAAAAACAAGCAACCACCAGGCAATGGCTTGTCTCTCCCTGGTGCTTTGCCCAAGGGCAAATCTCTTTAAAAGGCATTTTCCTTCTGTTTTGTTAACAGTGGTCAAATACCTGCACCATCTCAAAACCTGCTCGTGGTGTAGTGGTTAAGAGCGGTAGACTTGTAATCTGGTGAACTGGGTTCGATTCCCCGCTCCTCCACATGTAGCTGCTGGGTGACCTTGGGTTAGTCCCACTTCTCTGAAGTCTCTCATCCCACTCACCTCACAGAGTGTTTGTTGTGGGGGAGGAAGGGAAAGGAGAATGTTAGCCGCTTTGAGACTCCTTAGGGTAGTGATAAAGCGGGATATCAAATCCAAACTCTTCTTCTTTTCATTACGCAATGGATCTGAAAGATCAGGCTTGTCAATTGTACATGGCTAAAAGGTTCTTTGCTTCCACAGCTACCGTATTTTTCGCTCCATAAGACGCATTTCCCCCCCCCTAAAAAGTAAGGGGAAATGTCTGTCTTATGGAGCGAATGCGTGGTTCCTGGAGGCGAATTGCCCAGGGGCGAAAAACAGATCATGCCTTTTTTTTTTTTTTTTAGAAAGAGGGTAGGGGGTGTTGAAACAAAGCCACTGAGCAGTTGATCGGCAAGCGATTGGGAGGGATAGGGGACTCTAGATAATAAAGGAGGCTGCTTGGGAGGGGGGAGGTAAAAGCACATGGATCCTCAGGATTTTTGCACTGGGTCACCCCAAATTCACCATCAGATCACATAGCATGTCCATGGCTATAGCCTGCATCAAAAAATCACGCACCCACTGTTTTGTGGGGCCGCAATGGCACGGATCCACATGGATTCTCAGGATTTTTGCATTGGGCTACCCCAAACTCAACGTCAAATCACATATCATGTCTGTGGCCACTGCATGAACCACAAAAATAATACATCCACTGTTTCGTTCAGAATATTTTTTTCCTTGTTTTCCTCCTATAAAAACTACGTGCGTCTTATGGAGCGAAAAATACGGTGTCTCTCAACGTTAAGGGGTCTTCAGGGACTGTACAGCCCTGGGGGTGGGCTCACACTTGGGGGGAGGGGGCGGCAGCTTCACACAACATTGATTCGATGCAACTGTCTCATCTGAACTGTGCAAATGTTTTCAACCCAGACTGTTGCGTAGTTGCGACCTGACTGATGGCGGAAACATTCATCAAAGGCAGAGGCACAGACTTGCCATATCAGCTCTACTCATTGTGTGGCAGATGGGCGCACCCCGTAGACATCCTTCTTTTCCAGCTTGACATAAATTTAACATGGCTGGTACGTCCCATTTCTCACTGGGAGCTGTAAAAATACACCCCCAAGCAGCAGTCTTGTTGACTGCCTTTGAAAAAACGAAAAGGTCAAAGCAGTTTGAAAAAGCGCCGCAGGAGCGTCTAAGCATTGGGAGAGGAACTTTGGGCTTGCGACAAATTACTTGTTTGCTATGTTGCATCATTCTATCTCTTAACTCCTGGTTAAGGAGCCGTAGGAATTACCTGTGCAAGCAGGAAAGAAACAGCGTCTATCTTTTGAGGCAGATGATTTTAGTGTCCATTGCTGATGCGTTGTGCAAAACAGCGAAGGGCTATAAGCTCACTGGCTGAGCGCATGCATGAATGCAGGAAACCTCTCCGGAACTTCACCTGAGTGAACTAACAAAGAATTCCCTTGGAATTCTGAGAAAAGTGTTGTGCAGTGCTTTTCTATTTTCGTCATTATTTGTATACTGTCCTATACTCCGCCCGCCGCCCCAAGCCTCGCTGATGTGGTCCAAAGGAAAGCAGAACAATACTTTTGGCACCAGCTTGCTGGACGAGACATCGGAAGGCAGCCCTGTTTAGGGAAGTTTTTAATGTTTGATGTTTTATTGTGCTTTTAATATTCTCTTGGAACCACCCAGAGTGGCTGGGGGAACCTAGCCAGATGGGTGGGAAAGAAAGAAAGAAAGAAAGAAAGAAAGAAAGAAAGAAAGAAAGATTATTATTGGGATTTTTGTATGGTTTACTCCTTATTATTCCTTCACATAGATTAAGCATAGCCAAACTTGGCACTCCAGCTGTTTTGCGACTACGATTCCCATCAACACTAGCTAACGGGACCAGTGGTCAGGGATGATGGGAATTGTAGTCCCAAAGCAACTGGAGGGCCAAGTTTGCCTGATGTTATAGATGGACTACGTACCTTCTCAGGTCGATGAGCCCCACCTGCTCCTAATTTCCCCCTACAGCCAGTGCAGAAATCTCCTCCTTGATCATTGGACCCATTTTTGGTCTCCTCTGCTTAATCCGCCAGATCCTTTCTTCACATGCAGCAGAAGTCCCTCGCTCACCCAGCGTCTCAGACCCATTGGCTACCCTTATCTGGTTTAGCCAGCCAGGCTGACAGCTTCTAGGAGCCACCAGAGGTATTACCTCTCCCCTAGTGTCCCCTAATGCGGGTGGCGCTGTGGGTTAAACCACAAAGCCTAGGACTTGCCGACCAGAAGGTCGGCGGTTCGAATCCCCGCGACGGGGTGAGCTCCCGTTGCTCGGTCCCAGCTCCTGCCAACCTAGCAGTTCCAAAGCACGTCAAAGTGCAAGTAGATAAATAGGTACCACTCCGGCGGGAAGGGAAACGGTGTTTCCGTGTGCTGCTCTGGTTCGCCAGAAGCGGCTTAGTCCTGCTGGCCACATGACCCGGAAGCTGTCCGCCGGCTCCCTTGGCCAATAAAGTGAGATGAGCGCCCCAACCCCAGAGTCGGTCATGACTGGACCTAATGGTCAGGGGTCCCATTAATGTCTTATTCACCACCACGGTTTCATATAGATGTTAAAATAGCATAGGAGACAGAATGGACCCCAAAGCTATGGAGCCAAGCACCAGTCTCCTAAAATTACTGTCTGGTGATGACCCTGCAGGTAGGAGCAGAGCCTCCAACTCCCTGAATCACTCCAGAAGAAAACTATGGTAAAGAATTTCAAACGCCACTATTTCGGGCCCCTGTTATGTATGCTTTTCAAAATGCAAACATAGCGGCTGCCTGCCACAGTGAGAAGGCATCACTCGGAACAACCTGCGCAGGGACTTGGGTGGGTGAAATTAAAAATGGGAACGGAAGGCTGCCAAGTTTTGAATTCCCCAGCAGGACTGTCATCGTAGTAGTTCCGAATGACTCAAGCGAGTGAACCAAGCCGCGTGTGTGTAGCCAACAACAACAATAGCAGAAGGGGGAGAGAAAGGAAGGCTGAGTCAACAGACAATCTGATTTGGGGGGGAAATTTCTTCTCGCTCATATTTTGTTGGAAAGACCTAGAAAATGAGCAAACTTAAGCCCACGGCTTTTGGTGTTGGTGGCAAGGAGTCTGAGGTAGAATTCGTTTACGACGCTCCGTATGGGGAATGATCCTTTTTCATGTGCATAAATTGAAATAGATTTCTCTGGCGATAACTGGGAGGTGACAACTCTGTGTGCTGATGATTTCCAGCCCAGCTTCTCAGTTGAGGCAGTAAAATCTAGGGGGAGACAGTGTGGTGTAGTGGTTAGAGCACTGCACTAGGACCTGGGAATGAGACCAGGCTTCTAATCGCCCACTGAGCCATGAAGCCCCTTGGGTGACCTTCGGCTAGGCACTCACTCTCAGCCTTAACTTGCGGGATTGTTGAGAATAAAATAGGGAGAAGTACGTATAGCTCTTTGGAGGAAAGGTGGGATATAAATTCAATTAAAAAATAAACGTGCTGGATCAGTACTTGGGATCAGCTGACTGCTACTGCAGTGTAATGTTCAACCTGTTCTAAATGGGGTTGCCCTCTGTCATAGCCCCATTCGGGACCGCCTCTCCTGGTATACCCTGCGGAGGACCTTAAGGTCCACAGATGACAACATTTTGGAGGTCCCAGGTCGCAAGGTGGTTAGATTGGTCTCAACGAGGGCCAGGGCCTTTTCAGTACTGGCCCCGGCTTGGTGGAACGCTCTGTCACAAGAGACTAGGGCCCTGCGGGACTTGACATCTTTCTGCAGGGCCTGCAAGACAGAGCTGTTCCACCTGGCCTTTGGTTTGGACTCAGTCTGACCCTTATGTTTCCCTCCCCTTATGGTTTTGATCCATGGGCTACTATTAAAATGAGGCTGCATTTTAAATTATATTTTAACCTGTATTTTAAATTGGTTCCCCCCTATTACGTTTTTATTGTAATTTTACTGGTGTTAGCCACCCTGAGCCCAGGGAGGTAAAAGGGACCCCAGACCATTGGGTCCAGTCGTGACCGACTCTGGGGTTGCGGCGCTCATCTTGCTTTATTGGCCGAGGGAGCCGGCGTACAGCTTCCGGGTCATGCGGCCAGCATGACTAAGCTGCTTTTGGCGAACCAGAGCAGCGCACGGAAACGCTGTTTACCTTCCCGCCATGTGGGTTAAACCACAGAGCCTAGGACTTGCCGATCAGAAGGTTGGTGGTTCGAATCCCTGTGACGGGGTGAGCTCCCGTTGCTCGGTTCCTGCTCCTGCCAACCTAGCACTTTGAAAGCACGTCAAAGTGCAAGTAGATAAATAGGTACCGCTCTGGCAAGATGAGTGCCGCAACCCCAGAGTCGGTCACGACTGAACCAGAGCAGCGCACAGAAACGCCATTTACCTTCCCACTGGAGCGGTACCTATTTATCTACTTGCACTTTGACGTGCTTTCGAAGTGCTAGGTTGGCAGGAGCAGGAACCGAGCAACGGGAGCTCACCCCATCGTGGAGATTCGAACCGCCGACCTTCTGCTCAGCAAGTCCTAGGCTCTGTGGTTTAACCCACAGCGCCACCCGCGTCCCTGAGCCCAGGAAGGGTGGAGTATAAATAAAAAATTATTATTATTATTATTATTCGAGTCCCGTTGCTGAGCGAGCAGGTGTTGGGAGTCTCTAAGGTACATTCACCTGAAAGCAGACTCCGCATTCAAAGTCAGACAGTCCAGAGGTCAGGGAACCCAGATGATCTCAGAGCCCAAGGATCCAGGATGGAGAGCAAGAAGCAGTCAGCTAGAGCCATGGACCACAAGTGTTGTTTCCAGCATCTGACTGCTGCTGAGGGCTCTCTTTGAGAAGGCCGGAGCCAACTCGTTCCCATCAGTGCCTTCTCTGTGTCCTTGAAGGCTGATTAGCGGCAGGTGGAGTCCCTTGGCCTCCTTCCCCCTTCAGGCAGCTGTTCAGCAGGTGAAGCTGACTCCTGGCTCACAACACCTGCTGGTGGATAACCTCTAGACGGGACAATTGCAATGTGTTGTACATGGGACCACCTTTTAACACCTTGGGTACTTTGGTTACTATGAAAAACAGCTGTTAGGTTACTCAACAAGGCCGGATTCAGAAGCATAGCTGTCAACCGTCCCTTATTTGGCGGGAAAGTCCCTTATCCCAGCGCCGTGTCCCGCTGCTGTCCCTTATTGATGATGTCCCTTAAATTTCCCGGGTTTCAAAGGAAGCAGCTCCTTTCCCTTTCTGCCTGCCGGCCAGGGAGGAGGGAGGCTCCAACTGTGTTGCTTGGCTGCGTTGCTCACCCAATAAGGAGTCTACGAACGACTAGGGGGTGGAGCTTGCATGCCTTGTGCCGATCAAATCGGCCGCGTTGCGTGGGGACTCGCCTTTGCTCAGCGCTTCCCAGCGGAGAGGTGACGTTGGTTTTCCTTGCTGCATCCCCTTTGCTGGGTTGCTGCGCTGTGGGAACCACCGCTTGAGGCTTCGTTTGGCTGCTGGCTGGGCTTTCTGTCTTTGGCTCGGAGGGGCTCAGAAGTCGAACATACCTGTGTTTGAAAAATCCCTTATTTTGGCTGCTGGTCCCTTATTTTCGAGGCTGCTGGTCCCTTATTTTCAAATCTGTAAGTTGACAGCTATGTTCAGAAGGCATTTGGCTCCTCCTGATGTTGAACTCTGTCCCGGAATGCAGACCATATTGTGGTAAAAACAGCGCCATCACGTGACGAAAAGGAGGGCCCTGCCTAACTCCTCTACCTCAAGCAAACACAGAGGAGGTTCTCCAAAGTGGAACGGTGTTTGGGGTCAGGTTCATATGGGGCAATTGGACTAGTGCGTCTCTTTGACCCTAAAGCATAATGTATACCGTATTTTTTGCACCATAACACTCACTTTTTTCCTCCTAGAAAGTAAGGGGAAATGTCTGTGCGTGTTATGGAGCGAATGCCTACGGATGGCGGGGGGATTTGCTGCAGTCGTGAGCAGAGGATCCATGGTTCCCCTTCCTTCCCTCCTCCATGGCTCGCTTTGCTCGCTTTGAAACAGCAAAGCGGGAGAAGAGCCGCTGAGTGGGGAGAAGAGAGGGACAGAGAGCCTGGTTACAAAGCACGGATCCACATGGATCCTCAGGATTTTTGCATTGGGCTACCCCAAACTCACCGTCAGATCACATGTCTGTGGCCACAGCATGAACCACAAAAATCATACATCCACTGTTTCGTTTAGAATATTTTTTTTCTTGTTTTCCTCCTCTAAAAACTATGTGCGTGTTATGGTCTGGTGCGTGTTATAGAGCGAAAAATACGGTAATTTACAAGGACTTTTATCTGCATCTTCCTCAGACGTAGGAGAGGCAAGAACGGATGGTTTGTAGACAAATATATTATGTGCCTGGGGGACGCATCTGGAAATCTTAGAAATTGTCACGGGTACTGCAGAGAAGAAAAGCTGGCAATGCTAACTATATATGCCACTTCAGACGATGGAGACCCAAGGTTTAGCAAATGTTTGAAACTCATAGCTGCCAGGACTATTACACCTGGACTGCAATTTGCATTGCAAAATTGAGTGAAAGGTGTAAGGTCCATTAGGTCCAGTCGTGGCCGACTTTGGGGTTGCGGCGCTCATCTCACTTTATTGGCCGAGGGAGCCGGCGTACAGCTTCCGGGTCATGTGGCCAGCATGACGAAGCCATTTCTGGCGAACCAGAGCAGCACACGGAAATGCCATTTACCTCCCCGCCGGAGTGGTACCTATTTATCTACTTGCACTTTGACGTGCTTTCGAACTGCTAGGTTGGCAGGAGCAGGGACCAAGCAACGGGAGCTCACCCCATCACGGGGATTCGAACCGCCAACCTTCTGATCGGCAAGTCCTAGGCTCTGTGGTTTAACCCACAGTGCCACCCGTTATACAGGAGTTGTCAGCTTTGTCTTAGATAATGTTTGGCTGCTGGTCCTATTCTCTTCTCTTAGTTTTAGTCTCTCTCTCTCTCTCTCTCTCTCTCTCTCTCTCTCTCTCTCTCTCTCTTTTCAATGTACCTACACTAAGAGACCACCAGGCACAAGCAATCTGGCCTTAAGATTTGCCGATGGTGCTACACTGAGGCCTATTGAAGAACAACCCCCCCCCGAGTGCTGGTGAAAGATGCGACTTTGTGTGCCTGTGTACAGTGAATCAGAATTAAAATTGCCACCAGTGACTCACTCGAGAATTGGGGCCAGCTATACACAAGTGGATTGCAGGCAGCTTTGTATCTTGTTTTCTTCAGTAATTATAGGGGTGGGAGAGATTGAGGCTCACTCTGAAGGCAGTGCCTAAGATGGGGAGGCCCTCTCCTCACCCTCCCACTGAGATCAGAAAGGAAACCACATACACACCAAACATGACTAGGAGTTTAAGCGGAAAAAGCTCCCTTTATTTTCAGGGAAAGCATGGCTTGATAAGGACATTTGGGTCAGTTTCAGGCTATACCATCA
This sequence comes from Podarcis lilfordi, assembly GCA_947686815.1. NCBI lineage: Eukaryota > Metazoa > Chordata > Lepidosauria > Squamata > Lacertidae > Podarcis > Podarcis lilfordi. Next base: position 10,934,653 of record OX395130.1, read on the forward strand.
AATCATTTGGGACATCTGAGATGCATGGAAGCATCTTGGTGAGAGTTTGATGTTTATTCCAATCTGACGATGTGGGAAATGGGATTACAGTGGTACCTCGGGTTACATACGCTTCAGGTTACATACGCTTCAGGTTACAGACTCCGCTAACCCAGAAATAGTGCTTCAGGTTAAGAACTTTGCTTCAGGATAAGAACAGAAATCGTGCTCCGGAGGCAGCAGGAGGCCCCATTAGCTAAAGTGGTGCTTCAGGTTAAGAACAGTTTCAGGTTAAGTACGGACCTCCGGAACGAATTAAGTACTTAACCCGAGGTACCACTGTACTTTCTACCAGGTACCCATCTTAGAATCCTGTTGGTTCCATTGTTGGGCCTGAACCGGATTTCACACACAACATGTCTCAACGGTGTACGTTTTGCTTCCTGGACACTGTGCATTAATTGCATCAGAGTGGTTGTGTAGAGAGGCCTTCTTTGTTTGCAGAAGTCATTAGCACTGACGGAGGAGAAAACACCCCCCAGACAGCAGCTATGGTGATGGCTTCCACTCACCGTGGACCTTTCACTAGCCATGACCTCCTAGACCCTTCAGACATGTGGGGTTTCCAGGATGCTGGGCCAAGTATGAAGCTCTCTGCTGCAGACGACAGGCATCCATCAGCTTCCAACTGGTAAGTACAATGGTTATTGTGCAGTCAGCATGCTAATGGGTTGGGCAGCCTGAAAGTCCATAACTAGTGTGAGATTTTGTTGGGGTTAAGTGGACGTAGGCTGTGTTTTTCATGGATTACAGTGGACGTGTTTGATGGTTGGAGGCAGGAGGAGATGAGCCTGGGGGAGGAGTAGATTCCTGAAAGAATAAGGGGAAAGTAGAGGTTGATTCTCGAAGCTAGTGCATATTATTTCTTTTCTATCTTTTCAGGTGGAGAAAAAGAGTAGCCACAGCACCTTCCAATGTTGGCTTCTAGAGCCAAGGTAGGTTTCTGCAAATGGATGGTGTGGGACTAGGAGGAAGGGAAGGGGGTCAGGCCACATAACTTGGCTGTTCTTTGGGTTGGACATTTGGACTGGCAGCAGGAAGCAGTTGGAGAATGAAAGACCACAGACAGGCTAGTACAGGGTTTCCCAAACCTGGGTCTCTAGCTGTTTTTGGACTACAATTCCCATCATCCCTGACCGCTTGGTCCTGTTAGCTAGGGATCATGGGAGTTGTAGTCCCAAGACATCTGGAGGGCCAAATTTGCCTATGCCTGCTGTTTAGCTAGGGATGATGGGAGTTGTAGTCCAACAGCAGCTGGAAACCCAAGTTTGGGAAGCTCTGGGCTAGTGCTTACAACTACTCACCTCTCTTTCGTTCTCTTACTCTTCTCCTCCTTTGCTGACGCTTGCGCTGTCCTGTCAGACCTGGACAGCCATGTTTCGGATGTGGAAGAGTAAGAGTAAGGATGACAGCTTCCTCTTAACTCTTGGCAACATCCACTGCACGTCTGCTTGCAAGCAAGCTGGGGGGTGGTGGTTTAGTACAAAATGCGTTCAGGGCAAAGCAACTGATTCCAGATCTCCTCTCCTGTGTTGCAGGAGCAGCCAGAATGGCAACAGCAGAACCAGCACCGTACCACAAGTTACGTGAAGTCTGCTTTGTGGACAAAGAACGCTCGTCTGGTCTGCCCCTGTAGCTGCAACCAGACCCTCACGTCTCAAGCGCAAGATGTTAAGAGCAGTGAAGTAGCAAAGTTTGCTGATATTGAATAAATTGTTGGGGGGGGGTTGTGTGTGTGAGGAGGCAGCTATCCCTCGTCCTTGGACTATGGTGGGAGGGAGTTGACCACACCAGTCCCAGGGCTGGCATTGTTTCAGGCACTGGTTGGGCATCTGTCAGAAAACATGGAAGCTTAGGATCCTATAGTGCCATGCCCTCCCTGCTGCCAACACCACCTGGAACACACCTGCCGCCATCTCAGGCAGAACACAGAATACGTCCCATGGGCGTCCTGACCAGCACACCTGAGCAGCCCTGGCGTTGCTTCTTGCGGCTCCTCAGCTGGGTGTAGGATTGCACCTTACAAGTAGCTAAGTGCAGTTTCGTGCTGAGCAGAAGGGCTTTCCAGATAATGTTCTCCGAGCCGAGTCCAGTAGCTTAAATAAGAACCACACGCTTTGGGATAGAAATGCGCACAGCAGTGTATTCTGGTGTTGAGGGGCAGCGGAAACAATAACACGGTGGGTTTTTAATTCCTGCAGAACCAGCGTCCTTGGGGTACAGGGGAGATCAAGAACCACCCCCATGCTCACGCTGAACCAAGCACACCTACAGAGCCTGCCTTTCTTGAAGGAGATCTCCAGGACGTCACAGAGAATATTCTACGGACTATTTTGCAGAAAAAGGCAATGCATATTTGTACAGTATATGTTCCAGAGCCTCCCCCCACCCCGTTTCTTTCTTTCAAAGTTTCTTCAAGTTATTATTAGAAATTCTCTTTCTGTATTAAAAATGGAGTTTGCCTTTTTCCAATTTAACAGATTGCGTGCGCATTTGTTGCCTCGCCAGTTCTTTTTCCCCGGTCTCCAAGGAACGCAGTAACCCTCTTCCACTGACTGCTGGCTCTGTCACTTTCTGTCTGCATCGCAAGCTGATGCGTTGTCAGTAACACCTGAAACAGATGATTTGAACATCTAGCAGAAACCTCTGATCTCAGGGCTTGGCTCACAGACCATACTGTCACCCTGGCAATAGGACCCAGCAGTGCTGCTTCCTGGGGGCGCCCATTGGTTCTCTTCTTGTTTACAAGTGTTGTTTTCATTTAAGGCTTTCCCCTTCAGCTCCTTCCCCATAATGCCATCATCCCTCCAGGCTTAGAAGGAAGAGGAAGCGTCTCTGCATGTGAAATCTCCTTCCTTTAAAAAAACTTCCCTCCATTACTGTCCAAGCCTTAAAGAAGAAGAAAAAACTTGAATTGGGTCAGAGCAGCAGAGCTGAGAGACTATTTACTACAGCATTTTCCCACTTAACCCTCACCAAGTTGCTGTTGGCCTCAGTTGAGGAGAAAATGCAACTTCTCAGCATTTTGGCTCTCCCCCCCTAATATAGCTCCCTTCCAGTCTAGTTTTCAGAATAAAGGTAAAGGGACCCCTGACCATTAGGTCCAGTCGTGGCCGACTCTGGGGTTGCTGCGCTCATCTCGCTTTATTGGCCGAGGGAGCCACCGTACAGCTTCCGGGTCATGTGGCCAGCATGACTAAGCCGCTTCTGGCGAACCAGAGCAGCGCATGGAAACGCCGCTTACCTTCCCACCGGAGCGGTACCTATTTATCTACTTGCGCTTTGACGTGCTTTTGAACTGCTAGGTTGGCAGGAGCAGGAACCGAGCAACGGGAGCTCGCCCCGTCGTGGGGATTCGAACCACCGACCTTCTGATCGGCAAGTCCTAGGCTCTGTGGTTTAACCCACAGCACCACCCAGTTTTCAGAATACTGAAACTTAAAATCAAGTCCTGATCCCTGGGTCACTTCACAAGGTCAATAGTTGCATGCCAGGGCCCCGTAACCCCCTGATATAGAAAAATAACCAGGATGCAGGTGGCGTTGTGGTCTAAACTACTGAGCCTCTTGGCCTTGCCGATCGGAAGGTTGGCTGTTCAAATCCCTGCAATGGAGTGAGCTCCCGTTGCTCTGTCCCAGCTCCTGCCAACCTAGTAGCTTGAAAGCACATCAGTGCAAGAAGATAAATAGGTACTGCTGCAGCGGGAAGGTAAACGCCGTTTCCGTGCACTCTGGTTTCCATCACGGTGTCTCATTGCGCCAGAAGCGGTTGAGTCCTGCTGGCCACATGACCCAGAAAGCTGTCTGCGGACAAACGCCTGCTCCCTCTGCCTAAAAGCGAGTTGAGCGCCACAACCCCATAGTCGCCTTTGACTGGACTTAACTGTCCAGGGGTCCTTTAACTTTTTCTTTTTTCACCTTTAGTACAAATACCAGACAGGGCAATGAGTAATGAATGGGTCAAACAGGCCACAACGTTATTGATTACAGATGTGAAGGTTTTGCCTAAGGCATTGGGTATACCATTTTAACTCCAGCCCATCAGCTGGGAGTGTATTTAGGGTCAACCCAACCTTGGGCGGGTCCTATGACCTACATCAAATAGGGGTACACGCCCTGAGGGGTCCCCATTTGAGGAGTGCTATGGCCCTAGGTCCCGCCTGGTTGTCTGGACTGAAGCAGCTCCTCAGGGATTCCTTTATCAGGATACACTTTCCCACGGAGGGGCAGACAGAGGCTACAACCTCCCCTCCATCCAAGACTCAGGCTTACCCAGTGCCTAGCTGCACAAAGTTGTGGCGATTGCTATGAGGAAGGAGAAAACCACAGGGCCAGAGCCCATTTGCCAAGTGGAAAAATTCCTGCCCGGCCCCCAAAACAGTGGCCAACAATGTCCATAGCAAGGTCAAGAGCCAGCAAATAGCCAGTATTGGAGGGCGGGAGTAGAGGCCTGGGCAGGCCTTCTGTTTATTCCCAGGGTGCGGACCCAAGTGAGGCCTGGGGAGGTCCTGCACAGCAGCCTGCCTTTGATTGGCCAGTTTGCAGGCAAGCTACGATCCGACCAGGCCCCACACCTAGAACCACCGCAGGAGAACCTGCAAATCCACTACTCAGTCTCATGTTGATTCATGCAAATTAGGAACACTTTGTTGATTTGCCATAGGTGATCCGGTGAGCTTGTGCATCCTATTGCAGCGATTCGCAACGAACAGTTCTCGAGGTTCTTCTTCAGCTCACCATGTTTTTAAAGGTGGTTCAGATTGAAAGGGTCAATTGATCATGGGTGCTGTGACAGGGCCTCTTCTGTGGTGGTGCCCACACTTTGGAAATCTCCCCAAGAGGAGATTGCCTAGAATGCTTTCTTCTTCTGGAAGAAAGCCAGAATTGTTTTACTCGGTGAGGGAAGACTACAAGTTTGTTGGCTAGTTTTTTTTTTTGCAAGGATATGACTCTGTTTCTTTCTGTGTGGACTTTGGCATTTCAAATCTCAGCGATGCCTCGAGCAAGGCCAAAATTTGGCAACCTCTCGCCTCCCGTTCGGCTCAATTCACTGTGACATAGTTGTGCCCCCTAAGCTCAGCGCCCATCACTGTGGAACCGGTCTTAGTGCCCTACATCTGGCTAGGGGTACTTGGGGCCTGGGGTCAGATTGGCAGAGCACACACTTGGCACAGATCCACGTGTGGGATTTTGGTGGCTGCGGGAGAAAGAGCAAGACTAGGGGGCTGAGAGGGGACAGAAACACTGGGGCTGAAAGTGGGATAAGAAAGAGCAAGGTGAGTGTATGGGGCAGCAGGAGGGAGAGCCCAGGAAAGCAAACTCTCTTGTTGTGATCTGTGCCAAAGCAACAAAACCCGCCTACTGCTTCCCCCCCCTCCAGTCCCCAGAGGGCTATGTCGGCTGAGCTGCTCTCGCTGAGACCGTAATTGCAGCGTCAGTGAGATCAGAAGAAATCTCGAGTAAATTCTGACGGGATTCAGGGACACCATGCAGAAGGAGCACTGTATTTTTCGCTCTATAAGACGCACTTTCCCCCCCTCCTAAAAAGTAAGGGGAAATGTGTGTGCGTCTTATGGAGCGAATGCAGGCTGCGCAGCTTTCGATGAAGCCAGGAGAGCAAGAGGGATTGGTGCGCACCAATCCCTCTTGCTCTCCTGGCTTCAGGGATAGCCACCCGAAACCACCTGAGCGCAGCGAGAGCGCTCCCGCTGCGCTCAGGAGGCTTCGCGTTGCTTTTGCTGAAGCCAGGAGAGCAGGAGGGATCGATCCCTCTTGCTCTCCTGGCTTCACTTCGCTGGAGAGCCAAGCCGCTGCGCAGCTTTCCCTCGTTGCGCAGCGCCCTTCAGCAAAGTGGCAGGAGAAACGGAGCCCCTTCCGTTTCTCCTGCCGCTTCGCTGAAGGGGCACTGCACAGAGAGGGAGAGAACATTTTTTTTCTTGTTCTCCTCCTCTAGAACTAGGCACATCTTATGGTCGGGTGCGTCTTAGAGAGCGAAAAATACGGTATTTTGAAAAGGTGACTGAGAGGCAACACGATAGACGTTTGTAAAATTATGCGCAGCATGGAAGAAGCAGACAGAGACGTTTCTCTCTCTCCGAAGACTAGAACTCATGCTCCTTCAGCCGGGTGGGGGTGGGGGGCAAAGGTTGGAAGATTTAGGACAGAGAAAAGAAAGTACACAGCGAATAGTCAAACTCTGGGACTCGCTCCCCCAGGAAGCAGTTTGGTGGGCACCAACTTGGTGTTGGGCGATTCTATTCCACCTTTTGTTGCAGACATGGGATTGTGGCGTGTCACATGTCTGTTTACTTTCCAGCACAGATTGCTGGGTCCTGTGAGCGAAACTTCCGCTCTGTGTATTGCTCTTGTTTAGACTCTCTCTCTGAGAAGACGGCAAGGAGAGATGACATGTTTCTTTGTCCTGATTTATGTATAATAAATTTGTAGTTTTAGTATGTATCTACAGCCTCAAGCCTCTTCTGTTGTACAGTTTACTTTCAAGCAGGCTTGAGTCGCTGATTTACGTCAGAGCCAGAGGTCGATGTATCTCCGCAGCGGCGAAGGCTGAGAGGGAGACAATCCAGCTGGCCTATCGACCCCCAGATGCCAACACTTAGATGGCTTAAAGAAAGAATTGAACTAATTACCGTATTTTTTGCTCTATAAGACTCACTTTTCCCCTCCTAAAAAGTAAGGGGAAATGTGTGTGCGTCTTATGGAGCGAATGCAGGCTGCGCAGCTATCCCAGAAGCCAGAACAGCAAGAGGGATTGCTGCTTTCACTGCGCAGCGATCCCTCTTGCTGTTCTGGCTTCTGAGATTCAGAATATATATTTTTTCTTGTTTTCCTCCTCCAAAAACTAGGTGCGTCTTGTGGTCTGGTGCGTCTTATAGAGCGAAAAATACGGTGATGGAGGAGAGGGTTGTCAGTGGCTACTAGTCATTATAGCAACGGGACCCCTATTTTCCAAAAGCAGTCACGGATTTACAGAAGCCATTCTGGTTTCTGATTTGATCCCGGAATGTCCCACTTTTCCTTAGGACGCTCCTGTTTTCATTGGAGAAATGTCAGAGGGTGTGGAACTTTGCTCTTTCTCCACAGTTGGAGGTAGTAGCAATGCTTCTGAATACTAGCTACAGGAAACTGCAGGACGGGAGAGTGTTGGTCTTGCGTTCGAATCCTGCTTGCTGGTTTCCCGGATAGCCACTGTAGAACAGGATGCTGGCAATGGGACCTGACCTAGCAGATTTTTCTTAAGGTCTTACGTTGGCAGTGCTTCGAGTAGGTTGGCTGTCGCTGTGGGTCTGAAACGAACGACTCTAGACAAATTGCAGCAAATAACTATCCTGATTGGCTAGATATTTCAAATCTTAAGGAGAGGACCAGATTTAGGTTTGATGAGGCCCTAAGCTACTGAAGGTAATGGGGCCCTTTATATGTCCAGCTGTCCTTTGTCAACAACAAATTGTTGCTTTTTGTGTTGAATATATGCTATATGGTAATTTATGGACATAATAGGTATCTAAAGCCATTTGCACGTGTTGTCATGCAACCAGTCCGTGCAGAATGTACGCACCCTACATATAAAGGTAAAGGTACCCCTGACCGTTAGGTCCAGTCGCAGACGACTCTGGGGTTGTGCACTCATCTCGCTCTATAGGCCGAGGGAGCCGGTGTTTGTCCACAGATAGCTTCCGGGTCAAGTGGCCAGCATGACTAAGCCGCTTCTGGTGAGCCAGAGCAGCGCACAGAAACGCCGTTGACCTTCCTGCCAGAGCGGTACCTATTTATCTACTTGCACTGGTGTGCTTTCAAACTGCTAGGTTGGCAGGAGCTGGGACTGAACAACGGGAGCTCACCCCGTTTGGGAATTCAAATCGCTGACCTTCCGATTGGCAAGGCCTAGGTTCTGTGGTTTAGACCACAATGCCACCCGTGTCCCTACCTTACATATAGAAATGAGCAAACCAGTGATATTTTAGAGAGCAGGCTAGCAGGCGGGACCCATGACTTACATCATAGGAGCCTATACAACACAAAGTACTGTTGCTGTATGTAGGTTTTATGTTATTTGTTTTTCTATATTATATTTTGAAAATGTACATCCAGGGTTTTATTCCTTTAAATTTTTTGGAGGCCCCCAAGAGAGTGGGGCTCTAAGCTATAGCTTGTTTAGCTTATACGTAAATCCAGCACTGCTCAAGTCGGTGCGCACCGCCCCCTCTCGCTCTCCAGGCTTCAGTGAAGGCAACCCAAAGCATCCGGAGCGCGGCGGGAGTTTCCTTGCTCTCCAGCCTTCAGTGAAAGGAACCCGAAGCCTCCGGAGCGCAGTGGGAGCTCCCGCCGCGCTCCGGAGTCTTCGGCGGCTATCTTTGAAGCCTGGAGAGTGAGAGGGGTCGGTGCGCACCGACCCCTCTCGCTCTCCAGGCTTCAGCGAAAGCAACACGAAGCCTCTGGAGCGCGGCAGGAGCTCTGCGCTTTGGAGGCTTTGCGTTGCTATCGCTGAAGCCAAGGAGCCTGCATTCGCTCCATAGGACGCACACACATTTCCCCTTAATTTTTGGAGGGGAAAATGTGCGTCTTATAGAGCGAAAAATGCAGTATTTGAATTCACTTATTTGAATGTCAAATCACAATTTCACCCCAGTTGCTGGAAAACTGGAATTTGTACCAGGTTTTGGTTGGGACACGTTTATAGGTCAACTTAATCCTGGCTGCTAAAGCCAACTGTAAGGAAATGAATTTATCTGTGGCTCAGGTTGTAAGCCCTCATCTGAATGTGATACCACATGGTCGTGAACTTACCCATTTGGCATCACTTGTACCTGGTATATCTGGAAGAGTCTCTGCTGATTTTCTGGGAACTGGTTAATGTATTTGCTGAAATGTTTGCGTGGAGAGTAAACACTTATCTGAACGGTTAGGAGAAAAGTTAATGGTAATGATAAACGACAGGAGGAGAAACACAGAATTTGGTTGTTTTTTCCAATTTTTTCATATCATCTTTAGTTTTTATTTAGCAACATTCCTAAATAAAGACATAAAAAACAGTTCATGGAAAGATTTGGTTTTGGAGCTTAAATTTAATATGCAATAGGTAGAATGCGCAAGGATACAAGACAATACCATGAAATGTATGGAACAGCAAATACAAACTTTTGTTAACACATTGGGAAACAATATTAGATTGAGAAGTAACGGGAATGGGGGGAGGGAGGTATAGGGGAGCATTTGGAAATATATGTGATTTAAGAGGGTAAGAACAAGGAAAAAAGAAGGAGATTAACATGAATGAAAAGCAAAATCACGTTCTTGTTTGTATTGTGGTTTATTTGGGTTGTAAAATCCTCTGGTGTAAAGAGTGTACAATTTAAAAAAAATTAAAACTTAAAAAAAAAATAGTTCACTATTTAAGAAGCAATTTCTTGAGAAAACAGGATTGGGGTGATATATTCAAAGCAGTAACAGAGAAATATGGAATTCAGTTGACCTGAGTAACTGGAAATAATAAAAGGTATTCTCACCCTGTGCTATGTTAATGTAGTCTTACTTTAAATGATATCTCGGTATTTTACATCTTGAAAAATTAGCAAAACTATGCATATTGATAATGGTCTGAAGGGGAACCTATCTGCTTGCTTAGTAGGGCTCTCCTAAAATAAACCTATTTTTAAAATGGTGCTGCTGTTGGTGTATGATATGATGAGCTATGATCTACCAGAGAAGCCATGAACTACCTTATTGGGTTATATTCATGAGTTAAAAAGTAAAGCATTGTGTTTTTTAATCCATCAATGGAAACTGTGTCAAGTATATATATGGTGAAGCTTTGAGTAGCAAGCGTGCAGAAATCTTGGTTGAAAAAGCTACAGGTGCTGGTGCTAAGGGTTAAAAATAATAATACTTCCTGGGTTAGGAGAAGCAAAGATTTTTATTTTTATTTTAGCTCATCCTGTCTTAACTTTTTGGAGTTTACGGACTTGTGACTATGGTTGTACTGATTCGGGACTAGAAATAGATTGAGTTTATGGCTCAATGTGAGAACTGTGAATCATGATAGCTTGGTATATTGAAAACTTAAAGCATGGTTTTGATTTCTTTTGGATGGATTCTGACTGAGGGTATGGACTAGGCTACATTAGCCAAAAAACAGTGTTTTAAATGTGTATAAACGTGCAACACCAGATGGCGCTGTTGAGCACAAAATTTTTCTATGTGATTTTACATTGCGGTTTTTTCTTTCTTTTGTCATGATTAACATGCCCAACCAAGCTACAGATTTCTAGCATGCCAATACTGCATTCACAGCTGAGGTGGTCAGTTGAAATACTGGATACATGCAAGGCTTCAAGAGTAATATCTTAATTACCATGCATCGCATTAAAATTAGGCCTTAGTGAAGACAGGCTTTTCTGTGGCCTCTGCTTAAAATGTTTATTGCCCAGGCAGCTCCTTCCCCTTTTTGGGGGGGAAATTGTCTTAAGTTAGTTCATTCTGTAGCTTTTAATACACCTGGATGCTTTTGGTTTTAACCTGTCTTTGATAGGTAACTCGTGATTGTGCTTTTAACAGTCCTTACCTGGAATTGTATAAAAAAACCAAACACTAAAGTCCAATAGAATCTCTCTGTGATTTTTATAAAATCTGTAGTATGCAAGACTTGGGAGTTCATTTGCAAGACGGCTAGCTTATTTACATCCTTCCTCCGTGAAAAGGGCAAAACAGATATGTGGAATCATAGAATTGTAGAGTCGGGAAAAAATATTATATATATATTTTTTTAATTTTAAATTGTGGGTAAATTGTTAAAAATACCAGAACAAAGATTTCAGAATGCCAAAATAGCCACATATGTGTTTTCATTACGCCATCTGTTTAAAAAATCATCAGCATGCAAAAATGAAATTGCAGCTCCCAATGGAACATCTCTTTGGTTTTGCCAGTTTCTGAGGAGCAGGCAAAAAAATAAAATAAAAACAAAAGAAACCACCAGCTCTATAGGAAAACAAATAAAATTTTGATGTACTGTGAAAACTATAACATCTCCATCAGTGTCAAGCATATATGAAGCAGGCTATTCCATATGGCAAGCTGAGAAACAGGAGGGGACCAAGACTCAGCGAATGCTGTGTGCAATTTAATCTGTCTCATTTTCCCAGCTATTACTATTAGTTTCTGGTTCTTTGTGAGTCTGGATTTTCCTGCACTTCCATTCCCTTTGAAACCTACTAGTCAGGTAGCCCCCAAGCAAGGAAGGCGCCAGTTATTGGAAGATAGGCATCTTGCTCTAGTATTATCTTTAGATAACAGTTTGCTAAGACTTCCCGTGTCCTGGAAAAACAAGCAAAGAAACTGTAAAAGCTCAGAATATATATGTTTGGCTGCAGCAAGCAGAAGACCAAAACAGGCAAACATCAGAAAATCCACCACAAATATACAAATGCAAACGCCTAACGAAGCAGTCGGAGTTAACATAGAAGTAATTAACTCAGTCAGCCTATGACAGCACTCCAGAAAGCCACATTTTGCTTTAGTATTTGAGAGTTGTACTTTCCATGCGCAAGTCAGGCCTTGCTTTTGTTGTAAACAAAAATTGCCCTTTTCCCTTATGGGGTATCCAAGAGCCCATATAGAGTCCTTACATAGGTTCCCTATTGGTAGGAGAAAATAACAGAGGCCAACCAGAGAATATTGAGAAGCAAAGCAGCTAGTAAGCCTGATCTTTATTGATCTGTTGCAACAGGGTGCTTCCCTCACCCGCAGGCAAGGAGGAGTAACCCAGAACAATGGCACGCAAGGCCTTATATGGACTTTTGAAATTGCCACCCTGTAGATCAAGACCTCCCCCAGAAACATCATACATACATCACAGAAGGGGTGTAACCTAAGACCACCCCTCAGATACATCACACCTACATCACAGAAAATGCAGTCTAAAACAGAAATTTGAATGTTGTTTTTCTCCTGTTGTTGTTTATCTCCTGTCTGGCAGGTTCCTTGATTGGATTGCCAATCTTTTGTAATGATAAATACTTAGTTCCTGGGCCAGGTCACAGGCTCACACCCTATTCATATCTTAAATGTGCCCTTAAGACAGGATTTGTGAGGAAGGAGACAATGGGGAGGTTTCCCACTTTGACCTTGCAGAGAAAACATTTGCTCAGTTTAGGAATCAAAATGGTTCCAGGTTGGCCTTCCTGTGCTGATCTATGTATGTGCTTGGTTGGTACACTCATGAACATTACCATATATCTAAGAGCATAAAATTCCTATCACAGCTTGTCCTCAGCACACGAACCGTAATGATCCGATACCGTACATTGTCCCTCATAAAACACTTCCCGCTTTATAGTTTTTGCACATTATTTGGGGGGCGGGTTTAAGGTTTTGTGGCCCAGCAGCTGTCTCGGGATGCCGGATGCTGACTCCGTCGCTGTTTTCCCTGCTCAAGCAATCCCAATGAACTGCAAACACACAAAGCTTTATTTTTATTTTAGCTTCCGTCCTTTTTTATCGTTACCATGTGGGAACCGATCCGGAGAGAGAACCATTTGCAAGCTATGCTCTTTGCTCCGTTAAGGGCACGGACTGGCTGAATTGTGTGGTGAGATGTGGGGGACAATGTGTAATGTATCAGTGACCTCGGAGAGTTTTATAAGGTCCAGGGCCTTATAGATTTTGCACCTCTATAATAAAGTCCATCAAATAGCTTGCAAGGAGAGAGAAGAAGCAGGGTTAAACTTCACACGGGTGTTTGACTCTTTAAGAATGCATTCATTTGTTTGCGAATATTATTACCAGTAATGTTTGCCTTCTGATTTAGCAGAAATAATATTTAAATGTACTTGCATTTTTAGTTCCTGTGAATATTATTTCAAGGCCTAGCCTCAAATCTTGGGCTGTGACGATGAGAAGCGCTGGATTACTACGGCACAAGATAGCGAGAAACAGATGACAACGTTTTTTCCTGCCTTTCAAATCTATTCTAAGACAAAAATAAAATCAAATTGTGGAGTGATATCAAAGGGTCATGTTCACTCAGAGCTCTCAAAATATCATTTAGGTTGCAATGCTATCCCCACTTACCTGGGAGCAAGCCCTGTTATTTAATGAGACTTACTTCTGAGTGAACATCAGTATAAGTATATTAGTTTCTGCAGCAGACCCAGAAGCGCTTAAGAAATATAAGAAATTGCATCATTCATTAGCTGAGTTCCAAAGTAACTTCTAGGAAAAAGCAAACAAACCTCAAAGCTTAAAAAGAAATTCAAACTGTGCTGTATGTACATGATAGCAGAAGGAAAACATACCTTGTGGTTTTTGCCATGGTGTACGTGGAAGTTCGTAATTTACCGCTTGGTGCCATCTGTATCATCCTGCTAAGGTGTGCTGATCTTCCTTTTGCTCTCCTAGATTTCTGACTATTGCAGAAGTATGGTGAGATATTCCTCACCAGTTTGCAGGACAGGAAAGGCAACTGGTGATGAGCAAGTGACTGGTTTCATCCTATGTTAAGCAAGCGATTGGATGAGGAAAAACAAACAGGGGCACCGGCCGGTCTGCCCAAAAGGACGGCTCGCTTTTGATGCCAGTTTGGCAAAAAACAAATTCGTTGTCTCATTACAAATGAGGAACAGGAGCAAATGAATGGAAGGGAGGTCTGTCGTTCATAACAGCTAAATAGAAACAGACGATGAGGGTGTGTTGCGGAGGAGGGCTGTCATCTTACGCTCTTAGCTGAAGATGAGAAAAATGGAAGCATTGCAAACTCCACTGGACGGGAAAATACATTTTCCTGGCCTGCCGGGTCCATCATTGCAGCCACAAGCCCCCGCTGCATTATGTGAGTAAGACATTAATCAGACCTTGCTAGAAAAAGGTTGAGGCTCTACTGTACCGTAGTGAGAAAAAAACTGCAATATACCGTGATACCTTGGTTCTCAAACTTAATCCGTTCTGGAAGTCAGTTCCAAAACCAAGGTGCGCTTTCTCATAGCAAGTAATGCAAAATGGATTAATCCGTTTCAGACTTTTAAAAACAACCCCTAAAACAGCAATTTAACATGAATTTTACTATTTAAAAAGACCATTGATCCATAAAATGAAAGCAATAATCAATGTACTGTACTATAAAATAAATAAGACAGTATTGTAGATGATCAAAATTAAAATTTTATTTATTTATTACCTGCACTGATGATAGTCGTTGTTTGGATGGGGGGCTTTTATCCATTTCCGCAGTCATACAATCAATCAGTAGCTGAACTGGGTTCCACAGGGCCACAAAAACGAATTAACCGAAAAAGCCTCAAAAACGCAAAATAGCAAAAACAAAAGCACCAAACTTAATCTGTTCCGGAAGTCCGTTTGACTTCTGAAATGTTTGAAAACCAAGGCACAGCTTCTGATTGGTGCACGCGCTCTGGAAACAGTAGCTGACAGCCACATCGGACGTTCGGCTTCAAAAAAAATGTTCGACAACTGGAACACTTATTTCTGGGTTTTCAGTATTTGGGAACCAAGGCGTTTGAGAACCAAGGTGTTTGAAAACCAAGGCACCACTGTAGAGGGATTCATAAGATTCTCAGGTAATGAGAGTCCCACAGCCAATTTTCTAGTTCTTCAGGGTCACAGGTTTTTTTTACACTAGGTATCAAGAACCACTGATGGAGCTTGCAGGAACGCAAGTGCAGAAATGTCAGAGGGAACCTTCTAGAAAAGTGCCACCTCTGCTTGGTTTTTTCTCTCAAGGGCGAACTGTTTGGTATTGACTGTCCGTCTGTGAGCTCGGAAAGAAATAGGGAAAACGTCCGATAAACCCCAGAGATGTGCATTTGAAGAAGCCTTTTGTGTTTTGTTTCCCAGATTCACATGCTGCTTTGTACCTGCAGGTTCCTGCTTCTGGGTGGCTGTGCTGAACGGCAACGTGGTGGGCATCGTAGCTGCGAGGGGCAACGAGGAAGACAACACGGTGGAGCTGCGCCGCATGTCGGTCGACTCCAAATACCGCGGAAAAGGGATCGCCAAAGCTCTGGGTCGGAAGGTGGTTGAGTTTGCCATGGTCAATAACTACTCGTCAATTGTACTGGGAACCACGGCGGTGAAGGTGGCGGCTCACAAATTGTACGAGTCTTTGGGATTCAAGCATGTGGGTGTCGCTGAAGACTACACACTGCCTGGGATGACACATTCTATTCTAGAGCGAATGTTTTTCCAGCTACGCTTCCACCGCTACTGCCTGCAGCTGCGCGAAGAATAATAATAATAATAATAAAACCCGCCCCGCGTTTTTTGTTCCTCCCCAAAATCTTTTCTGCCTGTGTTTTGTGGGAGTTTCGCCATTGTTTATTTGCAGGTTGCCTTTTATTTTGTTTTATTCCCCCGCCCCCCCGTTCCATCATTTCATCCCACTCCTCTTCATTTGGTTTGTACAGATGTACAAACAAAGGCTCCCTTCTGTTTCCCTGACATGCTTGTAGAGTGACGGTGCTAAATGCAGGAGGTTACGGCGGACTGCTCTAAAGGCGCGTACGTTTGCTCAGCAGCCTAGGAGTTCAGGACGGACCACCCTCTCCCCTCCTGCCCTCTCTCTGCCTTGCCCAGGTAACCTACATAAGCACAGGAACTTTAAACGCATAACAATATAGCTTGTCCGGTGTGTGTCGTAAATAGAATATCCGCGCCCCCCCCGCCCCGCCCCCCGAAATATTAACAAAAGTATAGTAATACTTCATGATACAGCTAAGTGCAGAAATTTTACTTGAATGCATTTCTCAGTATTTCATGGACAGGTATGCATTCGTTTTACCATGACATATTGATTAATAATACTGAAAGAAAAATGTGAAAAAACCCCTGCTTGCTATAATGCATGAAAAGGAAGTTTTTGCATGCATACAAACACACAGCACTGCCAAGTAGGCTCTCTGATCTTGCACTTTTTCGATGTACCTCATTCTGTCAACTGTCTGAAAGAATCTCGGTGCATCTGATAACTATGACTTGTTCTTTTATCCTCATTTCCTTCTTAAGCCAGCAAAAAGACTTGAAGTATTTTGAACCCTGAGCCCAGTGTAATATATGTAAATTGTTGAAATATCATCTGCGCTGATGTACATATAACCTGCAGTTCTGTGCCAGACATCTGTATATGCAGTAGAAATCCTTCTGGTTTAATTTTATATTATTATTTTTTGGTCTTCATGTATAGCTTTGTTTATTATTCTTTGCTTCCTTTATTCAAGCTCTAGCTTTTGCCGACTCGTTTCACAGAGGCAAAATGGAGGCTTCTATTTCTATGGCAACACACCTGTATGCTACTATGTGCACCAAAATCTATGCTTCAGAAAAGCAATATGCAAAAGACAGATAACTCTAAATGGCAAGTTTGGCTGAAAGCAGCCGGGGAAACAAAAACGCTCCTTCAACCAACTGCTAGTGGCATAAATATAGACAGCCTGCCGTTAAAAGTAACCGCTGCTTTTTAAAGATGTCAGATTTGTGAATTGTACAGTGCAATGCAAGCGGCAATGCAACACAGATTTGGCATGTGTCTGTAGCGCCCGTCACAAAAATGACAACAACCAAGGTTACAGCTTCTTCTATAACTTACTTTAATAAACAGCAACTTTGCATGACGTATATCTCGAGGGAACTCAGAATGTTTTAAACTTCAAAATGTGATATATCAGAAATGATAAGTACATTTCTGGTTGCACTGAGTTTGGGTGGGTCAGAAGAGTCTGCTTTTTAAAGGGAAACCCCATTTAACGTATTTCCTCGTTTTGTTTTTAAACCGCCTCGATAGAAATTAGGTAAAATGTTTGAGGGTACCGTTTCAAAGATGCGATAAGGGAAGAACTCAAAGGAGGAAGTGATTCTTTCTAGAACCAGAAATGCTCAAGGGCAAAAATTATCTGTCTTTTGACACAAAGACAGGATGTTTTCTGTGTATGCAGAAAAATTGGTAGGGTCAAGATGACTGTTGCCCTCATTATTCCTCCAACCAACATGGAGAAGGCAGCTTCTACTTTCTCCTTATCCAAGAGAGGGTGTATTTCATGGAAGACAAATGTCACTGATAGGTCTCTACCAGATGACCTTTTTATTGATTTGTTTGCACAAATTTGCAGGGAGGTTAGACGCTGTTGGTGATTCCACGGAGCATTCATTCTAATTTGTTTGTGGGGAAGTTGTACAAGATTGCATCAGGCAGTTGGCTACTCCACACTGAATTTCCCCATCACTTTCCTTACTGCAAAAAAGTCCAATCTGAGGGGAGGGGAGTTTATTGCGCAAGATCGCCAAATCAACTTTAATTGCACAACCCGAATTTGCAGGTATATGATTGAATCTCGCCCCCAAAATAGTGACATCCTGGAAGCATCCATAGTCCTATTCCTAGCACAGAGCAAGAGGAGCCATTACAACCTCCATGCACACGATAAGATCTCAGCCAAATAAAGTGGTAAGAATAATTCACAAAAGCCAAAATATTTTTATTTTTAACTACTTAATGCCTTGTCAGTGTTGGTATTCTTCCTGCCTCAGACATTGCTATACCTAAGAATGGCAGCATCCAACTATGTCCCAGCAATAAAAACAAATTGATTAGTAATATAGATTAAATTTGATTTACAGAATGTACTTATTGGAACTGAGTGTGTGTGAACACGGAATGTATTTTTTAAAAATTTCTATGCTGTACATTTCTCCTGAAGCTAAAATGTGTATCGTGGGAAGGTGTAGAATAGAGGTGTAAAGTGTACAGAAATTGGTATAATATTTTCTAGCTGTTTTCAGTGATTTCATTAAACTGCATAACACAGAATAATATAAAGTATTAGGAAAAAAGTGAAAGAAAATGACTGCTTGTGCCTTTTAATCTTCTTTCCCCCCCTTCTGTGTTGTCACTACGCTAAATGATTTCTGGAGAATTAAATCATGCTTTATAGCCCAATTTGAATGAGCAGGGGGTGTGGGGGTGGGAATGAGAGTGGCCGATAGTCTATAAAGTGAATATTATTTCCAACGTCATGTTAGACTGACAGCATGCTCCACATGTCATTCAGGAGAACCCATAAAAAAAACACATTAAAGTCTTCAAAGACAAAAGGCCATCGGCGCCACCGTTCATCTCACGGCACTCTTTTTGACGTAGTCTTCATCTGTGGTTTTATTCATTGGCCTGATAGAAAACTGTTAACAATACCAAGCTCAGCTCACCATAACTGGAATGAAGTAGCCATGGGAGCCAGCACCTCTACAAGCAAACATTTACATCTCAAAGGACAAAAAGGTTCTCCTAGTGTCGTCTTCTTCTTCGATGATGCCTCAGAGCCTAGTAAGATTGTCTTCCATAAACACGGTTTTAACAATGAGTCCGTAAGTGACTGTGGAGACCAATTCTGGACCCACACATCCTTCCACAGAGGGGACATAGGTTTCTGGGCAGGAGTTGATCACGGTGTGGATTTGCCAAGCGTGCCTTCCTCTTAGCACGTTTCTCCCTTGCGTCCTGAGTTTGAGTGTCTTCAAAGCCCATGGCACCTTTGGTAAAGGCTGTTCTCCACTTGGAGTGCTTGCAGGCCAGTGTTTCCCAATTGTTGGTGTTTATACTACATTTTTTTAAGATTTAAGATTTTTTTAAGATTTGCCTTGTTGACCACGAGCACTATGCTTTCCATTTTTAAGTTCTCCTAGTGTGGAACCCCTCTAATGACCCAATGGATTTTGTTCATAAAGTGCCTTCAGCTTTGCATGTCTGTGTGTCATCACTGGAACAGGACCCAAATATGGGGGGCATAACAACCTCTAAACACATTTATGCAATGCACAACTCAGCCTAGGAACCAAACCTTGCACTTAGCTATCTCTACTCATCCATAAGTTTGGTATAACCTGCCCCTACCTCTTCAAGAGGCAAATCTGGCCTGTAGATTCAGCAGTGTCTGCCTTATACTTCTTTAGTGTTCTGGCGATGAGCACTGCTTTTGGTTGCCATAGCCCTGGTCTACAGAAAGCGAGTGGCACCCTAATAAGTCTGCCTAAATGTACGTTTGTGCCTATGGGCTTTCAGTAGTGTTCTTGACCTGACCTTGCCACTTCCACCACCATAGAACTCTAAATAATAATGTGGCTAAATTGCTGGTACTCTGAATACTTTGGCTGCGTATCGGTGGCAGAACCTCTCTCACACAATCAACTGTTGTCTCGCTAATGCCAAAGACGATCGTGACAGCTGATGTGAGTTCTTTCTGTTGCACTGTATAGATGACATAGCCAACCAAACCCAAAAGAGCCTCGTCTGGCCATTATTTCAACCCTAAATCTGGGAATGAACGGGTTACTTACACTTACACAAGGTGTGGTGCCATGATTTGTGAAGGGCAAAAATTCTCTCTCTTTAAGAATAAATATTTTTATTGCTTTTCCAATATCATTCCAATAACAGCCTTGTTATAGCAATGCCAATTTTATCCAGTTAATACAATCATTAAAACCAATTGTTTATATACCAAATTCTACAATTTAGTTAAAGTGGCCTCCTCATGTGCTAGATTTGATGGCTTCCTCTTTGTTTTTTTTTATTTTCTGCGTTCCAAGAGCTTAATAATTTCAATTACATTCCCTTCAAGATAATAATCCCTTATACCACGGCTACCATCTTATGGTTTCAATTCATGTTAATATATTAAGTACTTTATAAAGTGAGGTACTCCGACTGGATTGATGGTTCTTTCCTGAGTGTGGTAATTCTCCCCCCCCCCCCCAATGATGTTGTCCCAACATAAATGGTGTTGTGTCCTTCATTCTTCCAACTGTTGATCTTTCCCGTCATGAATCGGGGGAAGCGATTGTGTCACAGTTTTCCAAAAGCCTCTACATCGCTTTGTCCCATGATTCAGGATCTTGTCGAGACAAACTGTCCTCGCCATTATTATTTTTCAACCTAGGAAGAGTGGTCCTGATTCCGGAGGGCAAAAATTCCCATTCTCCCTGGTTGAACTTGTGAGGTCCTGTCTGGTCTGCCCCATCAAAGTTGTGATAAATGATGGTGCCTTAGAACAGTGAGCTGCCTTTGAACTGTCAGATCTGATCTGGTGAAGGATGTCAGTGTTGTCTAACCACTCAGAAACTATCACCACAGCACAATCAAACTGAACATGAGTGAGTAGAATGTTTACCAGAAATTATGAACTGAGTGGTTGGCTGCAGTGGACAGAAACAAGCTTTTCGACCTCTTAGTATTAGAATTTAGGTCCTTCAGATTAAGTTGATTTGTGATAGGTTAAGGACTCAAAAGGAAGAGCTTCATGTGAAGCAGAATTGGCATACAGAAATCAAAATCACAAAATATGGGGGTTGCCACTAGCTTAGATGGTTTCTAAACTTGGCCCTATCTTGCTTGCAAATATGTGCATGCCCAAATAACAAAACGGAAGGCTGAATCTTTCTACGAATGAGAACTGGAACTGCCTTTCACAATCTCCCATCTTTACAGATTCCCCATAATACTGCTTGCCATTCTTCCAAATCTCCAATACAACTAGCTTTGCCAGACTATTCCTCTTTCGTTACTGCTGAACCTCATTTCATAGTCCCTTGGGTCTACAGTTTTGATGCTCAGTTAGGAATAATTTTATATTTCTGCTTTAGGCAAACGGCGACTCCTATAATTCCACTGTCAACGAACAACTAGTGCATTGACTTCTAAAATCACAAAAACAAACACTTCAGGCTCACAGGGACAACCTGTAGCAAATTGCCTCCTTTCGCACCTCATTCTTTCTTACTTAAACCTTTGAAGTCTTACAGTGAGGGCCAAATGCATCTAACATCTGTGCCTGGATCTTCTGATATACTTTTCTGAAAAGCAGTCAGAGATTGTCTGATTTGCACGGGGGTCATGGCATGTAACCTGTTCCCCATGTATGAGTTTCCCAAAGCAAATACACCACCCAAGAGCTGCTATTATCACAACTATTGAATTCACACCTGTTCACACGTTCTGGGGAGTAGTGAAAAAGCCCACATAGAAAAGGATCATGTCATTGTGTTTGAAGACGAAAAAAGGAGAGCAAACATTGTTTTGATATTTTAAATCACCAGTAAAATTAAGAGGGTTATACCAGAAATGCTTATGTTTTTCTATTCTGTATTAAGTCTGTTAGATAAGTGATTTAACACATTTCCAGTAGTATTGTTCAGACCCAACTGGGAGTTCAACACAAACTTACAAAGAGATCCACAATCAGATGATTAGTGGCAGGCAGAGAAGTTGCAAGAAAGACAGCTTATCCTCTTTTGCCAATGTTTCCTCTAGCATGCATTCTCAGTTTACGTTAACAGATCTTCCAAACATATTCCAAAACTGAGAATATGCTGAATTCAAAGGCTGCTGTCTTCCACCATCTGCGTTTCTCCAGTGATGTGTGGAGGGGACAATGTTGGATGGATTTATGTCTGTTCAGTGGACCAGTGAAGGTGGTGAAGGTCCTTTGTGAGTGTCTGGAGACAGCTGGAAGATGAATGGTGGCTAACAGATTGATGTTGAATCCTGACAAGACAGAAGTACTGTTTTTGGGGGACAGGAGGTGGGCAGGTGTGGAGGACTCCCTGGTCCTGAATGGGGTAACTGTGCCCCTGAAGGACCAGGTGCGCAGCCTGGGAGTCATTATGGGCTCACAGCTGTCCATGGAGGCGCAGGTCAATTCTGTGTCCAGGGCAGCTGTTTATCAGCTCCATCTGGTATGCAGGCTGAGACCCTACCTGCCCGCAGACTGTCTTGCCAGAGTGGTGCATGCTCTAGTTATCTCCCGCTTGGACTACTGCAATGCGCTCTATGTGGGGCTACCTTTGAAGGTGACCCGGAAACTACAACGAATCCACAATGCGGCAGCTAGACTGGTGACTGGGAGCGGCCGCCAAGACCACATAACACCAGTCTTGAAAGACCTACATTGGCTCCCAGTACGTTTCCGAGCACAATTCAAAGTGTTGGTGTTGACCTTTAAAGCCCTAAATGGCCTCGGTCCAGTATATCTGAAGGAGGGTCTCCACCCCCATCGTTCTGCCCAGACACTGAGGTCCAGCGCCGAGGGCCTTCTGGCGGTTCCCTGGCTGCGAGAAGCCAAGTTACAGGGAACCAGGCAGAGGGCCTTCTCGGTAGTGGCACCTGCCCTGTGGAACGCCCTCCCACCAGATGTCAAACAACTACCAGACTTTTAGAAGACATCTAAAGGCAACCCTCTTTGGGGAAGCTTTTAATGTTTAGCTATTGCCAAGAGCAACTGCGCTTCAAGGCTATATTTTCACAAGCAACACTTACATTGGCTTTTGCATTCCTTGCACCAATAATGTAAGACCTAGGTGCGTTAGAAAGTCCATTTGATTTTTGAATGCATTTTTGTCAACGTCACATCTTCTATAATTGCGACATTCCAGACCAAAATCTTCCTCAGCATCACTTGTTAAAAAAAACCTTATTTCGTATTGTGGATTAAAACTGGCTTGCTGGCTCTGTTGTGTTTGAAATGCCTTCAAGCAATGAAGACTCTCCTCCTATAGAGCAAAAATTTGGGAGAACTTCCTGGCCATTTCACCAGGCGGCTGAGCACACAATCAAGGTACAAAAATACCTTTATAGCATTCTAATGTCAGGAAGGTGAATGCACTTGGAAACCTGTGTGCAATAAACTTGATTTCTCAGGGTTCCTGACCAGAGGTAACATTTCTCAGTGCGTTCTAAGGAACACACTTTAAAAAACCTCTTCTGTCCTTGGACCTAAAAGTACATGTGCCTAGGGATTTTGTCTCTGTTCACAGTTTCTATTCAGGCAAATGCCTGAATATAGTTTGCATCTCAACAATAATATATTGACTGAATGTATTATTTCCTGTGGTGGAAGAGAAAGGGGGGAACTATTTTGGGAACATATTTGGACACTGAATACTGAGCAGGTATCAGTGCTATTCTGTTACTTCAGCCAATGTTCAACACGCAAGCTTTTCATCAATTTAGATGTTTGATACTTAGCTCTGAGCTGCTTCCCTCAGCAGCTGGTGGTCAGCACTCAATCTTCCATTGCCACTTTACTGAAATAGTATATGTACGTACGACTTAAATTATTGTTAATTTGCCTCAACAAACATTGGGATAAATGAATTGCTCGGTACTTTTCAGTAGCCGCAATAACTGTGAAAATCAAGCAAGTTTTGCTGTGGTTAAAAATTGACTAAGGGTCATTTGGTTTCATTTTATTAAGTGGAACTGGAAAAAAATAAAAGGATTATACTTTGAAGTGCCACTTCTGTAAATAATGAGAGGGTGGAGTAGAAGAGATATCACTGATAACATTTTTTTTATAAAAATTCATTAATTGCGGCCTAAATATCTATTACCTTCCCCCAAACAATTTAATATATGATCTACTGATCTTTTAAATATGTTGTTGTTTAGTCGTTTAGTCGTGTCCGACTCTTTGTGACCCCATGGGCCAGAGCACGCCAGGCACCCCTGTCTTCCACTGCCTCCCATAGTTTGGTCAAACTCATGCTGGTAGCTTTGAGAACACTGTCCAAGCATTTCGTCCTCTGTCGTCCCCTTCTCCTTGTGCCCTCCATCTTTCCCAACATCAGGGTCTTTTCCAGGGAGTCTTCTCTTCTCATGAGGTGGCCAAAGTATTGGAGCCTCAGCTTCACGATCTGTCCTTCCAGTGAGCACTCAAGGCTGATTTCCTTAAGAATGGATAGGTTTGATCTTCTTGCAGTCCATGGGACTCTCAAGAGTCTCCTCCAGCACCATAATTCAAATATATGTATTTAATAAAAATTGTGCTGCTGGTAAACTTTACACTCCTATATTTTGAAAACAAACAGACACTTGAGTCTTGCAGAGTTATAAAAAGACGACAGTTGTCTTTGGCAAACATATCTATAACTAAACATTAATGTTTGCTGTTTCATCATAACGGAAATTTAATTTCTTACATATTGCCCTATGGTTGAAGTGGACCACTTTCCAACTTCCTAAAAAACTCAAATCCCTATATTCCTTGTGAGGCTCAGGATCTGTCGACGACTTACAGAAGGCAAATTCTCCATCACAGTGGGATTTTCCCCACAATCCTTTTGGGGGCCAATCCCCATCCTTGGTTGCCATCATTTTTAATGGAGCACCCGTTAGCCGTTTGCATTCCCATGTTTCCTGAACAATTTCCTGTTTTGTTCCAGATCTGATTTCTTGCAATATTTTTGTGACAAGTTCCATCCAAAATGCATTGGTCTTAAAGCCGTATTATGGCTATTCCGGGCTCTTCCAGGGTCAAGACAGAGGAGACGATATAACAATGAAACTTGCAGAAAGCTCGTGGAATATTGGTTATAATTTATCTTTAAGACTAGCTACCTCATTGTCGGAGGAACGCGGGTGGTGCTGTGGGTTAAACCACAGAGCCTAAGACTTGCCGATCAGAAGGTCGGTGGTTCGAATCCCCGCGACGAGGTGAGCTCCCATTGCTTGGTCCCTGCTCAGGCCAACCTAGCAGTTCAAAAGCACCTCAAAGTGCAAGTAGATAAATAGGCAGGAAGGTAAACGGCGTTTCCGTGCGCTGCTCTGGTTCGCCAGAAGTGGCTTAGTCATGCTGGCCACATGACCCAGAAGCTGTAAGCCAGCTCCCTCGGCCAGTAAGGCGAGATGAGCGCAGCAACCCCAGAGTCGTCCGCGACCGGACCTAATGGTCAGGGGTCCCTTTACCTTTACCTTTACCTCATTGTAGGCCCTTTATCTGGTGAGGTCTTGGTCTTCGTCCTGGAATGTGCACTACAATTAAGAAGTTCGGCATCTTTCGTTAAATTGCATTCCAACCAGGGCTTTTCTTCAGCCGGAACTCAATTCCAGCACCTCTCAGGTGGGAATCATTGCCGTTCCAAGAGAACAAGGGAGGTGTTCATGGTGAGTTCCAGCACCTCTTTTTCTACAAAAATAACACTGCTTCCAACTACCGTATTTTTCGCTCTATAGGACGCACTCGACCATAGGACGCACCTTGTTTTAGAGGGGGAGAACAAGAAAAAAAAATTCTCTACCTCTCTGCGTAGTGCCCCTTCAGCAAAGCGGCAGGAGAAATGGAGCCCCTTCCATTTCTCCTCCCGCTTCGCTGAAGGGGCGCTGCACAGAGAGGGAAAACTGTGCAGCACCTCTCCAGCGAAGCAAAGCCAGGAGAGCAAGAGAGATCGGTGCGCACCGACCCCTCTCGCTCTCCAGGCTTCAGCAAAAGCAACGCGAAGCCTCTGAAGCGCAGTGGGAGTGCTCCCACTGCGCTTCGGAGGCTTTGCGTTGCTATCGCTGAAGCCATGGTGCCTGCATTTGCTCCATAGGATGCACACACATTTCCCCTTAATTTTTGGAGGGGGAAAAGCGCATCTTATAGAGCGAAAAATACAGTATTTTGAATGCACCACCAGACCATGAAGTACAGGTCCTGAGTGCAGTGGGGCAGCCAAGCACTTGTTGCGGGCTTCCTCAACCTCGGCCCTCCAGATGTTTTTGGCCTACAACTCCCATGATCTCTAGCTAGCAGCACCAGTGGTCAGGGATGATGGGAACTGTAGTCTCAAAACATCTGGAGGGCCGAGGTGGAGGAAGCCTGACTTGGTGCTTTGGCACTGGAAGAAGTAATAGTCTTCCATGTAACAGTGAATTGATTATTCCTGTTAACTGTCTTGTTTGAGCACAAAGAGGAATAGAACCTCAATTGGCTTTTCTTGAGAAATACGTAGCGTTGTCGGCCGTCCAGAATATTTGTATCAACAGTTTATATGGTCAAAAAACACATTTAACCCATGTTCCCCTTTCCTCTTTTGGCTGCCCTTTTATTTATATTTTTGTTCGTAAGTTACTTGAATTGTATTACTCAAAAACTGCCATGAAAAAAAACTTCTGGAAAAGGAACAATAAATAAATAACAACAACAAAGCCATAGGAAGGAACATAGCTACAGCAAAACTCTATGGAATTTGTATGAAGACGGTTGTTGGTTTAATTTTGGGGCATCTTCCATTCAATAGACAGAAGACTCCTGTTCTTCACGCATGGCTTGCAAAGGGGGACGAGGGAGGCTGCACGAGTCAGTGGGAATGGAAGTTTATCAAGTCAATTATGTCTGCATATTAATTAAGCAAATAACTCTGCAGAAAATTTCCATTTCTTACATTTTGCACATATTTTCACGTTATCATCCATCTGCGCGCACACTGCCTAATTTTGTCATAGGCATTCATGGGTCAGGAAAACCATCATAACGCCTGAGAGGTGGCTCGGAGCATGCCCACATCAATGAAAGATTTATTGGCAAGCTCGATTAACGGACATCGCTCTCTTTCGCCCAAATCGGTGTGCCCGTTCACATAAAGTAAATGTGCCAGCTTTCAGCACATTTTAACTGCCTTTTACTGGTGGCGGCGATTCTGATCAGGATTGGCTGGAAACTTAGCACACTCATAGACCACATCAATGCCAAATTACTAGTTCAGCAGGTATAATGTTGAGG
This sequence comes from Podarcis lilfordi, assembly GCA_947686815.1. NCBI lineage: Eukaryota > Metazoa > Chordata > Lepidosauria > Squamata > Lacertidae > Podarcis > Podarcis lilfordi. The sequence continues at coordinate 10,961,243 of OX395130.1, forward strand.
TTCATATACCTGCTTTTCTTGCCACTTGCTTGGCGGTTTGTGTGGCCTTTTAGTAAATGACCTAGAATAATAGAATGATAGCATTGTAGGGTCAGAGGGGGACCCTGAAGGACATCAGGGATCACATTCATCCAGTGCTTTAGCAACTGCATTGGCTCCCGGTGGAGTACAGGGTCAGGGTCATGTTTAAGGCTGGTTTTGACATTTAAAGCCCTATGCAGCCTAGGACCCACGTACCTACGGGACCACCTCTCCTGGTATGCCCGGTGGAGGACCTTAAGGTCCACAAATGACAACACTTTGGAGGTCCCAAGTCACAAGGTGGTTAGATTGGTCTCAGCTAGGGCCAGGGCCTTTTCAGTACTGGCCCCGACTTGGTGGAACGCTCTGTCACAAGAGACTAGGGCCCTGCGGGACTTGACATCTTTCCGCAGGGCCTGCAAGACAGAGCTGTTCCGCCTGGCCTTTGGTTTGGACTCAGTGTGACCCTTATGTTTCCCTCCCATTACGGTTTTGATCTATGGGCTACTTTTAAAATGAGGCTGCATTTTAAATTGCATTTTAACCTGTATTTTAAATTGGTGCCCCCCCCCATATTATTTTTTTACTGTAATTTTACTGGTGTTAGCTGCCCTCAGCCTGGTTCTGGCCTGGGAGGGTGGGGTATAAATAAAATTTATTATTATTATTATTATCTTTTTTTAAAAAAAATAATTTTATTCATTTTAAAACATATTAATTGTCATACATACCACAAAATTTCACATCTTATACAATTTTTTGGACTTCCATCAGCACCTTTGATGATCCCCCATTTTTATGATTTCTTCTGCATTTCTTAAATTCATATTGCTTTTAATTATCATAACTAACGTCTTCCTTTTCATCCAATTATGCAATAATTCAAATTATTCACCTCACAAAACTTCCTGCATACCTACAAATGTAATCTGATCATCACAATTACTTTTCAGATAGTCCGTAAATTTACGCCAATCTTCTGTGAATCTCTGGTCCCGCCGGTTTCGAATTCTTCCCGTTAGTTTATCTAATTCTGCATAGTCCATCAATTTCATCCTCCAATCTTCTTTCGTCGGTAATTCTTCTTGCTTCCATTTTTGTGCCAATAATATTCTTGCTGCCGTCACTGCGAGTAAAAACAGCTTACAATCATTTCTATTTATATCATCCCCTACAATGCCCAATAAAAAAGCTTCTGGTTTTTTAATAAATGTATATTTGAAATGTTGAAATATTATTACTATTATCTTGTCCAACCCCCAGCAACGCAGGAAATAGCTCACCCCTTTATTCTGGCCCTTCTCTGCCTTCCCCATCAGTCCCTTCCCTCGTGTGCTTTATCTTTTTCAATTGCAAGCATCATGACAGATCTCCCTCCCTTCCCGGAGCATTCCACCATGTTTGTACCGAGCTTTTCAGCACTATGGGGAGGTGGGGGAAACCCCATGTATATTAAACAATGAGTAATAATTCTTTTGCCCGGCTTGTTTCACTATTGCCTTTCATTGAATGAAACAAGATATTGAGAAAGCTTAGGAGCCTCAGGAAAGATGTGTCTCGATGGCCGTTCTACTTAGATCGGTTATGTGTTGCCAAGGGGTCGATATGGTAATTTTCCATTTCTCGCTTGCTGTAATTCAGCCGCGTGAGGAAGCGGCTCCTTGCTAATTGCTCTGGCTGCAGCAAAATGCTACGACCTTTGGCTTGGAACCAAGGGAAGTGGAATTAAGTTTGAAAATTCACATGCAGGGGATTATGGGTGCTGTAAGCGGTCCTGCCGAGAGCTGTTGCCTAGCAATTCGGTAAGGAATCAGCACCAGCCAATAAGGAAATTTATCTCTGCCTGAAGTACACCACCTTGATTTCCTAAGGATTACACAAACGACGATTGTGTTGGCTGGTCGAAATCAATATGTGAAATTCAACTCCCTGAAACAGGGTGTTCATTCGCAGGGGAGGTGGGAAGAGAGGAATTCCAGGCAGGCTGTCGAGGAGAACTGGGAGCTGAAGGAGACGGTTGTTCGGTTAGACTGCATGAAATATACTCGGAGTCGAGAGTGGATTTCATGCTCTTTATTCAGCTCATAGTGGTGAGGAGGAATGGAAGTTCCCCCACAATATCTGCTTTATATACATTATTTACACAATGGGCTGCACATGACTGGCGAATTCTGTGATTCTCCTGTAGGCCAATCAGGTTGTGGATTCACTTCCACCTGGAGCTGGATTGGGTGGCTCCTGCAGACCAATCATACTGCTGCATTGTTCAAGGACCAATCAGACTGCTGCATTCTGAATCCTATTGTTCTAGGACCAATCAGACTGCTGCCTTTTGGATCCTATTCAACTCAGTACATAACACTGTACAAATAGGAGAAACTGGCTGGGGAACAGCACTGCTGGGACGTGGGCCGACTCACCCATGAGGCAAGGTGAGGTAACTGCCTCAGGCAGCAGGATCTACAGGGGCAGCAGATCCTGCCATGCTCACTGCTGCTGTTGCTTCTCCTCTGCCTCCTTCTCCTTAGCAGCCGTCCAATGCCATTTCTACAGAGGGTTTTGGCGAAGAGGAGGTCCTGCTGGCCTCATCCCCTCCTAGTTCTTGGTGTAGATCTTCACTCACCCCTTATTCCCTGGCTGGGGGTGGGGTAGGGGAGGCACCACTTTGTGGGGTAATAATAATAATAATAATAATAATAATAATAATACTCTGCCCATCTGGCCGGCCTCCCCAGCCACTCTGGGCGGCTTCCAACAGGATATTAAAAACACCAAACATTAAAAATATCCCTAAACAGGGCTGCCTTCAGATGTCTTCTAAAAGTGTTTATTTCCTTGACATCTGATGGGAGGGTGCCACTACCGGGAAGCCCCTCTGCCTGGTTCCCTGTAACCTCACTTCTCACAGTGAGGGAACCGCCAGAAGGCCCTCGGCGCTGGACCTCAGTGTCCGGGCTGAACGATGGGGGTGGAGACGTTCCTTCAGGTATACAGGACCAAGGCCGTTTAGGGCTTTAAAGGTCAGCACCAACACTTTGAATTGTGCCCGGAAACGTACTGGGAACCAATGTAGGTCTTTCAAGACTGGTGTTATGTGGTCTCGGCGGCCACTCCCAGTCACCAGTCTAGCTGCCGCATTGTGGATTCGTTGTAGTTTCCGGGTCACCTTCAAAGGTAGCCCCACGTAGAGCGCATTGCAGTGGTCCATACTGATTTCGACTTTAGGTGCTAAAACATCTTGGATAATCCCTGGCCAAAAGCAGCTACTAAGGGAAATGGGGCAAAGAACCCGAGGGGAAAATGTGTGGTTGGGACCAAGATGGGGGAGACCTAAGGAGAAAGCAGAACCAGGTCAGAACTTCATACTGGATAGACATGGGAGAAGTAAAAAGACCATGGAAGTTTGGGAGATAGGGGTCTGTGGGTCAGGCAGACAAAAGGGGTTTAGGCCGAGGCTCCAAAACGACTCATCAACCTTGAAGTCACATAGAAGTGGGCTTTTGCTAGCTTTTATTTACAAAGCACACAAAAGATTTCTAGAGATTTAAGTGCAAGACAAGCCCTCTGCAGGCACTTTTATTTTAAATTAAGTAAACATGCAAGGGAGATGTTGAGAATTCCTCATGCAATTTAGAACCATGGTTTTCAGAGCTGCTGCCAGAACCTCTATCGGCATGAAGAAATCCTGTTGAATTCATGAAGCGCCACTACAATGTCTATATACCCTCAACCGTTCAGGAGAGGAAATTCATTTCGTTTCGCATCTTAAGGCAGCCTTGCCTAGTCATCACTTTCCTGAACAAGAACCAAAACACAACCATCCTTTGACATTTGAATTTTTGCAATAGTTTTCAAGCCATGTAAAATGCATGCATTGTTGAAGACATCCAAAAGCACAGTGTTTTAGAGGAAATAAATGTGTATATTAGGGGAAATGGCACACAAACCACAGGAGACCTGACATGAAGAGAAATTGCTGTTTTCATGAAGATTTCCTTTAAAAAATTCAGGAATCACAAGACAGAGAAACCAGTAAAACACTTCAATCTCCCAGGACATTCTATACAAGATCTCAAAGTAGCTGTCTTATTACAAAAGAATTTCAGAAATAGACTGGAAAGAGAAGTTGCTGAATTGCAACTTATTACCAAACTTAAAACCATGGAGAGACCTGGTCTGAATAGAGACATTGAATTCTTATCTCATTGTACACGATAAAGCTATTTTTAGCCATTTCACCCCTTGCTTTTCCCTGTAAGACCAAATGCAGTTGTTAACAGTCGTCAACAGGTTTACCACACCTATCAGCCAATCACCCATTCCCACCACCCTTCTGAGTAATACCCCTCCCCACCCTCTCACTATATATAAGGGTCTGCTGACTTCTGTTTCAGTGTATCCGAAGAAGTGTGCATGCAGACGAAAGCTCATACCAATAACAAACTTAGTTGGTCTCTAAGGTGCTACTGGGACGCGGGTGGCGCTGTTAGGATGCGGGTAGCGCTGTGGGTTAAACCACAGAGCCTAGGACTTGCCGATCAGAAGGTCGGCAGTTCGAATCCCCGCGACGGGGTGAGCTCCTGTTGCTCGGTCCCTGCTCCTGCCAACCTAGCAGTTCGAAAGCATGTCAAAGTGCAAGTAGATAAATAGGTACCGCTCCGGCGGGAAGGTAAATGGCGTTTCCGTGCGCTGCTCTGGTTCGCCAGAAGCAGCTTAGTCATGCTGGCCACATGACCCAGAAGCTGTACGCCGGCTCCCTCGGCCAATAAAGCGAGAGTCGGTCACCACTAGACCTAATGGCCAGGGGTCCCTTTACCTTTACCTTAAGGTGCTACTGGAAGGAATTTATTTATTTTGTTTCAACTATGGCAGACCAACACGGCTACCTACCTGTACCTTTGAAAAATTCGCACACTGATGTGGAAATGTCAAGAACGGAACTTTATAGTGACGTGGTATTGAGACATAGTGAGAAACCAAAATGGACAAGATTCGCCTGCCCTTAGCAACAACAGGCCATGGTGCTTGGGACTGATGGTAGTTGCATATCAAAACATCTTGGGGAAGTGTTCCTTAGGAAATTCCACTTATGCGCGCAAGACTTTGGAACGCTGTGTCCTAAGTTAAGCTTTGCTACCTGAAAACGTTTAGGGAGTTTCTCACGTTACCAATATGCCTTGGCTTTCTAGAAGTTATCGCAGCAATGATTGAACAAGGAGAAACCAGGAAAACCTTTTTATATGCAACTTAGAATACTGGAGTAATCTTTATTGAAAATATAAAAGATATACAAAGCCACTTATACCCAGCATGGAAGAGTTCATTAAATTGTACACATTCATTATTATTTTTAAAGAGTAGCATAAAGTCAACAATGTTTTACATGAGATCTCTTTTCCATTCGCTCAGATTTTTATGTTTGAAATGTTCTGTGCAAGAGCTGCTTTTTCATGAAAGCCAACATTTTACAAGCCATGAATCCATTCATTATATAGTAAAAGAAACACAACAACGCAACTGTTTTCCCCAGTAACAGTTAAAGTAAACTTCTAAAAAATAGATATCATGATTTTCAACATTAAATGCAATCAAGAGGAGCTAGTAATTAATGCTGCTTTCCACTACACACAATGCTTATATTGCTGTGTATCTTTTCTCACGAAAGGTTTTAATCATATGCAAAGTGTACAATGCAAGAGCATTAACAGAGGTTTATTTCCAATTTAGCTGCCAGTTTATAGCTTTAGGCGTCTTCCCCCTGGTTAAAGGAGGAATGACTACAAAATAGATGGCTGCTTTTGAAGTAGCATGGTTTGGTTAGTAAGTTCCGGGCTAACAAGGTCTGTAAGCTGCCAAAAGTATAGCCGACCTTTTGTTTTCTGCACTGTGAGCACCACGGGGAAAATAATACACTGAGTATTAAAGGAAGCAGCAAAGGCTGCAATCTTAAGGTGTGTTTTGAAAATGCTTCGCCCTACATCCTGCTGGGGCTTGAGCTGGCAGAATGAAGAGCGGAACACCAGCATGCCTGCCTCCGTCTATTTCTAGGCTGCCTGATTTTAAAAAATGTTAAAATTCCCACTTGTTAACCCCCAGTTTGAAAATAGTAGGAAGGAAAGCGGAAAGGTTTATTGATGCTCAGAAGCAGGAGCTGGCAGTGATGGGGGCAGGTCTTGCCCTAGGGTGCCTCTGGGATGCCAGAAAGGCACCCAAAATATTTTGTTTCACCCTTCTCACCAGTTCGTTGCCGTATAAAATTTAGTTCAACGCTAAAACTATTCAATTGCAGCCTTAGGTTGTAGCAGCTGACAGCATGGCCCTGATCCTGCGGTCTACTCAGTAGATCCCTGTCCCTAGAGCGAGTCTCCCAATTAATTTAAACGGAAAGAATAGTTTTCTCACAGAGTGACCCCTCTCCGTTTAAATCAGGAGCAGAAAATATCCTTATGTGCATCTGAACACATGGACTTCTGGAACAGAGTTTATATGGCTTTCTTGGAAGCCACTGATCAGAGACGCATGAATATTACATGTTTTTAAAGTGGGGTTAAATTATTGGGTATAGGCATTGGAATGATTATTTTCCCTGCACTAAAAGCATCTTTTTTTTAAAAAAAACCAAGAGGTCTCAGAGCTTCACCTTCAGCAAGATGATATACTCAAACATGCTGACTGGTGCTTCTGAAGTAATCACACTAAGGTTTAAAAACAAGAAAAGGAAAAGGAATAGATCAATGGTCACCAAGGCACAATTTGACTAAGGTGAAGAGTCCCTGAGACTCCGATTCAGGTATGTAACTATTCCCTTTCTCTATATGAGCAAATGGGAAGAGTTAGGAAAAATATAATACAGAGTATTTAATAGGAAATGTATTTACAGGCAATATAACATGTCTAAAGTCTATATAGCTTTTAATCTTTTTCATTTATTTAAAAAAGACCTTAAAGTAGCGATGCAAAGATTGGTCCATTTTTAATTACCAGCAAGCCAAACTCTAATGACTTCACTAAGCTTAAAGTGTATTAAAAGGCAAGGTTGCAGTATTGCTACAATCGGGGTAATTATATTCTAAACATATTGATGAACGCTAAATAAACGATGCAATTTTACAGCATTTTCTTTGCATGTTGTAAGGAATTCAAATTCCAATGATAGTATACAAAAGAAAGAAAAAGGTTTAATATGAATACTGTAATTTAAAGCCATGCCTTCCATTTAAGTGTATTTGCAGCTGTAGAAAGCAATATAACATTGAAAAAAAATTAAGCAAACAGTTTTGCTTTCTTCTAAACAACTATATGATAATCCAGCTCTGGTTCATTCGAGCTCTGAATCCTTCACAAAGAATACTGAAATATTGAATGGTAAACATTAAAATCAATTAGAAAAAGAGAGTGTGTTGGCCCCAATCCAGCTTGTCCCATCTGACTACGTGAGACTAAATGACCTGAATGGAGATACATAATGCAATGTACACCTGACGCTTCCATCACTTAAAACGGGAACTAGATAAGCATCATAATATATGATATGTATCAGCTGCAGACATGGGCCTCCTCTGCTGAATTGACATTCACTCGTTTGGATCTGGCACAATCATCAGAATCACGGTCTGAGAAGGCGGGAATAATAAATGCAAATACAAAAAATGAAAATCCTGAGGGCCAAGTGCTACATACGCAGTCAAAGCATTTCGTGGAGAGTAAAAACAGGGGTACAATAAACAACCCTTACTAAAAATCACCAAATGAGAGGCAACTGATCTTTGTGCACAATAATCCTGACCCTCAAAAGTTAGCAGAGTGTTTTTTTTTTACATGTGCAAGCAAACGCGATTAATTTTTTTTCCGGAGTTAGTCACTATAAAAACATAGAAAGCTAGGGTCATTGCACATTAGGTCCTGATTAGAATCAGCTTTCCCCCCCATCTTTTGAAGACGAACAGTACGCTTGATGATAAATCAAGAGCATATACATTTTTTTTGTGTGTGTGTCTCAAAAATATCGAAAGAACTTCTCCTATAGGAATATTTGCTAACCAAAGTTGTTGGGGTTCTTTTTGTAAAATGATAATGTACTTTTAAAAAAAGTATATCCTCCCCCCCTAAATTTTCAATCCTTGGTCTACTACAGCCAGAATCCAAAGAATGTGGATCGCAAGCAAACCACGAGCAGAGATTTAGGGTTAAGGCTACGCTTCCATTTGACCTGTGCAAAGAAATGGTCCGAACAGTTTTGCCTTTGTCATGTCACTTTCTCCTGGAAAACCCGCTCTTAATTCAGAGAAATCCCAATCAGATTCAGTGGTAAAAAGCAGGTTTTCCTGGGAAAGACTGTTGTGGCAAGCGGAACTGTGGACGAGCCTTTAGCGCGCCGTTTCGGCTACAGAAGTTCCTATTGCCAGAGACAAACCCATTTTTGAGCGTCCAACAGAAAATCTCCATCTGCGTGTGTAGTTATTTGCTATGCCCACTTTGTATTTTAACATTTTTTGGGGGGGAAATCCCCTTTAAAAAAATATTTTTAAAAAGCACACACACACCCACCCAGAACTAACAGTGTGCACAATGGCTACAATAAAGGACTTTAAGCCGCAACTGTATCTAATCACATTTTGTAGAAAAAAACATGATTTGCAATTTATTGAATATACCAATCGTCGTTCGGCGAACCCTGGGCACAAAACCTCCTTTCAGATTACTGTGGGCTGAGGTTTTCTGGAAGAATGGCAGTCCGGCATATTTCGTGTAAGTGCTTTAGTCAGAACGTCCTGAGTTGAGCGGTGCCCTTCGACGCTACAGAAGCCTGGCATTGAGTCTGTGCGAATGTGTGTAGCCGCTGTCGCTCGAGCTCCCTTGCAAACTGTCTTCCGCATCGCTGGGACTTCTGCTACTGTCCATTTCAGCTGGTGGGAATTCCATTCCTTCGATGTCTACTTCTAAATTGAAATGGGAGAGAAGACGGAAGTTTCAGAACTGTGACAAGCCGAACCGCACCATCTGATGTTTATACAGTGCTTTAGAGCGTTCAAGTTAGGATTTGAAAAAGAAATATCAAAATTTGATAAATACTTAATACAAGAAAAATCAAAAAATATATCTAAATTATATAATCTGATCTTAGAGTGGGAAACAAAGGATGAACTGGTTAAAGCATCCATGATTAAATGGGTGCAAGATATTGGGGAAAATATTATGTTTGAACAATGGGAAAAATTGTGGAAAGAAGATATGAAATTCACTTTGTGTTATATATTGAAAGAAAATTACTTCAAAATACAACATTAATAAAAATTGTAGCGATGTCTGCTGGCGATGCAACACTGGAAAAGGTACTATGATGCATATATGGTGGAATTGTTTAAACATCAAACAATTTTGGGAAGCACGAAATGAAAAAAATGTTCAGATATTCATTTAGGAAAACACCAGAAGGTTTTCTATTGGGAATAGTACCAGGAAGTCTAAAGGAAGAAGACAAGACATTATATTTATACGCAACAGTAGCCGCAAGGCTATTGATTGCGAAAAACTGGAAAAGTGGTATTATACCAACAAAAACAGAGTGGCTTGCCAAATTATTGGAGTATTACAATATATCCAAAACAATGGGAGAAATTGGAAGGATCTCAAAAAAGAAGATAGATAGGGACTGGAAGGTGTTTAAAGGATACTTGCAAAACCATATTAAAAAATCAGAACTCCTTTTAGAATAACTAAGTTCCGTTTTAAATACTGAAATACTAAATAAGATGGATAACAATGTGTAATAGAAAAAGAAGCATGAAATTAGGTTAAAGGTGTGTGAAAGAAAGCAATAGAAGTGGAAAGAAATTGCAATTGAGTAGATTGGAAGTCTAACACAAAGGTGGGGTGAAGGGTGGTGGATGGCGATGGGAAAAGGAATTATCTGTGGGAATGAGTGTAGGTATGTTTGAACATCTTTAAGGATTGTATGAAATGTATGTTTGTATGCTTGTATGTTCGCAATATGTGTGTATTAATGCTGAATTATTTTAATAATAAAAACTTTACAAAAAATAAAAATAGAGTGTTCAGAGGGCTTCCTACACAGTGGGACCTTGGTTCCTGAACGGCTTAGTTGTCAAACAAATCGGCTCCCGAATGCCGCAAACCTGGAAGTAAGTGTTCCGGTTTGTGAACCTTTTTCAGAAGCCGAACGTCCGCCGCGGCTTCCACTTGAGTGCAGGAAGCTCCCGCAGCCAATCGGAAGCCACACCTTAGTTTTCAAACACTTTGGGGAGTCGAACGGACTCCCGGAACAGATTAAGTTTGAGAAACAAGATACCACTGTAGCCATACTTACAACTTTGTAAGACGGGTCATTATTATTCCTATGATGTAAATGTGTGCACACATTTGAAGGGCAGGGGGGAAAGGGCTTGTCTAAGAAATCTTTCCAAGTGCACAGGAGGTGCGAGATTCAAACCAGTGACTTGCCAACCCAGAGCTCAGTCTCTTAGCCACAACCATATACCACATTTCTTTCCTGTGTAATAGTTCATGTCTCCATTCAAATACTCAAATTACGTAAGTTTAATGTAAGGGACGCGGGTGGCTCTGTGGGTTAAACCACAGAGCCTAGGACTTGCCAATCAGAAGGTTGGCGGTTTGAATCCCCGCGACGGGGTGAGCTCCCGTTGCTCGGTCCCTGCTTCTGCCAACCTAGCAGTTCGAAAGCACATCAAAAGTGCAAGTAGATAAATAGGTACCACTCCAGCGTGAAGGTAAACGGCGTTTCCGTGCGCTGCTCTGGTTCGCCAGAAGCGGCTTAGTCATGCTGGCCACATGACCCGGAAGCTGTACGCCGGCTCCCTCGGCCAATAAAGCGAGATGAGCGCCGCAACTCCAGAGTCGGCCACGACTGGACCTAATGGTCAGGGGTCCCTTTACCTTTAGTCACCATGAGGTTGTTACAGTGAGTGCCACACTTTTTAACAAAAAAAACAACAACAAAAAAGAGGTGTGTGTACCCCCTAAAAAAACCACTGCTTACTACATGCAAGTGTTGGTGCTGACCTTTTAAAGCCCCAAACAGCCTCGGTCCAGTATATATGGAGCGTCTCCACCCCCATCGTTCTGCCCAGACACTGAGGTCCAGCGCCGAGGTCCTTCTGGCAGTTCCCTCACTGAGAGAAGCAGGGTTACAGGGAACCAGGCAGAGGGCCTTCTCGGTAGTGGCGCCCGCCCTGTGGAACGCCCTCCCACCAAGATGTCAAAGAGAACAACAACTACCAGACTTTTAGAAGACATCTGATGGCAGCCCTGTTTAGGGAAGCTTTTAATGTTTGATGCATTACTGTATTTTAATATTTTGTTGGAAGCCGCCCAGAGTGGCTGGGGAAACCCAGCCAGTTGGGAAGGGTATGTACAAACAAACAAACAAACAGGTAAACATGCCTTGACACCATTTTAAGAAGGGGAAACAGCTTTGGCACTGCAGAATTTACAGTGGAGAAACAAAATGGTGTATTTGTGTGGGAGGGGCATCTTCTTGTTCTTTTTTAGCATCTCTTGACTCTAAATTGCAATGCCTATAGTAATAAAACTAGCTTTCCTGTGTGAATGCAATACATCATCATGCAGAGAAGCGCCTTCACTTGTGGTGCTCCTTTCACAGAATCACAGAGTTGTAGAGTTGGAAGGGACCCTGAGGGTCATCTAGTCCAACCCCCTGCAGTGCAGGAATCTCAACTAAAGTGTTCATGACGGATGGCCATCCAACCTCTGCTGAGAAACCTCCAAGGAAGGAGAGTCCACCACTTCAAGAGGGGGACTGTTGTCCAACTGCTCTTGCCACCAGAAAGTTCTTCCTGGCGTTTAGTTGGAATCTCTTCTTGTTCAGTTCAAGCCCAAGCCTCCAGAGCAGGAGAAAACAAGCTTGCTCCATTCTCCGTGTGACAGCCCTTTATATATTTGAATATGCCTTACAAGAAAATGTGATGAAAATGATGTATAGATGGTATATTACACCTGTTAAATTAGCTAAAATGTATAAAGTGAGTCATAAATGTTGGAACTGTAAAGAAAAAGAAGGAACATTTTATCATATGTGGTGGGAATGTAAAAAAGTGAAAAACTTCTGGGAAATGATATATAATGAGATGAAAAAAATGTTGAAATATACATCTATTAAGAAGCCAGAAGCATTTTTACTTGGCATTGTAGGAGATGATATAAATAGAAAGGATTGTAAATTATTTTTATATGCAATGACGGCAGCAAGAATACTATTGGCACAAAATTGGAAGCAAGAAGAAAGACTGACAAAAGAAGAATGGAGGATGAAACTGATGGACTATGCAGAATTAGACAAATTAACAGGAAGAATTCGAAACCTGTGGGACCAGAGATTCACAGAAGACTGGTGTAAATTTACGGACTATTTGAAAAGGAATTGTGACGATCAGATTACGCTTGTAGGTTTGCAAGAAGTTTTGTAAGGTGAATTATTTGAATTATTGCAAAAATGGTAAAGAGGAGAATTGTTAGTTAAGATAATTAAAGGCAATATGAATTTAAGAAATGCAGAAGAAGTGATAAGAAAGGTGGATCATCAGAAGTGCTGATGGAAGTCCAAAAAGATTGTATAAGAAGTGAAGTTTTGTTGTATGTATGATAATCAATATGTTAAAATTAATAATATATATATATATATATATATATATATATATATATATATATATATAGCTGGAGTATCTTCTTTCCCGATCCCTAGATCCTTTTCACATGTACCACTGGCAATGCAGGTGTCCTCCATCTTATATTTGGCCACTGATTCTTCCTGCCTAAGTGCAGAACCTGTCACCTGTCCCTGCTGAAATTAATTTGTTTTGGCCCAGTAATTCAATCTGTGAACGTAATCTTGAATCCCAATTCTGCCTTCTGCAGCATTAGCTACCCCTCCGAGTTTGGTGTCATCTGTGAATTTGATGAGCATCCCCCTCAATTCCTTCATCCAAGTTGTTTATAAAGTCGTTGAACAACAACGGACCCAGGACAGAACCCTGCGGCACCCCACTTGACACGAGAAACCATTAATGGGTACTCTGTGGGTTCAGTCAGTCAACCAGCTACAAATCCACCTAACAGTTACCTCGTCCAGCCCACATTCTACCAGCTTCTCTGCAAGAATATAATAGGAGACTTTTGTCAAAAGCCTTACTGCAATCAAAATATACTGCATCCACAGCTTTCCCGATTTATTGTTTTTTAAAGAATTGACTATTATGCTTTGAACTGTCTCTACTTCTGGCGCTGGACATTCTAACATACATACCGTATTTTTCGCCCCAGAGGGCGCACCGGCCCATAGGGCGCACCTAGCTTTTGGGGGGGAAATAAAGAGAAAAAAAATTATTTCCCCCCCAGGCACAGGGCTGGGGCGGGGGAAGCCTGAGCTTCCCCCCACCCCAGCCCCCAGAACAGGCTGCTATCCGCAAGCGCAGCTCTCCCACGGCTTGCAGAGAGCCGTGCGAAGCCCGAAGCCTGGGGTGCGCTGAGCTCAGCGCGCCCCAGGCTTCTGGGTGCAGGCAGCTCTCCCACGGCTTGCGGATAGCTTCCTGGATAGCTCTCCAGGCTTCAGCGAAAGCCTGCATTCGCCCCTTAGGACGCACACACATTTCCCCTTCATTTTTGGAGGGGGAAAAAAGTGCGTCCTATAGGGCGAAAAATACGGTACTTGTTTTGAGATGCCCAGTATATAACCTGGAGAAATATACGGTCTAAGTTTAGTTAACAGTCCCATGGTGATTTCTAGGCCCCCCCTACCTTGCTCAGAATCCGTAGATATTGTTGATCCCAGGCTGTCTGTGCGAATTCGTTCCAGTCCCTGCATGGAGAGCTGTTCCAATCTACGCTTGAGGTATCGATGTTCTCGCTGTAACTGTTCTTTAATATTTAGAGCTTTCCGGTCTTGTTCTTCCAATTTCTATGGAGTTAGAATAATTTTAACAGTAAAAACAGTGTTCTGGTTGCACTGATTATCCGGTGCTCTCAATAAAAAACAAAAACAAACAACTGTTTAAAAAGTGGAGACGTTCTCCATGTACTAAATTATTTGGGTTTTAACCTACCACATCAGCATCGAAGACTGAAAAAATTATACCATTAAGGAAGAGCAGCACCTTTTAAATTAGGAAATCTGCAATCTCGCCCTCTCACAAAAGAAAGGGTGTGTGTGTCAGATTGTTGTTTAAGTAAAACAAAATAAAAGGTAACTCGCTTTTTTTTTTTACCTTAATATGCATCTTGGCTCTTTTCAGCAGACTGAGTGTGGTATGTCTAGTGCTATCTGCTCCCAAAGGGACAAGTTGTTTTAACTCTTCTAAATATAGTCGTAGTTTAGCTCGTCTGAAATTTTAAAAAAGCAAACACATTTAGTGTTGTTACAGTGCACTTTAGCTTACTAGAGTGCAACAGATAGCATATAAATTCAGGATTGCTACCTTCAAACAAGCAAAAAGGACATTCATCCCAGCACTAAAATGACAACCCTTGTAAAGATCTGATGAACAAAGTTCAAAGCATCAAACCCACTTTTTCTCGTCATTGTTCCCTCCCCCCCACCCCCAATCATTGCACTCTTTGTTTTAACACATTTATATCCTGTTTTGATTTCCAGGGCAGCTGGCACTGTGTAAAAGACTCAAGACACTACAAGGACACAGAATGTTGAGAGGCAGAGGAGAAAATGGAACAAGGGCTCGTTCTACGGTTGGAAGCTTCCCCTGGACTAAAAGCTAAATGATACATTGACACTTATAATAAGAACCCGTGAAGACCCCCCGACTGCTCAGAAATTGATTGGTATCAGTGAAGACTTATTAGGGTTGCTAGGGCAGAGCCCAGGGGGAAATCGCTAAGCATTTACCCAAAATTTCAAAGCCACTCTCTCCTGCCCTTCCTACACTGATACCAGGGCCGTCTTTACCAGGGGGTGCAAGGGGTGCAGGGCACCCGGGTGCCAAATTCTGGCAGGCGCCAATTGCATACCTACTGTATACTGGCCCTCTCAATCGGCGGCAGCGAAAAGCAATGGAGCCAAAGTCCCCACTCCCCTCCTCTGTCGCTCTGTTACTGGCTTCCCCCTCTCCAAAAAAAGGTCAATAAAAGTTAATTTGGGGGCGGCTAAACTACATTTGGAGGCGCTTCTTTGCACCCCAGCAGCACATATGCTAAAGACGGCCCTGATCGATACCCTTCAATTTCCACCTAGAAACTCCCTATATCTGCCAATCAATCAATCAATCAATCAATCAATCACAGAACAATGTTATGGCCTGGTCCTTTCTACCCATCTCCTGGCAGATGTTTTGCTTTCCAAAAATAGCATTTTTCTAGGGCATCTGGACCCTACAATCTTGCAGACTTGCATTTCAACCCCACCAGGATGCAAGGATTAGCGTCTAAGATAGTCACACACTGAACACAGGGAACAGGGTGAGGGTCACGGCATTCCACTTAGCGGGCCATGCCTTTGGCTGTTGCTCCACTGAGCTTGCACAGCCTGACAGCAGCAGGCTTTGAGATCCAGGCTGCAGGAGGCTCCGCTCTTGTTTGGAGCATGCCTTCTGTGTACTGTCTGCTGCCGCCTTTGCCCTGCCTCCTGCTGAAACAGAAAGAGTTGTGAGTGAGTGAGAGGGACAGCCAGCACACAAGCACCAGCCTACTGATGCCTTTTTATTTGAGCTCCAGTGAACAGCAGGTTTTCCCAGTAGTGATGTATGGAAGTGAGAGCCGGACCATAAAGAAGGCTGATCGCCGAAGAATTGATGCTTTTGAATTCTGGTGCTGGAGGAGACTCTTGAGAGTCCCATGGACTGCAATAAGATCAAACCTCTCTATTCTGAAGGAAATCAGCCCTGAGTGCTCACTGGAAGGACAGATCCTGAAGCTGAGGCTCTAATACTCTGGCCACCTCATGAGAAGAGAAGACTCCCTGGAAAAGACCCTGATGTTGGGAAAGATGGAGGGCACAAGGAGAAGGGGACGACAGAGGACGAGATGGTTGTATAGTGTTCTCGAAGCTACCAGCATGAGTTTGACCAAACTGCGGGAGGCAGTGGAAGAAGAAGAAGAAGAAGAAGAAGAAGAAGAAGAAGGGAAGAGTTTGGATTTGATATCCCGCCTTTCACTCCCTTTAAGGAGTCTCAAAGCGACTAACATTCTCCTTTCCCTTCCTCCCCCACAACAAACACTCTGTGAGGTGAGTGGGGCTGAGAGACTTCAGAGAAGTGTGACTAGCCCAAGGTCACCCAGCAGCTGCATGTGGAGGAGCGGAGACGCAAACCTGGTTCCCCAGATTACTAGTCTACCGCTCTTAACCACTACACCACACTGGTGCAAGACAGGAGTGGCTGGCGTGCTCTGGTCCAGGGGGTCACGAAGAGTTGGACACGACTAAATGACAACAACGAACAGCAGATTGGTTTATTTAATCTGGGACCCTTGCATTTGGGGGGGCGCGCTAGCGCTAAGTTGGAGGGTCAAGTTGCTGGAGCGAAATTCCATTCTCTACTGTGTGTGCCCCTACAACCAGGAGCCCAGCACCAATACGGGGAGGCAATTTATTGCGCTGATTCTTTCCCTTTCTCCTCACTCCAGCCCTATTTCTCCAGCTCTATGTCTGCCCTTGCTGGAAGAATGCATTGCAAATGCCCTGTCTGCCTACCCTGTTAACTGCTCAAACTTTTTGGTGCTTCTATAGGCACCCTTCAGGACGTTCTGCTGTCAGAGGTAGGAAACCTTGTGCAATTCCTCTCTCGGCTCTCCGTAGTCGCTAGGCACTGCCTTACTTTTCTAGTGTCTGTGGAAAGGTGCCATTTGTTTTTGATGCTCCAGCAAGCAACAGAGCTGCCAATTATTAGCCAGGAACGTGCCCCTTAAGAGCTACAGTAGACAGATTCAGAAATATTTTAATGTCATTGAAACCTTAAGTATAAACAGCATTATTCACATAGTATAATTCAACGTTTAGATGCCTGTTTCTGAAAACGAGTGGTTGGAATTTGACAGCAAACACTTTCATAAAATAAACACAAGTTAAACAAATATAATTCCCTGTTATTTCCAATTTTTAAATGTTTCTCTTGCAGGATTGTGCCATAGCAGAATAATAGTGTCCGTACTGGTTCTGTTTGATTCGTACTACTTACCTATGCTTTTCTAGTTCATTATGTGAAGACCTATAAAAACAACAACAACAGAAAGTATGATATATTATAGAATTTTATTTGCTAATAACCCGAAGTTCAAATGAAACAATGCACTTTCAATCAGTTCCTGTCAGAAATCCATTAAAAAAATATCTTAGGGACCTATTTTGACATATCCAGAACACTATTAGCACATCTTATTTTCTCCCCCAAGGCTCAACCTTGAATCTGGTTGGGATTTTTATATTTCACACTTCACAAAATTAAATAACCCCTCCGCATACAAAAATAGTAAAAAAAAAAGGAAGATGGTTTTGTAGGACTGAAGTCTGCAGGCCACATGTCTCTTAAACAGAACTACAGTGGTACCTTGGGTTAAGTACTTAATTCGTTCTGGAGGTCCGTTCTTAACCTGAAGCACCACTTTAGCTAATGGGGCCTCCTGCTGCCGCCACGCCGCCGGAGCACAATTTCTGTTCTCATCCTGAAGCAAAGTTCTTAACCCGAGGTACTATTTCTGGGTTAGCGGAGTCTGTAACCTGAAGCGTATGTAACTTGAAGCGTATGTAACCCAAGGTACCACTGTATTGCTTATGGCAGTTAGCTATTGCAGGAGCAATGGTGCCCCCAGATGTTGTCCTGTATATCTGAAGGAGCGTCTCCACCCCCATCGTTCAGCCTGGACACTGAGATCCAGCACCGAGGGCCTTCTGGCGGTTCCCTCATTGCGAGAAGTGAGGCTACAGGGAACCAGACAGAGGGCCTTCTCGGTAGTGGCTCCCACCCTGTGGAACACCCTCCCTTCAGATGTGAAGGAAATAAGCAGCTATCCTATCTTTAAAAGACATCTGAAGGCAGCCCTGTTCAGGGAAGTTTTTAATATTTAATGCTGTACTGTTTTTAACACTTGATTGGGAGCTGCCCAGAGTGGCAGGGGAAACTCAGCCAGATGGGCGGGGTATAAATAATAAATTATTATTATTATTATTGGCCCACAGCTGCCTTTGGACCCAGCCAGCGTGACCAATATCAGAACTGATGGAAGTTGCTTTCTAACAATAAATGCCAAATGTAGTATACTTAAGCAATATGATCAGCAGAAAAACTCTCTCATGTTCCTTTGGGAACAGATGAACTCACGTCTGGCAACGTGAGCCTGTTATGCGGCAGATCCTACTTTGGACAAGAGGCACAAGACGCAGCCTGTGTCATTGCAACTGTTATCAAGAGAACATTTGCCCTGTTATGGTGGGAAGGCCCATCATTTCAGAGTTCCCAAACCGGACAGTTTAAGAGAGAGGCTGGGAGAAGTCATCTGCATGTTCTATCTTCCAAGGAAACGATCTCAGAGGAAGGGAACTGCAGCCTGGAAAAGGCGAGTAGGAAGTTCTCAAGCCAGAAGGCTCCTGCTTTCGTAAAATATCCAGATAAGCTCCAATGGACAAGAAGGACAGCAGTTGCAAACCTTAGAACACTCCAAGGTGGATTTGAAAGGCACAGCCTATAGAACGATTCCTCTGTCCTTCCTCAGCCATTTAATTCACTAGGATTGGGGTACAATAATAATAATAATAATAATGAATTTTATTTATATCCCGCCCTCCCCAGCCGAAGCCGGGCTCAGGGCGGCTAACAACAATAAAACAATACAAAAGTACAGCATAAACAACACTCTAAAATCATTCATTATAAAATTAATTAATTCAAGCCACTGGCAGCCATTGGGCCAGAGCTCCGCGAAGATTGCCGAGGGAGGGAGTCAGGCTGTGCCCTGGCCAAAGGCCTGGTGGAACAGCTCTGTCTTGCAGGCCCTGCGGAAAGATGTCAAGTCCCGCAGGGCCCTGGTCTCTTGTGACAGAGCGTTCCACCAGATCGGAGCCACAGCCGAAAAGGCCCTGGCTCTAGTTGAGGATCTAACACAACTTAGTGTTGCTCTAGGTATGTTCATACAGTTTTCAAGAACATGGATAAGGAGATAATGGCTTAGTTGAAAACAGACGTCAACGGCCAGCACATATAACAACTCTCTCTGCACATAGGTCATACCTGAGCTGTCTAGTTCCATCACCCAGAAGCCAGTGGCTGCTTTTGTAACCTGCCTAAAGAGTTCCCTCAGCAATGATGTGACTCTCACGGGCATAGCTGTGGACACAGCTTGGTAGATAAAGACAACTTTGCCGCTGGTGTGCGCCATCCTAATTTCGTTCACCAAGCAGAGGGAGGCTGCTTGGCACTCTGTAGGTGAGGCCAAGCCTAGGGTTTGCCCTGTTCAGATCAATTTGAGAAAGTCACTTCCCATCCTCACTGACAATTTAGGCATCACCGTCTCCTGAGAGTTGCTAAGTCAAGATCTTGATGGGACTCCTGTGCTTCTAAGCTTTGCGGAGGCAAGAATTTGCTATGTCCTGGTACAGTGGTGCCCCGCAAGACGAATGCCTCGCAAGACGGAAAACCCGCTAGACGAAAGGGTTTTCCGTTTTGGAGGTGCTTCGCAAAACGAATTTCCTATGGGCTTGCTTCGCAAGACGAAAATGTCTTGCGAGTTCCTGCGGGGTTCCCCCCCCCCTTTTCCCCAAGCCGCTAAGCCGCTTATCAGCTGATCCGCTAAGCCGCTAAACAGCTGATCGCTAAGCCGCTTATCAGCTGATCCGCTAAGCCGCTTATCAGCTGATCCGCTAAGCCGCTTATCAGCTGATCCGCTAAGCCGCTTATCAGCTGATCCGCTAAGCCGCTTATCAGCTGATCCGCTAAGCCGCTTATCAGCTGATCCGCTAAGCCGCTTATCAGCTGATCCGCTAAGCCGCTTATCAGCTGATCCGCTAAGCCGCTTATCAGCTGATCCGCTAAGCCGCTTAACAGCTGATCGCTAAGCCGCTTATCAGCTGATCCGTTAAGCCACTAAGCCGCTTATCAGCTGATCCGCTAAGCCGCTTATCAGCTGATCCGCTAAGCCAGCTAAGCCACTAATAGCGCTAATCCGCTAATGGGCTTGCTTCGCAAGATGAAAAAACCGCAAGACGAAGAGACTCGCGGAACGGATTCTTTTCGTCTTGTGAGGCACCACTGTATGTCCCACAGAGGACCTTACGGTCTTCAAATAAAAACATCTTGAAGGTCCCAGGCCACAGGGAGGTTAGGCTGGCCTCAACCAGAGCCAGGGCTTTTTCGGCTGTGGCTCCGATCTGGTGGAACGCTCTGTCACAAGAGACTAGGGCCCTGCGGGACTTGACATCTTTCTGCAGGGCCTGCAAGACTGAGCTGTTCTGCCAGGCCTTTAGTCGGGGTTCAGTCTGACTCCCTCTCCCCTTTCATAAGAACTTGCATGAAAGTGGCCTCCCAATTTTTCTCACAGGCCCATATAAGTTCAGCACAAACAGTTGGGCCTGGTGAGCATTTTAGGTCCCCATCCCTAATCTGCCGGTTGCCATCTGATTGGATTTTATTCTGATCCTGATCTGATTTGAGGATGTATTTTAATTGATTGTCTGATGTTATGTTAATGTGTTATACATTTGATGTTAGCTGCTCTGAGCCCGGCTTCGGCTGGGGAGGGCAGGATATAAATAAAATTTATTAATTATTAATTATTATTATTATTTCGCAAGGTGTGGCTTTTCTCGCCTCCATCTTGAAAGACGTGAGAAGCAAACTTTTGTCCTATATTCATCTCTTCAAGGGGAGAGTCCTCAAATTTGGATCCAGCAACTCTATATAGCTCCTTTGCTCTGTGGTCCATGGATTCTAGACCTTTCCTGCTTGTACAATGGCCACTCTTTAGTGGCCCTTCTCCTGCACCTTTAAAAACAGCCGGGCACAAAAGTCAACGGAAAAAAGCTCCCCACTTTCACCTGTCACCTCAGAGAGGCTCATGGAGTGGCAAGGGGGGCAGGGGCTTTTGGGGTGTGGCCCCTCCACCAGTCTGTGGAATGCTCTCCCAGCAAAGCCCACCCGGTGTCTCTTCAGCACCAGGCATCTGAAGGCAAGTGATTGGGGTTGTTTTTAAAGACCATTAAATTTTTGTTTTGTTTTGGTTAACTGTATATTCTACTGGTTTTGATTTTGTTAACTTTGACGGGGAAGTGTTCTTTTAGTATCATATGGATTTGTTTTTTTTACTGTTTGTGGTTTTAAACACTGCATGTTTTCAGGATTTTATCTTCCTGTAATTTGACCTTGAGTGGTTTCTGAGAAAGGTGGCTAAGAAATTTAAAAGGCAAATTCTTTGGGTCAGGCTGCTGCGAAGGACACAGGCAGGAGCAGAGCAGCTTTCAGCTTCTGCTGAGTACTATATGAAACTTTTACTGGCACACAAGCCGAGCAGCGAAATTGCTAACCCTAACCATGTGTAAGCTAGTCCCCATCTCACCTTTTCTTTGGCCACCCCTTTGACCCTGTCTAAGGGACGCGGGTGGCGCTGTGCTCTAAACCACTGACCCTAGGGCTTGCCGATCAGAAGGTCGGCGATTCGAATCCCTGCGGTGGGGTGAGCTCCCGTTGCTCGGTCCCTGCTCCTGCCAACCTAGCAGTTCGAAAGCACGTCAAAGTGCAAGTAGATAAATAGGTACCGCTGTGGCGGGAAGGTAAACGGCGTTTCCGTGTGCTGCTCTGGTTTGCCAGAAGCGGCTTAGTCATGCTGGCCACATGACCTGGAAGCTGTACGCCGGCTCCCTTGGCCAATAAAGTGAGATGAGTGCCGCAACTCCAGAGTCAGCCACGACTGGACCTAATGGTCAGGGGTCCCTTTACCTTTACCTTGGCCCTGTCAGCAAAACATCTATTTGCTCAAGTCCCAGATTTTGTCCCTACTCCTTTATCCATCCTGCTTTCTGCAGCCATCATCCTTCTCTGCCCCGAATTTTAAGTTCTTCCACGCTCCCTGTCGAAACATTTAGCTCTTCTCCTCAGACATTGCAAGAGCTTAGTCTAACCTGTCCACCATGCTTTCGTTAATCCTTTCTTCCCCCTCCACATCAACTCAGTAAACAGATGCCAGGAGGTTCCTTACGACCGCAGCTCGTGACAGTCACAAAATCTAGTGGCATATTCTTAGTATCGGCTAGTAACTAAGGCGGCCACTATCTGAAAATCTCAACGGTCTGGAGACTGTTACTGATTCCACATGTTATTGCACACTTAGATCACTGCAGACCTAAATAAAAATAAAATAAAATAAAAGACCTCTCAAGTCACAATAAGGATTTGTTTTTTAATTTTAAAAATCACGGCATAAAAAGTTGATACCACCCTTCGCCCAAAGATCACAGAGCAATTTCCAATATAAAAACACAGCTTTAGCCTCAAGCTCTCCGTTAGCAAGCCAGTGCCTTATTCTATCGGTGCAACTTTATAAGGCTGCTACCTATCAAGGGAGGAGAGTCAACATTGTTAATTTTGAAGGAAAATGCAGAAATGCCTGAGCTATATGGTCCGGAACATCAATGTATTATGAGACAGAGCATGAGTCCCACCAAAATGCGTTCAGCTGAGTGCTTTCCATAATAAATAAATACATAAATAGTAATAATAATAATAATAATAATAATAGTATCTGCCTCTTTCTTCCTTGCTTGTTTTCCTGTGGTTAGCTTACTCTAAGGTAGGGGAAACCTTTTCAACCTGAGGGTTGAAACCTTCTCAGCAACCTTCCATGCCATTAAAGGTAAAGGGACCCCTGACCATTAGGTCCAGTCGTGGCTGACTCTGGGGTTGTGGTGCTCATCTCGCTTTATTGGCCGAGGGAGCTGGCGTACAGCTTCCGGGTCATGTGGCCAGCATGACTAAGCTGCTTCTGGAGAACCAGAGCAGCGCACGGAAACCTTCCCGCTGGAGCGGTACCTATTTATCTACTTGCACTTTGACGTGCTTTCAAACTGCTAGGTTGGCAGGAGCAGGGACCGAGCAATGAAAGCTCACCCCGTCGTAGGGATTCGAACTACCAACCTTCTGATTGGCAAGTCCTAGGGCTCTGTGGTTTAACCCACAGCGCCAAAAATGGGCAGAGCAATGAATGCAGAAGGTTATCTTTGCAGAGTAAGCTTGTTTCTACACATGACCGCATACCCGTTTCTGTGCACTACCCAGGCAGAGAAGAGGTCCAAGGATGAAACCCAGCCAGGGGAGAACACTCAAGGAGGATGCAGAGCAGAGCTGGGGAGGAGTGGGTCTCAGAGGGCCAGACAGAGCTGCCTGGAGGGCCACACTTGGACGCTGGATCTGAAGTCCCCTATTCCTACTCTGAGAAATGCCTCCTTTTTCTCAACAGCGCTCCTGCGTCTTTAAAAGCTCCATGGATGGCAGAAATACAACAAGCAAAGCTTGTTGTATGCTTTCCAGAGGGGTAGCCTTGTTAGGTTGCTGCAGCAAAAACAACAGTCTGGTGGTGCCAAATTTAATATGGCGCAAGCTTTTTTGAATTGAAGTCAGCTTCATGGGATGTGTGAACTGTGTTCGCCCAAGTTAGAAAGGCAGAAAAGCAAATCGTGTGAAACAGAGAACAATAAATTAATTGTAAATAATGTGGTTACGGAAGAATTTAAGATAGAAAAAGGGACACGACAGGGGTGCCCAATTTCCCCACTGCTTTTTATATTGGTCCTGGAGGTTTTGCTAAATATGATTAGAAAGGACCGGTTGGTTAAGGGCATACAGGTCGGAGCTAAACAGAACAAATTGAGAGCATTTGCAGATGACCTAGTATTGACGTTACAGGAGCCAGAATCTAGTACTAAAAGAGTTTTAGAATTAATTCAGGAATTTGGTCAGGTGGCAGGTTTTAAATTGAACAAGTTAAAAACTAAGGTTTTAGAGAAAACTTAACACCGATTGAAAGAGAGAGGTTTCAGAATGAGACAGGATTGAATGTGGTAAAGAAAGTGAAATACTTGGGGATTAATATGACAGCCAAAAATGGGAACTTATTTAAAGATAATTACGAAAAATGTTGGACGGAAGTGAAAAAGATTTAGAAATTTGGTCAAATTTGAAACTCTCGTTGCTGGGCCGTATTGCTGTGATAAAGATGAATGTATTGCCTAGAATGTTGTTTTTGTTTCAGACATTACAAATTGTAGATAAGATGGACTGTTTCAAGAAGTGGCAGAGAGATATTTCTAGATTTGTCTGGCAGGGCAAGAAGCCCAGAATAAAATTTAAGATATTAACTGACGCCAAGGAAAGAGGTGGATTTGCCCTGCCAGACCTTAAACTTTATTATGAATCAGCAGCTTTCTGCTGGCTGAAAGAATGGCTACTTCTTGAAAATACAGACATTTTGGATTTAGAAGGTTTTAACAATGTATTTGGATGGCATGCATACTTATGGTATGATAAGGTCAAAGCACACAAAGCATTTAAAAATCATACTGTTAGGAAAGCATTGTTTAATGTCTGGATAAGATACAAAGACTTATTGGAAAATAAAACCCTAAGGTGGCTGTCACCAATGGAAGCAAAAGCTCTGAAAAGGCTCAATATGGAGGCCAAATGGCCGACATATTGGGAAATTTTGGAGCAAGAAGGAGATAAATTGAGATTGCAGAGTTTTGAAAAATTAAAAAATAAAGTGAGAGATTGGCTCCACTACTATCAGATAATGGAGGCATATAATTTGGATAAGAAAATAGGCTTCCAAGTGGAAAAGTCAAAATTAGAAACAGAATTGTTAGAACCCAAAACTAAAAATTTGTCAAGAATGTATAACTTGCTGTTGAAATGGAATACTCAGGATGAAACAGTGAAATCTGCTATGATTAAATGGGCACAAGATGTTGGACATAATATTATGTTCGCTGACTGGGAACAGTTATGGACCACAGGTATGAAGTTTACGGCATGTAATGCCTTAAGAGAGAATATTATGAAAATGATATACAGGTGGTACATGACCCCAGTCAAGCTTGCAAAAATTTATCATTTGCCCGATAATAAATGTTGGAAATGTAAAGAAACTGAAGGTACATTCTTTCACCTTTGGTGGACGTGCCCAAAGATTAAGGCTTTCTGGGAAATGATATATAATGAACTGAAAAAGGTATTTAAATATACCTTTCTGAAGAAACCAGAGGCCTTTCTCTTGGGCATTGTCGGCCAACTGGTGCCAAAGAAGGACAGAACCTTTTTCATGTATGCTACAACAGCAGCAAGAATACTTATCGCAAAGTATTGGAAGACACAAGATCTACCCACTTTGGAAGAATGGCAGATGAAGGTGATTGACTACATGGAATTGGCGGAAATGACTGGCAGAATCCGAGACCAGGGAGAAGAGTCGGTGAAAGAAGACTGGAAAAAATTTAAGGACTATTTACAGAAATATTGTAAAATTAAGGAACTTTAGAAGGATGCTGGATAGAAATTAAGAGGTTTTTAGCTGTAATGCTTTAAGAGATATGGAAAAAAAAAAGGTTAACAATTGGGTAAAAGACTAATGGTAAGGATTTGCTGAACCAACAAACTGAATTGGAATACAAAGAAGGGAGGTATGAGGAGGTCTGGGGAAATAAGAGTAAGGAAGATAGGTTATGGAACATTATTGTGTTTTTAACTGTTTTATTTTGTATGTTTTTTCTTACTTTTTGCTTTTTTGCTGTAATTTATACTTTTTTCTTTGTTTTCTGTATTTTTGTGAAACTTTAATAAATATCATTAAAAAAAAAAATGAAACAGAGAACAATAGTGCTTAAGATGCTCAACCTACTGCCAATGAGGCCTTGCCTCTCCAATGACATTTCAATTTCTTTGATGCGTCAGGACTGGAATACCCAGCCCATGATTTGCTGCTTAACCCACAACCCTCATCCTGTTGTTGTTGTTTAGTCATTTAGTTGTGTCCGACTCTTCGTGACCCCATGGACCAGAGCACGCCAGGCACTTCTGTCTTCCACTGCCTCCCGCAGTTTGGTCAAACTCATGTTCGTAGCTTCGAGAACACTGTCCAACCATCTCGTCCTTTGTCACCCCTTCTCCTTGTGCCCTCCATCTTTCCCCACGTCTTTTCCAGGGAGTCTTCTCTGTCCTTCCAGTGAGCACTCAGGGCTGATTTCCTTCAGAATGGATAGGTTTGATCTTCTTGCAGTCCATGGGACTCTCAAGAGTCTCCTCCAGCACCATAATTCAAAAGCATCCATTCTTTGGCGATCAGCCTTCTTTACGGTCCAGCTCTCATTTCCATACATCACTAGGGGTTTAATTCAGATTTGTTTGTCATATACAGTGGTACCTCGGGTTAAGTACTTAATTCGTTCCGGAGGTCCGTACTTAACCTGAAAGTGTTCTTAACCTGAAGCACCACTTTAGCTAATGGGGCCTCCTGCTGCTGCTGCGCTGCCAGAGCACGATTTCTATTCTCATCCTGAAGCAAAGTTCTTAACCTGAAGCACTATTTCTGGGTTAGCGGAGTCTGTAACCTGAAGCGTATGTAAACTGAGGTACCACTGTATAGCTTCTGTCTATGCTTCTATCCATGGTTGCTCTGCCTCTTCAGGTTTATTAGGTTGCAGACCATGAGGGGACCCTTGTACTCAGCGAGTTCCCAGGAGAAATTTCACAAGGTGAGGTGATTCCTACCCTAGTCTTCTACTTCTACAAAATGGTGTACGAAAGAAGCAAACTTGGCATTTGCAAATGAAGGACGAGGTTCTCAACCTTGCATTTCCTTGTGATGTTAGCTGCCTCGAGGTGTTTAGTGTTAGGAAACGAAAGGTAGGGCTTATTCTTCTTCAGTATTGCTAAATGAATAATATTGGCCCCCAAGCCACAATTTCTTGCATGCACCAGTGTCGAGCACCTGTTGGGGAAAGGAAATTTTAGGGGAAATTTCTTTCCCCACCCCTGCAAGCAATGCAGATTAATTAAGGGCAGTTTTTTCTTTTTATTAAGGTACATTGGGGCAACGTTTTACGGATCTATACGGAACATCTAAACTATGCGTTTGATATTATTACACTGTTACCGCTTTGATGAAGCACAAAAATGCAACGGATGCTCTTAAAATGGGGTATTTACCTCTGAATATATTGAAAACCCTGCCTGTCGAGAATTCCACCCACCTCCCTAATCTGAAAAGGTGACCCTGCTATGCACAGAAGAGACTTCGAATTTCTTGAGGGTGCGCATACTATTTCTTGAAAGTGAAACAACTGGAGGAAGGTTGTCTGTATCAGGGTGACTGAACTGTTGTCGGACTACAACTGTTGCCAACCCTGACCATTTGCCATGCTGGCTGCGGCTGAGGAGAGTTCGCTCCCGGGGTTTCTCTGCAGGTACTCGCAAAATGCATGAGCCTTCCTTTAAAGTCTTCCAGCATCTACAAGGTGGACTTCCAGAAACAAAATTCGACATCAGATTTTTGAGTTGATCCAACTACAAAGCAAAAAACAACGTTCCTTTCCTATGGCTAAAACCTCCATCTGCTGCTGTGTCTTTGAACCCAGACAGGGGAGCGGGCTTGGGTCCCAGGTTACGGGTGCCCAATGCAAGACCTTGGAAGTTGCACAGGTAACCCTAAGGTGTGGGTACCTGAGCATCCACAACAAAAAATTTGTGGGGGCTCAGGCATCCAGAGTCCCCCATAGTTGGCACCCCTGAACCCAGAGATGGTTTGTGACAAGGTTAAGAAAACTGGGTACTTAATTTTGATTCTGGGAGGGGCAATAGTAGGGGACGGATCACTGCCTTGTCGTGGCGAACGGGCTTGAATAACTCAGAGAAGCTATGAGCTATGATGCCGTGCAGGGCCACCCAAGATGGACAGGTCATAGCCAAGAGTTTAGACTAAATGTGATCCACCTGGAAAAGGAACTGGCAATCCACTCCAGTATTTTGCCAAGAAAACTCCATGGATA
This sequence comes from Podarcis lilfordi, assembly GCA_947686815.1. NCBI lineage: Eukaryota > Metazoa > Chordata > Lepidosauria > Squamata > Lacertidae > Podarcis > Podarcis lilfordi. Next base: position 10,989,282 of record OX395130.1, read on the forward strand.
TAAAAAAGGAGAAGCTTTGAGAAGAAAGTGAGAGTTTCCAAGACATGCCCTGGTCCATGGGGTCACAGAGAGTTGAACACGACTAAGATGACTAAACAACAACAACAAGTGCTTTCATGTTCTTTTTGTAGGCTTCTTAGAGTCATCTGGGTAGTTAATGTGAGAAACAGGATCTGGACCAGAGAGGCCTGTGATCTAATGCGACAGGGCTCATATGAGTTGCAAGAAGCCCTGCATTTAATTGTATATTAAATGTTGCAGTACAGATATATTGTGGTGCCTTAAGTATCTAATTGGCTATAGTAATAAAAAAGCATCGAAACATCACTAGACTCATTCCTGATTTCAGTTTTGTTGGCTGCACTCAGGAATAGCAAGCGACTGAGAAGCTTGTCTGATATGGCGAGCGCTTGCGATTATTTCAGATTCCTTTGTAGGTAGTTTTTTCTCTCTCTCCAAGATGATATTTTGCATGAACAAAGAGAAGGATAAGCAAAGGAGGGCATCAAGAACAATGAATGGGTATTTCAAGAAGTCAAGGAAGAAGCAGGCACGTTCTTTAAAACACAGGGTGTCCTGGACTTTGTTTGGGGCCAAATCTGCTGAGTCTGCAAAACAATCCTAAGCAGCTCCTTCTGATCATTAGGACAGGAGTCCCTGCAAGGGGGGTGGGGTTTGAAGGTGTGTGTGAGTAGTTTGTGCTTCACAAGCTCCTGCTTCCAAGGCCTCCCCGGTGCTCTCTTCAACAATCAGTATAAACGGCCAGATGAAACTCCCTTTTCAAACACTTACTGTATATAGAACAAGCAAAGAATAAAGGCACCATCTCACTCTATCCAGGCACACATCCAGTTAAGCAGAGCAGGAAAGCTCAGGGTAAAGTATCCAGAGCCGCGGGTGGCGCTGTGGGTTAAACCACAGAGCCTAGGACTTGCCGATCAGAAGGTCGGCGGTTCGAATCCCCGTGACGGGGTGAGCTCCCGTTGCTCGGTCCCTGCTCATGCCAACCTAGCAGTTCGAAAGCACGTCAAAGTGCAAGTAGATAAAGAGGTACCGCTCCGGCGAGAAGGTAAACGGCGTTTCCGTGCGCTGCTCTGGTTCGCCAGAAGCGGCTTAGTCATGCTGGCCACATGACCCGGAAGCTGTACGCCGGCTCCCTCGGCCAATAAAGTGAGATGAGCGCCGCAACCCCAGAGTCGGCCACGACTGGACCTAATGGTCAGGGGTCCCTTTACCTTTATAAACCTGGTCAAAGATAAGGAGATGCAAGGAAATATTAAATAACTCCCTTTATGCCAATCTTACAGCGTTCTGCCACCTTGCTACTCTCTTAGTGCATCTATTAAGTTGTACTTTTTATAGAGACCATGCAGAATCTCACCTGCAAGTCCCACTGAATCCAGTGGAAATCACTTCCAGGTTAAGCATGCAAAAAAAAGCAAAAAACAAACAAACACAGAGGCTTACAAGTGTGGTATGTGGTAGCAGCGGGTCTGGCATGATCATTAGGATGCAGACCTCAGAGGACACAGCTTTATACAGATTAGTTTTTGTTAAAACTGCCTGATAACATTTTACTTTTTATTTTTAATGCAGTTTTTCAAAGCTCAAGCTTACATGCGATCGACAATGTTGCGAAACAGACCAGTCGGGGTGGCAACCAATTCAACCCGTATTACCAGCACTCGACCCGAAGGAACAGGTGACAAAATTTGCAAAGGAAAAGATGCACATACTGCAGTTTTGATGCGCCTGTAACTGAAACTCGCAAGATACTTTTAACACCGCAGTTCCCAAGATTGTTCAGAACGATCTGTGCGCTGAAACACCTTTTTGTATTTGAGAAAGATACTCAAAGATCGCTGCGCTGCTTATTCTTGCAATTTAAAACAAGTTCAGCAGGTTTGACTTTCGTGCTTTTCATCCCCCCCCCCAAGGCACCTGCTTTTGAAAACTGAAGTTGACAATTTTGGGGTGTTAGCGATCCTGCCCTCGCCCAAGTCGAAATCCCTGGAGCCAAGGAGCAAAAGGGGACTGCGGGGTGGGGTTGGGTTGGGTAGCATCCAGTGGAGGTTGCTAGGGAGAAAGGAACCCCCGCTGTACGCGTGGCAGCTTCTTCAGGAGAGACCGAAACATAAACCCAGCCCAGAAAAGAGGGGTCGGCAGAAGGAAATGGCGACCTCCTGCTTCTGCGCTGGTGCTGAAGTCGCTGCAAAATACCTTGTGCTAGTGCATCAACACGGCCTCTGGGTCCTATCAGGTGGCGGGAGGACTACAGCTCCCATCATCCTCAGCTAGCAGGAGCAGCGGCCAGGGATGATGGGAGTTGTAGTGCAGAAACACATGCAGCCCACCCATAAATAAGGCCGAGGGAATAACTGCATTTAAGCAGAGGGCTCCTGGGTGGGGGGTAGGGAATCGCAGCCCCCCGCACTCACCGGCTGCTCTGGGGCTTCCCGGCCTTGCTTTTCCTCCTGGCGTAGCCGCTGTCGAAGGGCAGCACCGAGGCGTAGCCGTGCTCCGCTTCTGGTTGGGGGAAGAGGCAAAAAGACACAAAACACACAAAAGCTGAGCTCGTGACAACTGCCGCGTATTGCTGCTGCTGCCTGTGCAAACGTTGCAAGCAACTTATTGCAAAGGGAGGAAGCAGTTGCAAAGGGAGAGAGTTGGCGGAGAAAGGGAGCAAAGGCGGACCTGCAGCGCCACCAGACCAACGGTGGGGAGATTTTTCCTTCACTTCGTGGCTTTTTCTTTTTCTTTTTTTTTAAAGTCCTTTTTGCAACAAAACAAACCCATCTCCCCACCCCCACTCAAGGTGACTTTTTTTTTTAAAAAAAATAATAAATCCGGGGTGCATCGCAGCCCTGGGGTGGGAGCCCCTCAACTTTTTGCAGGGAATCTTGCTGTATGTACCTCTCTCTCGCCTTTCCAAGTATTCCGCAGCTTCCAGCAGCATCAGCAGGGAATTCCACTCCATTTTCACAGCCTTTTGCTTTTTTTGCAATTTAGGCAGCAAGGTAGGAAGGAAAAAAATAACAGCAATAGCAGCAATTAACAATGGTTTTGGTGTGTTTTTTTCCGCACCCGGGAGCTCACAAGCGCGCGCAGGGAGGCTCCTCCAAAGTGTTGCTCTCTGAGCCCAAGTCTACAAACCCCCACACTTTGGGCATATTACTTTCCCAGCTGACGGACGGCTGGCTGGGCCAGTCGATAGCGTCACCCGCAGGGTCCTGAGACATCGCGGAGCCAATCAGAGGCGAGGTGGGCGGGAGGGGGAAGGAAGGAAGGGGGAAAAAACACGCACACAACCCAACCAGCTGCCCGCCCTCCCTCCCTCCGGCGCAGAGAATGTTGACAGATCAAGAGCCTCGCCCCCTGATAGGCCGGCGACTATAGCAACAACTTCAGAAGCCGAAGCTTAGCAACAGCACGTGGTAGCCCGGCCCCCCGGCTCTGTGAGTGGCCGGCCGGGCTCCATGCAAAACAGGCGGCGGCCAGTGATTGGGCACGGGGAGCCCATGCAAATGAGCTTTGAAGTTGAACGCCTCGCGGGAGGCGGTGCCTCAGTTTCGGATGGAAGAGGGCGGCGCCGGGAGCACAGCTGGGCGCGCTTGCGCAGTGAAGGAAGCGAGCGGGCGGAACCGTCGAGGCCGTGGCCGCCCTGATGGGGGAAAAATTAGCCTCGGGGATAACCAGCGTGCTCTGGTCTAATTGGTGCATGGAAGGGGTTAAAAGCGTAGAATAAACTATTTCATACTGATATAGGGACACAATAAAAATATATAGTGACATACAAAAAAACCCCGCATTTTAGTATAGTGGTACCTCAGGTTACATACGCTTCAGGTTACAGACTCTGCTAACCCAGAAATAGTGCTTCAGGTTAAGAACTTTGCTTCAGGATAAGAACAGAAATCGTGCTCTGGCGGTGCAGCGGGAGGCCCCATTAGCTAAAGTGGTGCTTCAGGTTAAGAACAGTTTCAGGTTACGAACAGACCTCTGGAATGAATTAAGTACTTAACCTGAGGTACCACTGTACTGTAAATATAAGTTAACATGAAGCCCCCTCCTCACCTTCAAGCCCATGGTCTTCCAGAAAATGGCTGTGAAGAACAGCAAATCTTGAGTTCCTATACGGCCACTGGTCCCATCACCTCCTGGCAAATAAAAGGGGAAGAAATGGAGGCAGTGAGAGATTTTACTTTCTTGGGCTCCATGATCACTGCAGATGGTGACAGCAGCCACGAAATTAAAAGACGCCTGCTTCTTGGAAGAAAAGCAATGACAAACCTAGACAGCATCCTAAAAAGCAGAGACATCACCTTGCCAACAAAGGTCCGTATAGTTAAAGCTATGGTATTCCCAGTAGTGATGTGTGGAAGTGAGAGCTGGACCATAAAGAAGGCTGATCGCCGAAGAATTGATGCTTTTGAGTTCTGGTGCTGGAGGAGACTCTTGAGAGTCCCATGGACTGCAAGAAGATCAAACCTATCCATTATTAAGGAAATCAGCCCTGAGTGCTCACTGGAAGGACAGATCCTGAAGCTGAGGCTCCAATACTTTGGCCACCTCATGTGAAGAGAAGACTCCCTGGAAAAGACCCTGATGCTGGGAAAGATGGAGTGCACAAGGAGAAGGGGACGACAGAGGACGAGATGGTTGGATAGTGTTCTCAAAGCTACTAGCATGAGTTTGACCAAGCTGCGGGAGGCAGTGGAAGACGGAAGTGCCTGGCGTGCTCTGGTCCATGGGGTCATGAAGAGTCAGACACGACTAAACGACTAAACAACAACAACATACCAATAATCTAGGGATTCACACCACTTTGGAACTAAACTGATTTTTTTTTACTGTCTCTGCAGCCTTTCTAGCTCATGCACGGCAAAGCACATGAACCTGACTTTTGAAAAGTTTGTAAGCAAACCAGTTTTCAACTAACCAAACATCTTCTCCCTATGCTGGAGGAAGAGGGACATTTTTGGACTGGCTTGGAAGGGCATATTTTAAACGTCTTAACAACCTAGATTTCTACATTTTACTTTGCTGTGTATTTTGTGACTTTGAATCTCTGCTGGGGTTGTGTCACCAAAGAGTACTGGGATCTTGGAATCCAGGAATTCTCCTTTCTATATCTATATTTGCAGCAACACAAGCCAGGAACCAGCAATTTTGGTGATTTAGTGCAGAAGGTACAGGGCAATGCACCAAATAAACGCAAATATCCCGATTTGTTTAATAAATAAGGTATCTAATTGGTATTGAATATTTTGAACCATCAAATGTAATTTAGAAGCGTCTATTGCATCGCTCTTAAGTTATTCCAGTGCTTTTGACATTCACTCAACAGGACATTTCAAGGCATCAGAAAAGTTTATTTGTAGAGACCAGCTGGATATAAATGTTGCCTGCATGCTTTTACATTTCCATAATAATAATAATAATAATAAATTTTATTTATATCCCGCCCTCCCCAGCCGAAGCCGGGCTCAGGGCGGCTAACAACAATAAAACAGTACAAAAGTACAGCATAAACAACAGTCTAAAATCATTCGTTATAAAATTAATTAATTCAAGCCACTGGCAACCATTGGGCCAGAGCTCCGCGAAGATTGCCGAGGGAGGGAGTCAGGCTGTGCCCTGGCCAAAGGCCTGGTGGAACAGCTCTGTCTTGCAGGCCCTGCGGAAAGATGTCAAGTCCCGCAGGGCCCTGGTCTCTTGTGACAGAGTGTTCCACCAGATCGGAGCCACAGCCGAAAAGCCCTGGCTCTAGTTGAGGCCAGCCCTAACTTCTCTGGGGCCTGGGACCTTCAAGATGTTTTTATTCGAAGACCGTAAGTTTCTCTGTGGGGCATACCAGGAGAGGCGGTCCCGTAGGTACGAGGGTCCTAGGCCGTATAGGGCTTTAAAGGTTAAAACCAGCACCTTAAACCTGATCCTGTACTCCACCGGGAGCCAGTGCAGCTGGTATAGCACCGGGTGAATGTGATCTCGCAGCGAAGACCTCGTAAGGAATCTCGCTGCAGCATTCTGCACCCGCTGGAGTTTCTGGGTCAGTCTCAGGGGCAGCCCCACGTAGAGCGAGTTACAATAATCCAGTCTGGAGGTGACCGTCGCATGGATCACAGTGGCTAGGTCAGGGCGAGAGAGGTAAGGAGCCAACTGCTTAGCTTGGCGGAGATGGAAAAATGCCGCCTTTGTTATAGCTGCAATCTGCGCCTCCATGGAAAGGGAGGTGTCGAAGATTACACCCAAACTCTTAACGGACGGTGCTGGCACTAATTGCGCCCCCGCAAGAGATGGGAGTTGCCCCCAATCCCATATCGCCCCGTCCCAGCCACAGGACCTCTGTCTTCGAAGGATTTAGCTTCAACCGGCTCCCACGAAACCATCCAGCCACAGCTTCCAAACATCTAGTCAGTGTGTCTGGGGCCGAGTCAGGATGGCCATCCATCAACAGATAGAGTTGGGTGTCATCGGCATACTGATGGCAACCCAGCCCAAAACTCCGAACAAGCTGGGCGAGGGCGCATAAAGATGTTGAAAAGCATCGGGGAGAGTATCGCACCCTGAGGTACTCCACACACCAAGGAGTGGCGCGATGACAATTCCCCCCCAAGCGCCACCCTCTGTCCCCGACCAGAGAGAAACGAGCGCAGCCATTGAAGGACTGTGCCCTGGATCCCCACGTCGGCAAGGCGGTGGTCTAGAAGTTCGTGATCGACCATGTCGAAAGCTGCTGACAGATCTAGAAGAATCAGCAGCCCCGACCCGCCTCGATCCAGCTGTCTACGAAGATCATCTGTTAGGGCAACCAGAGCCGTCTCGGTCCCATGACCAGTGCGGAAGCCGGACTGGAATGGATCCAGAGCCGATGTTTCATCCAGAAAACCACCAAGCTGTTCAGCAACCGCTCTCTCAATCACCTTACCCAGGAACGGAAGATTCGAAACCGGGCGGTAATTGGATAGATCTAAAGGATCTAATGATGTTTTCTTTAAGAGCGGGCGCACCACTGCCTCCTTCAGTTCCCCTGGGAATGTCCCCGTGCCAAGGGACAAATTGATGATATCCCCCAGGAGGGCCCGCACCTCGTCTGGACACGCTCTAATCAGCCAAGACGGGCACGGGTCGAGAGGACAGGTGGTGGGCTTTCCAGCTCGGAGGAGTCTGTCCACATCGGCTGGGGATATCCGGTCGAAGTGGTCCAATACTGGACCCGAGGACAGTCGAGGGGCCTCCAGTTCCTTTATTGTATCCAAATTGGCCGGGAGGTCATGGCGGAGCAACAAGACCTTCTCCGCAAAAAAGCTCGCAAATGCCTCACAGCTGTGTGTCAAATTGTTATTTAAATTTGGCTGTCCCTCAAGGGACGTTAAAGACCTGATTATACTAAATAATTGCGCCGGGCGAGAGCTTGCGGATGCAATGGAGGCCGAGAAGTATGACTTCTTAGCAGCCTTCACCGCCATCTCGTAGGTTTTCATAAAAGCCCTATAAGATGTTCTTGAGGCTCCGTCACGGGCACCCCGCCATACTCGCTCTAGCCGTCTGAGGTCCCGCTTCATTTTCCGGAGCTCCTCGGTAAACCAGGGAGCCCGGTTTCTGCGGGGTCGCAGAGGGCGCTTAGGTGCGATCTCATCGATGGCTGCCAGGAGCTGGGTATTCCAGCCCTCAACAAGCTCAGTCAATGAGTCGCCAGGGGAGCAAGGTCCCGCAAGGCTTGGCGGAATCTATCAGGGTCCATCAGCCTCTGCGGGCGAGCCCAAATCGGCTCGCCACCTAAGCAGGGTGGGGGTGGAAAGTCAATCCTGGCTTTCAGAGCGTAGTGATCAGACCATGGCACCTTCATCGAAGGAGACATGATCACATCTATACCTACGCCAAAGATCAAATCCAGCGTGTGGCCTGCTTGATGTGTGGGGCCCGAAACAAACTGGGAGAGCCCTAGTGTCGCCATGGAAGACACCAGGTCCAGAGCCTGTGAGGAGGGAGTGGCATCAGCATGGATGTTAAAGTCCCCCAATACCAATAGGTTAGGGAACTCCAAGGCCCAGCCGGCCACCGCCTCCAATAGGCCTGACAGGGTGGCTGCTGGTGCGCTAGGTGGCCGGTACACCAGCCAGACAGCCAAGCTCTCCTCGGAGCCCCACACTAGGCCAACACATTCAATGCCGGGGATCGATGGCGATGGTAGAGCCCTGAAAGGACAATCTTCCCGGATTAATAATGCCACCCCTCCCCCCCGGCCCACAGTCCGCGACTGGTGGAGGACGGAGAAACCCGGGGGCGCCATCTCTCGTAAGGTAACTGTTGCCCCTTCGCGCACCCAGGTCTCCGTCACACAAGCCAGGTCGACCCCCTGCGAGATAAAGAAATCTCGCAGGGTGGCGGGTTTATTGCCTATAGACCTGGCATTGCACAGCACCAGTGACGGAGGTGAGTAATCCTTGCTCACCCTACCCTCGTCCCTTGGGATGGGGCGCAGATTGGAAGGGGTACGAGCGTATCCATATCTCGATCCCCTTCGCCTATAACATCTGCCCCCACCGCCATACCTCCCTCGCCCCTCCACGGTAGCAATCCCAGGCCTCATGGTCGCCTCCATTGATGGTATTCTTTCGCAGCCTAAAACAATAAAACCTTAAAACAATAAAAACAAAAAACAAAACAACCCAGAAAACAATAAAACAATACAAATAAAAACTGCAAAAATTACAAATTCATCAAAATCTAACAAATTCCCAAGCCCACCCAAACATCCATCCCACCCCATATATAAAAATCTAAAGGGAAAGGAAAATATTTAATAATAATAATAATAAACATGTTAAAAGAACTCTGCACCCCTCCGGGTCCTCCTGGGCAGTAGCAGCATCAGTGGCAACAACCATACTTGTGAAGCCCCACCCTGGGCCAGATAGTAAGTGGCAGGAGCAGTCCTTGTGAGGCCTGCCAAAAGAGCTAGAGAGATTATTATTTTTTTAGAGAACAAAAAGCTGAAAATTCAGACAAAGGCCTGAAATAGCTTAAGGAGATGAAAATGATGGAATATATGGAGCTGGCTGACCTTACTGGAAGAATCCGCAACCAGAAAGAAGAAGAACATCAAGAGTGGAAGAAATTTAAAGACTATTTGAACAAATATTGTAACATTAAAAATTAGAAACTACTTGAAACTACTAAATAGGTCTAGGATGAAAGTAAGAGTTGTAAAATAATTGAGATTCAGAACTTCGAAAAGTTAAGAAATTAGAACTTAATTGGAACATTGTGTTTTAATAATGATATTAGAAAACCGCTACATTTAAATACAAGGAAATTCAGATGGGAGGGCTCAAAGGAAGTCCAAACTATGGTAATGACGTTAGAAGTTTGAGCAGCTAATTAATTTGTATGGTCTGGGTGTTTGTCAATATGTATTTTTATTTTCTTATATTCTTTTTTGTTTATATTTGTGATTTTGTCTTTATTTTTTGTTGTCGTGTGTGGTATATTTGTAAGAAACTTAATAAAAATTATTTTTTTAAAAAAATGAAATAGCTTAAGGAGGCCAGCAGAATTTTGCCTACAGGGGTGTAAAGGCTGGATCTACACCTGCAGCAGAATTAAGTGTCAATGCACTTGGGGAAAATGCGTGAGATGAATCAAGGATGGGCAGGCTTCAGACTTGTGTGATAAACCACAACAGCAGCCCCACAACCTCAAGCTCTGCCAGGCAGAGTGAAGTGCAAAAAGACCCGAGCACATTCTGAACCGTGGGAATTGGTTTCCATGTTCAGAACTGAACTCCCTCCTTTTCTCACTCCTGCCTCTGACCCGGTTTCCCTTCGGGAAGAAAAGGCACGTGGCGTCTCCCTCGAACTCGGATCTTCTTCCCTCACGCTCGCACACCCCATCCTCACGTTATATTAGACACCCGAAGCGGGAAGAGCAGAGCCGGTGGGTGAACTGGGACTCGGGACCCTCTATTCCGCGGCAGCTCTCAGAACAAGAGGGCGCAGGAGCATGGCAAGAGCGCGCCGGTTGGGAAGCGGGAAGAAGCCAGCTTTCTAAATCCCGCGGCCGGGCGGCGTCGGGCTTCGTAGGCCGCCGCCACCGGCTTCCATTGGTTGCCAGGCAACCGAGGCGGCGTCCGCGAGGGCGGCCATTTTCTCTCGCTCGGGACGGGGGAAGCGTCTCTCTCTCTCTCTGCGGAAGGTGAGAGAAGCGGCGTCTCTCTCCATCTCTCGGGTCGTCGTTCAGGTGAGTGCCAGACTCACCTGCTGGATCAGGCCATTGGCCCAGCCAGCCCAGCCTCGCAGGAGCCCGTCGTGGGAGAGAAGCATTTCTCCACATGAACTTCTATCAGGGCGCCAATTTGAATTTTAAATATTTTTTTTTTTGGGGGGGGGGGTTGTCAGCTAAGCCCTGTCCCGCATAATGAATCACACGATGCAGCACACAAACACCATTTCAATGGCCATCAACTTTTTTTGGGGGTGGGGTGGGGAGGGCAGCTTCCCCAAATATTTTATGGGGGGGGGGAGGGCAAAGGGACCTCGACCCCTAGGTGTGGGATCCGAGGACTTCTGTCATGTTGCCTCTTCATCGCTTTTCCTAGTCTAACCCAAGTGGTTCCGAACCTTTTTTTTGGCCATGCCTCACCTAAGCATCTCTAAAATCCTGATGACCCGCCCCCCCCCCCGACATATAATTCTTATTATTCAAAAAGTGATCTCCTATTCACGTGGAGTAAGCCTAAAAGGCCATAAACCTGGTCTGAACAAGCTCGAATTGCCACCCCTTAAAAATCAAATTGCCCCCCTGTTGGGAAGCACGTCTGCAACTCTTCCTTACAGGGGAGTTACTCCACCCCCTTGATCATTTTGATGGCCTTTTTTCCTGAAGCTTTTCCAGCTCCTCCTTCAGGTGAGGTGACCAGAACTGTACGCAGTACTTCAAATAGGTCACCCCACAGATTTGGATAATTGGCATTATGATATTGGCCGTCCCCTCCCCATTTCTTTCTAGTGTGGAATATGCCTTATTTTTTTTATGGCCACCTCACACTGGGTCAGCATCTTCATTGAGCTATCTAGTATGACCTGGCATCATGAATGTGGAGTCTCAACTTAATATTTAGTGTGTAAATATTAAGTTGGAACTTCTGGCATATTCTGAACTCCCATGCCCCAGTAAACCTTTTCAGTGACATCCAGACTTACAGTGGTCCTATGCACAAGGACACCCAGGCAAGGAAACTATTATACCTCCTCCCCTGAAATCTGGGAGCAGGGGTTAGATACAACAGAGAGCCCATAGTTTAGGGCTTTTGAATTTTAATTTTTTTAACAATTGTGTTGTGAACTCAAGAGTACGTACCTCGAAAAAAGCAAACTGGCATTAAAGAATTAAATGCATATTTTTGAAAAGATAGAAATTGAAATGTCACAAAATGTATTTTAATAGTAAGTGTAAAGAAACCTGGCATTTAGAATTCAACTTTGAAAGTTTCCCCCCTCATCTTTTCAAATACTACCTCCTCGGCATAAATCTTAGCATATACTAGTAGCAGCACTAGTGTATTCATGAAAAATAGTATTTATACTTAGATTAAACTGTAACTGATGACAATATATACCGTACATTTAATGATTTACAGGAATCCTGCATGTGAAAATGGCCAGCCAGCTGAAGCACATTGAAATTGTAGTCCAACAGCTTAATCGTTTCAATCCTGAAAATGAGAGTGTTGGGCATTTCTTGGATGAAACAGCTGCTAAAACATTCCAGGTATGCAGAATCCTACTTCATCCTGCACAATTTTCACATTTTAAATTGGCTTTCTTCCTTTCTTAGAACTAAGCAAGATTAATCTTAATGTCACCAGATATCAAAATGCTTTCAGTGGATGGGGGGAGAAGTAGGAGCAAGCAAACTAGATCAAAATCCCATGGTGGTGGTGGTGGGGGGGAGGAATAATCTGAAATATCTGGCTTGGCATGTTGTTAGACTAGTCCTCTGAAATATTAAGTGCAAACACTTAAAGTTTGTTATTTTTAAGCCTCTAGATAAATGCATTAGTTATAGGTGGGATTTCCATTTAAACTAGTAAGAAGATTGTATGCCTCTACTTTAGAAGAAGGAAATTAATTTTAGGAATAGCACAGGAATATGGACATAAACAAGCCTGAGTGTGATGCATTAATGGATGCCCAGGTGTCAGTTTCTGGACTGTGGGAATTACCGTATTTTTCGCTCTGTAAGACGCACCAGACCACAAGACGCACCTAATTTTTGGAGGAGGAAAATAAGGAAAAAAATATTCTGAATCTCAGAAGCCAGAACAGCAAGAGGGATCGCTGCGCAGTGAAAGCAGCAATCCCTCTTGCTGTTCTGGCTTCTGTGATAGCTGCGCAGCCTGCATTCACTCCATAACACACACACACATTTCCCCTTACTTTTTAGAAGAGTAAAAGTGAGTCTTATAGAGCAAAAAATACAGTATCTTAGAAGCTCCACTTGGTTTGGGATGTATGCCTACCATTCCTATCTTTGTCTCTGCTACTTTATATGATGGAAAGATAAGTGGGGAGGCAGGAGCAGTGGGGGAGGAGATTCTTAAAAATAAGAGTCCTCAGCCCTTTGTTGATATTGCCATGAGATCCAGGAGAAGTGTGGATTCCAAAGTGGACCTACGTCGAATCTGCTCATTAATCTTGGAAGTGCGGATCAAGTGAGTCTGCTTTGGAAGCTGAATTTGCCAAATTCCTTTCCTATGCCTAATACGTTTACACAGAAATCTCATCCATTCACCTTGACAGAGCATTAATCAATCCTATTTTGTCCCCTCTCCCCACATCATCTCTCTCCACAACTGTCATCAAGTGGGTGAAAGGAATAATGCTTCTGTTTCTTATCCCTATTCCATTTTTTCATTTGCTCTTTCCCCATTAATCTCCTACTCCTATTCTTCCCTGTTCCCCCTTTTCTGCCCGTTAGCCTCCTTTCATCCTCTTCCAGGTCCTTAATATGCTCCAGAAGTGCTTCCTCCCTAGAACATGTGAGATCTTAATCCCAGACTGACTGACAACCTTCCCTCCACAGAAAGAGACTGGACTGCAAAGCTGGTTGTCAAGCAAACCTTTGTTCCTTTAGCAGCTGGAACATTTGAGAGTTCAGTGGCAACACATTAGCTCACCCATCCATTGTCAGAGGGTTCTGTGCCACAAGCACAGAATGTTTGCATTGTTATTTTCTACCACTGCAGATGTTGCTGCAACAGGCCAGGGGGCAATAGAAAGCTTGACCTGGTCCACAGGCCTGAGATCCACTACCCTTCTCTAAACCCTGACTTGTTGTCTTGATAATTCCTATTAGGAAGCTCAGATTTTGCTGTGAGGAACTGTAGTTCTTGATTAATTATCAAAATATATGTATCATTTGGGAACATGTATGTGTTGTTGTGCATGTGTAACAGTAAAATGCACCAGCTGTGGTTTCTTGCCTTAGCACAGGGGTCAGCAAACTTTTTCAGCAGTGGGCTGGTCCACTGTTCCTCAGACCTATTTTGAGGAAAAAAATGAACAAATTCCTACGCCCCACAAATAACCTAGAGATGCATTTTAAATAAAAACACACATTCTACTCATGTAAAAAAACCAGGCAGGCCCCACAAATAACCCAGAGATGCATTTTAAATAAAAGGACACATTCTACTCATGTAAAAACAAGCTGATTCCTGGACCATCCGCAGGCTGGATTAAGAAGGCGATTGGGCTGGATCCAGCCCCCAGGCCTTAGTTTGTCTACCCATGCCTTAGCACTATGAGATGAGGGGCAACAACACTTTGCAGAGATCTCACTTTGACAAGCATGAAATAAATTAAACAGCAACTGACTTCAGAGAGCAGCACATCATGACAAACTTCACTGTAGATTTTGTTATGGGACAAAAGGAATTGGTCCACCAGATGTTCCACTGTTACAGAAAATGGTTTAGAAAGAGCTACAGCATAGAGCACAAGGTGGAATACAGGAAACTCTCCTCTACACGTAACATGTTTGTCCACTGCAAGAACTGGACCAACCTCTCTTTCAAAGTAATCTTGAACCATATGGCTGACCTCACCCAGAGTAGCTATGCTGGAAAAACTCATGAGCACAGTGCATAACAAGGAGCTTCCTTTTCCAGCAAATTATTTGTGAGCTTCATCTTGTCAGAGGCCTTGGATTGTTAGCTCTATGGAGTAGTGACTCAAGCCAGTGGCAATCTTTGTATAGTTCCTTCCTTAATGGCCAATCCATGTTATCATTGGGCAGAGAATTGTGGTGTTTTGTTCCATGCGTTGGACTTTGCTCCCCAAATTGTAATCAATTTAATCTCTACAGGCTTTCAGTGTAACAGATGAAACCTTTTTGATGGCAACTTTATCTGGCTGTATAGAATATAAACCTCTGTTGGATGTGGTGGTCAATGCATTTTATACCAGAGATGGAAAACATTGCCTGTTGTCTGACCATAATCTTTACGTTGGTAGGTATTATCTAATCAGAATATAATGATTTAGTGTTGGGTATTACACAATTACAATATAATGACATAGGAAATTTACACGGGGTTGTCATTATCATTTGTTTGCAGTCAGTAGACTATATGTGTGTGTGTGTGTGTGTGTGTGTACACACACACACACACACACACACACACACGTGTGCCATAGGTTCGCCACCACTGACTCAGAGCCTTTGGATAAGCATATTCTGCCTAAAATCGTGAGGCTGAGTCATGAAACCGCTAGACACACTGTAATGAGCTTGAGAAAAGCTGAACCAGAGAACTCCTTGCCACAAGGAAATCACTGTGGCAAAGAAGTTGGGAATTTCTAGAGGGGTAAGATATCAATAGGGATGCGGGTGGTGCTGTGGGTTAAACCACAGAGCCTAGGATTTGCCAATTGGAAAGTCAGCGGTTCAAATCCCTGCAACGGGGTGAACTCCCGTTACTTAGCCCCTGCTCCTGCCAACCTAGCAGTTCGAAAGCACGTCAAAGTGCAAGTAGATAAATAGGTACCGCGTTTCCATGTGCTGCTCTGGTTCACCAGAAGCAGCTTAGTCATGCTGGCCACATGACCCGGAAGCTGTACGCCGGCTCCCTCGGCCAATAAAGCGAGATGAGCGCCGCAACCCCAGAGTTGTCTGCGACTGGACCTAATGGTCAGGGGTCCCTTTACCTAAGATATCAATAGAAAATAATGACTGTCATTGGCAGCTGACTATGCCAAACTCTAATTCCACCTTCTACAATTATGTGATGTGACATGCTCTGCTTCTTCACCATCATTTTGTAACTGGTGGGCCTCAGTAATTTTCATGTGACTCCTGGGGATCAAACATTTGAGAACCCTTCTATATACTAACTTTGCACTAGTCCAGTAAAGTTATCAATTTTGTATCATTATCCATATTCATCTATAAAATACAAATCTATTTTATTTCTGATAGTTGTTTGTTATTTGGCCACTTTTCAATTGGATGAACTTGGACTTCAGCAGTTCTCAAGAATGGTCAAGGCAGCAGATCCTGTTAAAATATGTAAGGTAAATAAAACTGATGTAGTTAAGCAATTATTATTTTTTTAAAAACAACATTTTTATTATCCATTATGGGTTAACTGGTTCCCCCCAATAATATATTAAATTACATATCTGGATATCAATAATGAAGAAGTTTCATTGTCAATCAACTAGACAAAGGTTGTCCACCATATAATTATCCTATATGCCTCAGCAAATGGTAAGCTACCCCTCCTAGTGGTGCAGCAATAAAACTGCTATCACATTTGCAAAGCTAAGCAGGGTCCCTTATGGTTTCAAATTGGATGGGAGACTGTTCAGATTGCTGCATTGCAGAGGGTTGGACTAGAATCACTAGATGATGCTTGGGATCCCTTCCAACTCTGCAATTCTATGATTCTTTACCAGATGGGTTGGAACCAAAGTTGTCTGTCCACAAAAGGAAGGGTTTCTTCCATTCACAGAAGGCACTGAGATCCAGTGAAGACTGTTATTTTCAGTTCCCCCTGCAGCCTTCCCGTCTCCTCCCATATTCTGTACTTTCTCCCAGCCTAGTGAAACAGATTTCTATTACACAGGGGACTGCAGGAAGAAGTAGAAATCAGCTAAAATTGCCTCTCAACTTCTTCTAGATATTTATTGATTTATTGATTTATTTAATATTTTGCCCAATACCCTCAGGTCTCAGGGTGGTTCACAGGATAAAATCAGAATAGAAAACCACAAAGTACACAATCAAAATAAAAACAACAACCCAATAACCCCCCACCCCTGATAACTCTCAATCTAACCCTGTGGTTGCAGGATATTCAGTGATCTCAACAGAATTCAAATAGACATAGGAACGGATGTGGACAGGATGCAGTCAGTGCTTTTTTTTCTAAAAAAATGTTTAGGGGTACTCTCATTTTCCTACTCATATTGAAATACTGCCCCTCAATGAGGCCAAACTTAGATTCACAAAATGTTTAGGGGTATGCATACACCTGCGTTCCCCCCCCCTGAAAAAAGCACTGGATGCAGTTATTAGGACAAACAAAATACAATATCTGATCCAATGTTTAAGGCGGCTACTGGGTTTTCTCTGATTTTAATTCCTTAACTAAAGCAAATTCTTTTTAGTTCCTTAGATTTTTTTTCGATGTTGTAAATTTGCACACATGGATAAAAGATGAATGGAACCAGATATATGATTCTGCCTATGTAAAAGAAAACTGGATCGAACCATTGCTAAGGTAAGCAATAATCAGTACAATCCCATTCGTGTTAAAACAGAAGTGAGTCTCATTATGTCTGATGGTGATTACTCCCAGAAAGCGGCATAGGATTGCAGTTTGTGTCTGTTAATAAATTAATGATAATTAGATTATCTTTAGCATCACTTACATCCCAAAAAATCCAGTTCACCGGGATTAGTTTATAATTTATATATTTATTTGTGAGGAGGCTGAACTGTTTGTATTACCAAGACTTGGGTAAGCAAACAGGGTGGAATTGGTCTTACCTGGGTACTTGATGCATCATCAGGGCAGATTTGAGGAGTAGGGTGGGGCTGTAGTCTGTAGGAATTCCATCTCTCTTCCCGTCTGCTTAAGTTGAGATCTAGTGTGTCTGTACTGGGAAGTCAGGACAGATTAGGGATTCTGTCGGTTTACCACCTGCCCTGATGCCCAGTTGTCTTCCTGCCTGAGCCGACAGAGGTGGTCTCAGATGTGGTCTTGAGGACTCCCAGACTGTTGGTTCTGGAGAACTTCAACATACAGTGGTGCCTCGCAAGACGAAATTAATCCGTTCCGCGAGTGTCTTCGTCTAGCGGTTTTTTCGTCTTGTGAAGCAACCCTATTAGCGGATTAGCGCTATTAGCGGTTTAGCTGCTATTAAAGGCTTAGCGGCTTAGCGGCTTAGCTGCTAAAAGGCTATTAGCGGCTTAGCGGCTTAGAAAAAGGGGGGGGGGAAAGCGGAAAAAAATCTCAAGACTCGCAAGACATTTTCGTCTTGCGAAGCAAGCCCATAGGGAAATTCGTCCTGCGAAGCAACTCAAAAACGGAAAACCCTTTCGTCTAGCGAGTTTTCTGTCTTGCGAGGCATTCGTCTTGCGGGGCACCACTGTACATGTCTAGTCCACTAAATCTGAGGTGTCTCAGAATTTCATGGCCACCATAACAACCATGGGTTTGCCCCAATATCACGTGGCAGTCCTCAGCATAGTTGTCAACTGTCCCTTATTTGGCGGGAAACTCCCTTATCCCAGGGCCGTTTCCCGCTGCTGTCCCTTATTGATGATATCCCTTAAATTTCCCGGGTTTCAAAGGAAGCAGCTCCTCTCCCTCCCTCCGTGCCGGCCAGGGAGGAGGGAGGCTCCAACTGTGTTGCTTGGCTGCGTTGCTCATCCAATAAGGAGTCTAAGAACAACTGGGGGATGGAGCTTGCATACCTTGTGCCGATCAAATCGGCCGCATTGCCTGGGGACTCGCCTTTGCTCAGCTCTTCCCAGCAGAGAGGTGACAGTAGTTTTCCTTGCTACATCCCCTTTGCTGGGTTGCTGCGCTGTGGGAACCACCGCTTGAGGCTTCGTTTGGCTGCTGGCTGGGCTTTCTGCCTTTGGCTCGGAGGGGCTCAGAAGCTGAACATACCTGTGACCAGAAAATCCCTTATTTTGGCTGCTGATCCCTTATTTTCGAGGCTGCTGGTCCCTTATTTTCAAATCTGTAAGTTGACAGCTATGGTCCTCAGCCCTGATCTGATTTTCTCAACCAGGTAGAAAGAGGATGATCTGAAAATGCAACAGGTGAGATCACATCCTGCTGAGATTTAGGGAAGTTTTTAATGACTGATGTTTTAATCTGTTTTTAATCTTTGTTGGAAGCTGCCCAGAGTGGCTGGGGAAACCCAGCCAGATGGGCAGAGTATAAATAATAAATTATTATTATTATTATTATTATTATTATGGCTTCAGCCATTTCCCCCCTCCTCAGAAGTAGAGGCCCTGATAGAATTATCTACCCTCGGAGGTTAATGGAGGCAGTTGGTTTCCAGACAGAAACTTTGAACATTGAAGTTGTGAACAGTGCAAACCTATGCATATTTATTTATTTAGTAAGCTGTGTTCCATAGAGCTTACTCCCAGGTAAGTGTGCATAGGAAAGCAGCCTAAGTAGCTGTGGTGCATTGGCCCTCCTGCTTTGCCATACAGGAAGTGTCTGAGTCAGCTGTTGGGCACTGTGGTTTCCGCTTCAGTTCAGTGGTGCATGACCTTTTCTCTGTAAACCTCTTGTTATTAAGGTTCTTAGGAACAGGGGAAGCTGCCTTATACCAAGTCAGACTATCGGATCCTCTAGCTAAGTGTTGTTTAGACTTACAGGCAGATTTATCTTGTATCTGTGTTTTAAACAATAATAACAATCCAATATGTTTTTGACTTGCTCTGTCCACTTTGATTTGTAATTTAGATTCCAAGCTACTCTGCATAAAATAAAGCTCTGTGCCTCTGGGTTCACTCTTCTAGGGAATTTAGTTATAATTTGCCCCCCTTTGGGCAGAATTAGATTATTTTTTTTAAGGCACAGGAGCCCCCAGCCCCCCCCCCCCCGAGTGGATTAAACCTCCCAAATGGCAGACATAGGTCCAGGGGTGGTTATGGGGAAAATAAAAGGGATTCACTTTTCTCTGTAATCCATATTATGGAGGGCAACCCCTTCCTTCTTTAGGCCAACTAAAACTCCTAAATTCATATTCGTTTTATGTATTTGAGGGTAGGGGAGCGGTGGGTTGTCTCTTGTACTTTCCTGCCTTAAAATAATTAAGAGGTGACTGAGTGGTGTGTATTCTTGATTGTACATTTTTAAAAAGATTAGCAGCTTCAGATTGGTGTTTTTTGGTGTTGGGAGAAGACATCCTACAATAAACGTTACAAGATGAGGCTGCCCTTTATACGGCCTGCTGGATTCTCTGATGGGTAGCAGGGAGACCTCATTATCTTGCTGTTGGGTAGTATAGCATCACAGGTACTTCCCAGAGTCCGATTGGTGCATTCCATTGGAAATGGTATGTTGAGGAAATGTGGATCTCAACATCAAATATTTGAAACTGTACTTCCCAAAAATTTATTACAAATTGGGTCATTCAGGCCACATATGATATGGTCATGGATTTCATGAAATTGGAAGACATTCTATATTAATGTTTATATTATCCTCAACCTAAAAGACAGGGTAAATAACATTTTAAAAGGCATTGGGGAAAACTGTATATAGTTTATATTTACCAAAGTTAACAGGCATAAATGGACTTGATTTTAACCATGTCAGACTGTTTCTCCACCTAACTCAGTTAGATGGCTTCAACTCTCAAGGCAGAAGTGTTTCACATGACCTGATTCTTTTAACTGGAGGTTCCAGGAATTTAACCTGGAAACTTATACATACAAAAAATGTACTTCCCACTGAACTGTGATTCCTCCCTTCCATAGTCTGTTAGAAAAGAATATAAGATAAAAAATGAAAATAAGGTTATATATTTTTTTTGTTTGAAGATGGCAGCCCAAAGTGAAACAACTGATCGATCAGCTTGATGACAAATCAATTAAATGCACTGCTACAGTGTCAAAGACAACTGAACCAAAGGCATTTAACTTGACAGTCCCTAATCCACGAGCTATTATGGTTCCTGAGCTAATTCCACAAGTAGAAAAAACGAAGCCTGTGAGTGTTGCTTTTTTACCAAAGAAAGTTTGTCTGATTTCTGATAATATCTGAACCCTAAATAAATTAACAGACTCTAAAAGGCAAGCCTCAGTTGAAGAAAGCGCTACGTATTAATTATTGAAGATGAATCCTATAAAAATCTTGTTTTTCTGTAGGGCAGTATCATTGGGCCATTGGGCCTTGCCAGAGCTACCTGCAGCTGTGGTGGACCCCAGTGGGTCTCCCTGTGGCAGACCCTATTGGGCCTCCCTGGGCCATATGTGTACACGCCAGGTGCCCCCAAAGTTGGGCGATACCCAGCACCTATACTTTCTCATAATACTATAATTGGGCCTGGAAGTAGATCCAGAAAAGAAAGTACACCAGATGTGCTGGTGGCCACAGCTTTAAAAGAAGATTAAACAAATCCATGAATGATCATGGAGCTCTCAATGTCTACTTGTCACAATGACTATATGGAAACTGTAGATTCGAAGACAATATGCCACTGAACAGGGTGGATAAAAATCAATGATTATATATATATATATATATATATATATATATATATATAATTTAAATCGGATTTTTTAAAATTTAAATTGGATTTTTAAAATAAAATGCTTTTGAGGGAAAAATCTTTCTAAAGATAGTTATCCATTTAAGTTACATTACAGTCCAAAGGCTATTCATCAGGAAATATGGATTCATTTTAAGTTTTTCATGTGTGCTAAAACTCAGTCTAAGTTTTTAAAAAAATTGTTTAACCACATCAGTTAACAAATATGGATACATATGCTATAATGTTATTGTTTTAGTTCAATAAATTGTTATTAAGGAAATTATTTTTTTTTTCCTTCCAATAAAGCACAGCAGAAAAGTTGTCCAGATATAAACAGTTAACTTATGAAACCTCACAATAATTTCCTAATTATATGTCTATGTATTTCTCATAGTATAACCAAATCAGTAATTTTTGATATAACTGTAAAAACTACTCTGAAAAATTATTATTCCAAAAATGAAACCTTCATCTGGTTGTAAGTATTAAGATGATACCAGCAAGAATGAGTCTTTCTGTAAAAAAATGATTTAAATCAAGTCTTGGTGACTAGTGATTTAAACTGTGATTTAAATAAATTTGATTTAAATCAAATCCACCCTGCCACTGAATACTAGTTGCTGGCAAGCAATGGGAAAGTGGTGCTTACTGTGCTCACGCTTTGCTTGTGGGCTTCCCAGAAGAAATTGGTTAGGCATTGTCAAAAACAGGATGCTGGACTAGATATGCCTTTGGTCTAAATTAGCAGGGGTTTTCTTTAGTTCTAAAGCAAACTGTTGAAATATATGTTATTCAAATCCTTTCATACCTCTTTGTTACCTAGTACTTTCTAATTCTAAATTCTAAATTATTGTTTCTGTGTGCTTAGGTTCCTAAAAGCACTTATAAACCCCAAAAACTGAAGCAGCAGCTAGAAGGAATTAAACTGAAGAATCGTCGCAAAGCAGAGGCAAGTTCAGTATTATCTCTTTATAATCTATTTAGGGCTTGTCCGCACTGCTGCTTGCCCCACCACTTTCCTTCAGGGGAAACTGAACGTCAAGCAGGTTTTCTGTGGATTGACATTTTCTGCAATTCAGCGGTGAAGAGCAGAAAAGAGTGGGGCAGTTGGAAAACCACTTGTGATTCGAGGACCCGACCCCGGCTTGGGAATAATAAAGACACGTGGACACAGTATATAAGGTTAATGGGCTAGAAAAGGACCCAACTTTTTTGATTACAGCATGTGAGAGGTATTGGCTTAGGCATTGGACCAACACTAAATTTTGACTCCACCCACTCGGAGAGGGGTGAGTCTGTCTAGGGTTAACCACCAGTAGGGGGAGCCTGTTGATGCAAACACAACTATAAGCTCTTCCCTGATGTCACCGGGGGTCGTGCCATGGCATCGGACAGGATCCACGACCGCCTGATTCCTTTAATGGAATACCCATAAGTGAAGGGGTAGGCGATGGCCACACCTTGCCCTTCCATACACCATCAACACATTCTATTGCCTAACCGCCAAATACCAAGAAAGTTGTGGCAATTGCTACGAGGTAGGCGAAGAAAACCAAGAGGCCGGTGCCAATTGCCAATTGGAAAAAACTCCTACCAAGCCCCCCAGGCAACCAGGGCGACCAACCATAGGTCCATAGCAAGGTCAAGCGAGAAGCTACGCCCTAAAGGGAGTGGTGGGTGGGTGACTCGAGGAAAATCGGAGCGCAATGGTGGCAACTGGCGCGGCCGCATTTGAGCGGCTAAACCACGCCCCCGCACTGTCACCCTACTGGGTGCCCATCTGGGGGCACGCCGCGCCAGCGACGATGGCAGGGCAAGGGGCAGAACGCCCCCTGCGTAACGCGGGAATCGGCTCCCCGTCACAACCCCTCCCCTCCGGAAGGAGGAGAGGCTTTCCAAAAGTTGCTTGCACGCACAAATAACCATGGATTTGCAATAAAATGATGTCTCAGGGGACCTTTAGACACTCTACTTTGCATCTTCAATGCATCCCAGTCCTCTACCCTGGATGCATTTGATCTACTCTCCCCACAAACTGTTAAACCTTTTCACCCCTAGCTTACCATTAATATCTTCATTGATGTTTTCACACAGCCGAACATCCCTGGAGGAGAACTAAAGTGTTAGCCAACTTCATCCACTTTAACTTCATCTTCTCTTTCTACACCCGCTGCGCCCCCACTGCACAAAATGGGAAAGGGTATCATGTTACTGGAATTATTGTGTCCCCTTTAGGAACTGCTTCTGGAAGCAAATGTTAACCAGTTCTCCTGTGCTGCCCCCAAACCTGGATGTCACTGTGGCGCTGTAAGTAAAATCAGCGTGAATATACATATTCAGTAGTGTGGGAATGAATAATAAGTCTGCCTCCACTATTGGGGTCTTAGGATCAATCATTTTATTGAGATTTCCTTGTTGAGATCATAATATTGAACTGCAGTTTTTGTATTGACTATTAAAACAACACAACTAGTATAGAAGAATGACATACAGTGTAATCCTTACTTGGATTGCAGCTATGAGCCAGGTAGTTCCTACTACACATCTCATTGGGGCCACAAGCTCACTAAGTGGCCTAGGCAAGACATTTCTGCCCCAGCCTCAATCCCACCTCCTTGGCCTGTAAAAGTGGGGGGGAAGGATATAACTCTGGACCACCTTATTGGGTTGTTGCAAACATTGCATAAATAAGGTAACCTATCACACATTCCCCATCCTGTCAAAACCCTAAGTAAGCAAATTGAAGGCTTTCTGGGGGGAGGAAGATGGGGCACTTTGCTTCTCTAGCTACGGTTTCTTTCTTGCCCTTCCTGATCTATCTGCTGCCACATTTT
Source organism: Podarcis lilfordi (assembly GCA_947686815.1). NCBI lineage: Eukaryota > Metazoa > Chordata > Lepidosauria > Squamata > Lacertidae > Podarcis > Podarcis lilfordi. Next base: position 11,012,914 of record OX395130.1, read on the forward strand.
CAAGCTATCATTTAGGCACCAGGCAAAAGCATTTGTTTCCTCCAGGCTTTCAAGAACTGCTGTTGTTACCATTTTAAACTTACCACAGTATGATTTTGCTGTCTGTTAAACATTTGAGTGGGCTTCCAGTGCTTTAGTTCTTTTGAACTTGCTATATTAGTATAGTATAGTATAGTATAGTATAGTATAGTATAGTATAGTATAGTATATTAGTAGCATCAGTGTTATTTTTCTTACTACTCTGTTAGTTACCATAGGGACATAAATTTGTGGAGAATGTGTGCGATAGAACTTACGTAAAATAAATAAATACTGACTTTTCGTGTTCAGAGGCAATATACCACTAAATGAAATAATTATTATATTTATATTATATTATATTTTTAGGGTATAATTCAGACTGTTGCGGAGACCTTTCAAGCTCAGAAGATCCAAGGGGAGGTGAGCAACTTGTTTGATTATGTTATCCTGATGTTCCAACCAGCAGGAAGTAAGAGGTAAAATTTCAGATTTGGTATAAAAGTTAGTAGTTCTGCAATTGAGGGCACACCTCTCTTTAATAATTAAATATCTTAGGTAAGAATCCTGGTTTTAATGATGTTTTCCTTGTCCATCATACCCTTAGCTCAATGTAATACACGGGGGATGCTGAAGTGTTCAGAATACAAATTAAGGTATTACATTAACCATTTGAAGTCCTTAAAAAGTTCTTTAGAATTTTATTGGCTGGTAAGCAGTATAAATATCAGCTGTGGATTCAAACTTTCAGCACCATTTATTAAAGCTTTTCTAAACTGCCTTTATTATGTTTAAATCATTCCAAGATTCGTTATTGCTTTTGTAATTCTTTTTGTATTGCTTTTTGTAATTCTCTATTTATGTGCTAAATTTCCTGGCAGATTGACAACGTACCTGTGAAACTAAACACAACAGCGATCTTAAGAGAAGGTGTCCTTTACCAACGAAAAGTGGAGCAGGAGCTTAATAGGTACTTTTTACTCTCCGTCTGCTTCTGTTTGTGCATATGCATTAACTGAAAGATGTCACAGAATCATAGAATTGTAGAGTTGGATGGTACCTCAAGGGTCATGTAGTCCACACCCCTGTAATTCTGGAATCTCAGCATTGCATTAAAGTGAATTAATCAGTTGTTCGTAATATAATTATTCGCTTCTTTTCCAAACCTTCATGAAAGATTCCAGAAGCCAGCTCATCAGAAGCTTGTTACTTCTTCAGATGATGACAAGGCCAGAGCTCTGCCTGAGCAGAAGGCATACTAAGAATATGCCATACAGTCCTCTACAGTCCAGCCCAAATTTGGGGTGGTGAAGGACTGCAATGCAGGCCTCTTAAATAGTGCTTAACTGGTAATACATTACAAAACAAATCAATATTTCAAATCACTGTACCCCAAGATCACACTGCTGAAATACAATCATTTATTTTCCAAAACAAAATTAAATAGGTATACGCAGCCATGACTTGATAGAAGTTTATATAATTATCTGTATAAAATTATAGAGATAATAGAAAGTTCTCTCTTTCATAGTACAGTATTACGAGTTCCAGACAAATGACATTGACTGACAGTATGTTTATTATTTTTTAATTTCTAACGCTGTATTGTTTTTAATACTTGATTGGGAGCCGCCCAGAGTGGCTGGGGAAACTCAGCCAGATGGGCGGGGTATAAATAATATATTATTATTATTATTATTATTATTATTATTATTATTATTATTAACCGCTTTATATTTTTAATAAAAATCTCAAAGCTTTTTACAGCATATTAAATCAATAAATCAATAAAACATTAGGAACAATAAAACATGAGGCCGGGCCTCATGAGGAGCCTCTTCAGTAGGGCTGGTGAGTGTAGGTTGAGGACAGGCAAAAGGAATGATTTCAAACAATACATGGAATTCACTAGCACAAGATTGGTGATGACCAGGAACCTAGACAGCTTTAAAAAAAGGGATTAGTTAGGGACATTTATGGAGGAAAGCTCTATCAAATATTTGTAGAATAGATACACGTACAGAAGTGGGATACCTGTGGACTAGCTACTGCAGGCAAAGAACATGTGAAGGCAATTGTTCCTGCCCTAGGTAGGAGCCGACCACTGCTGAAAACTGAATGCTTCATTAGATGAATGAAACAAAAACTAACTGAAGCAAAGACTTCATTATTGGACAACAGAGACCTTGTAGCAATTACTGTATTTTTCGCTCCATAACACACACTTTTTTCTTCCTAAAAAGTGAGGGGAAATGTCTGTGCGGCTTACGGAGCAAATGCGTGGTCTGTGGAGCCGAATTGCCCAGGGTCAAAAAACAGATCATGCTTTTTTTTTTTTTTAAAAAAAAGAGGGAAGTGGGTGTGGAAACAAAGCCACTAATCAGCAAGCGATTGGGGAGGGAGATAAGGGATGCTAGCAATAAAGGAGGCTGCCTGGGAGGGGTGAGGTAAAGACAGCAACCTTGCAAAGGGCGGAAACAGGAAGACTAAATCAATGAGGAGAGAAATTAGAAGAAAAGGAGGAGCAAAAAACTGCTCCAGCTAAGGAAAAGACACTAAGGCAAACAAGAGGGAAGGGAGTGTTGAAAGGAAGTAGCTGATTGGTGGGATTGGGAGAGAGATAAGGGACACTAGCGGAGGCTGCCTGGGAGAGGGGCGGTAAAAGCCCATGGATCCTCAGGATTTTTTCATTGGGTCACCCAAATTCTCCATCAGATCACATAGCATGTCCATGGCTATAGCCTGCACCAAAAAAATCAAGCATCCACTGTTTCCTGGGGCTGCAATGGTGCAAAAATGTGGTTACAAAGCAGAGATCCACATGGATCCTCAGGATTTTTCCATTGGGTCACCCCAAATTCACCATCAGATCACATAGCATGTCCATGGCTACTGCCTGCACCCAAAAATATCATACATCTACTGTTTCATTCAGAATATTTTTTCTTCTAAAACTATGTGCGTCTTATGGTCAGGTGCATCTTATGGAGCGAAAAATACGGTACTATACATTTATGAATGGGATTTTTATTTTCACTACTCGTGAACTCTGAGGTAATGTTTTCAGTGAGTTCTTTACCATAGTCCCAAAATCTTCCCAAGGTAGCCACAGACCAGTTCAGGCACCTTGATTTTAAAAATAATTTTTTTGCCTCATTTAAACTCACTTATTATGTTGCTATGTAATGCCACGTTCACCTTGACAGCTCTACTCTGTTCAGTTCCTCAGAGTAGCCTGTTTTCTTTTCCTTACAGGATTGAACAGCTTTTACGAGGGGCTCGGGATCCTTCTGAGTTTCTGGACTGGCAAAAAGAAATGTATGAGAGAGATTTGAACCAAAAGCTGGCAGAAGCAGAATGTAAGAGGCTGCAAGGACAGCTAAGCCACGAGGAGGCCATTCTTGCACGTCAGAATCGCATTCTGGAAAACCATAGAAAAGCTGAGCAGAAGAGGGAAGAGGTACTCTATTACTATACTGTTCATATTTTATCTCGCCACGACTCCTGTGTATGGGTATGTTCAGTGGCAAAATGAGGAAGAGGGTGTGCAGAAGAGGCAAAGTCCACATCGAGAGACAACATCGATTTCAAAAAGGAGTGGGATCCATCTATAAACTACCGTGTTTTTTGCTCTATAAGACTCACCTTTTCCCTCCTAAAAAGTAAAGGGAAATGTGTGTGCGTCTTATGGAGCGAATGCAGGCTGTGCAGCTATACCAGAAGCCAGAACAGCAAGAGGGATGCTGCTTTCACTGCAATTTTTCTTCTTGTTTTCCTCTTCCAAAAACTAGGTGCGTCTGGTGGCCTGGTGTGTCTTATAGAGCGAAAAATATGGTATATAAAAAGACAGTATAAAAATTTGGACCCATTGGCAGGTTTTGACTAAACTTTCACAACTATATAAGAGGTAAAACCAGCAGGTTACAGAATTTGTTTAATAAATCAATATGGAAATACGGGATAAGCCAAATAGGGGGAGGGGAGAAATATGGATATATAAATTGTTCAATTAAGATTTGTAGAAAATTTCTACACCATGTTGGACCAACTTCCTTTATCTGCCGTTTTAATGCTGGTGTCAGTACTGTTTGTGAGGCAGTGGGTGGCACCACACAAGATTAGTTTTACAAGGAGTGCATCTGCCACCATGCCCAATCAATAAAGAGCATATCAATAATCAATATCAATAAAGAGCATCATTTGCCACTCAGCGGCTGCCTTGTAAAACATGATGCAGTCTACAGCCTCAGAAACAATACCGGTATCAGAATTAAAGAAATGGACAAAGGAGATCCAAGAATGTCATCATAAAGTTGTTAGCCTTTAAGGTACAACAGTAATCTTTGCCGATTTTGCTGCAACAGACTAACCCAGGTAATCTTCAGCTAGGTGTAGGAAAATGATTAAAATCAGGTTTGTTTCTTTAGCTGTAGCTCTAGCAATCTCAGGTTTAGGGCTTTCGTTCAGATTTGAAAGAGTAAAGAATGCTTAGCATTTTAAGGTCAAGGAAGCTTGCTTATTTATTTATTTAAGAAATGCATGCTTAAGATTTTTTAAAAAACAAAGCAAGAAGCTTGCATTGTAATTAATTTATCTGGCTTCAATTTTGCTTGGAGTTTAGGAAGCGGAAATGAGCCAACAGATTGCAGAAAGGCGCATTCAGGAAAGGAAGGAAAGGGAAAAAATGGTGCAGCAAGTGGTGGAAGGACGCAAAAATGTGAAGCAAGCCCGAATGAAGCTCCAAAAACAGAAGCACCAAATAGGTACGAGTAGTGCCAAATCCGTATGTCTTTTTAAAAGGTACATTTTCTTCTGATTTGCTCAGCAAAGCATTGCTATAGAGAGAGAGAGATTCAAGTGCTGTGTTATAAATAGCTATTGAAAAGCTCCTGTTGAGAGATATACGAAATCCTGAGAAATTCCACCGATAAATATGTCTGCACAGAATTTGAGAGCCAAGTGACAAATTTGCTTTTGTTGAAGGATTAACCTAAAATATGCTTACTGTGTGTAGGCTGGCATGGGAAACATGATGGCTTGCTTGTCCTGATTTGCCAAGACCTTGTGACTTTGCAGATTAGTATAGCATCCTTTCTATAGTTTCCTTCCAGTGCTTTGTCCTTGCCCCCTGTGAGGCAGCCATGTGCCTCCACCTTCCCTCATACTTCTAATATTGATTGATTGAATTTATATACCACCCTATACCTGGAGATCTCAGGGCAATTCACAAAAAAGGTCACAATATATAAAACCAGAATAATAACAGTCCTATAACACCCCCCCCAAAAAAAACCAGTCACATTTTAAAGGGTATAGGATGTTGATTAGGTCAGCCAAATGCCTGGTTAAAAAGGAACGTTTTTGCCTGGTGCCTAAAGGTGTATAATGAAGGTGCCAGGCGAACTTCCCTGGGGAGAGCATGCCACAGGCGGGGAGCCACTGCAGAGAAGGCCCTGTTCTCGTGTTGCCACCCTCCAGACCTCTCAAGGAGGAGGCACACAAAAAAGGGCCTCAGAAGATGATCTCAGGGTCCAGGCAGGTTCATATGGAAAGAGGTGTTCTGTTTGTTTCGCCTCCATTTTCTTGGATCCCTTGCTTCCCACAGCTATTTCTGACTCTTTCCCCCTTGATGCGTGTGTCTCACACACATACAAAGTCTTTACCTTTCTTTCCACTCCTCCTCTTCTCTGTCTTTTCCATGGCGCCTGCAAGCAAGGACGAGCTAAATGGGTGGGTGCCAACCAAGGCACTACAATATCTGCTTCTAGTGAAGCCATGCCTAAAACCATCTTCAGCAAGGCCACTGCTCCTCAGCTGCCCACTCTGAATACCCCCAGGGGCTTCTCTTGGATCTTAGCATGTATTGCCCAGCATTGGAAGAGTAAGTCCATCCTGCCATGGACGTTCCCAAATGATTCATCTCTTGGCTGCAAGATGCAGTTATGGGGAGAGCAGGAGAGCAAAGGAGACATCCTCATCCGCTCCCAGCCACAGCTTGGACCAGATTCCATGTATCTGAAAGCAGAAGACATCAGGGTTTTGAGCCGCCGAGACGACGTAACACCGGTCTTGAAAGACCTACATTGGCTCCCAGTACGTTTCCGAGCGCAATTCAAAGTGTTGGTGTTGACCTTTAAAGCCCTAAACGGCCTCGGCCCAGTATACCTGAAGGAGCGTCTCCACCCCCATTGTTCTGTCCGGACGCTGAGGTCCAGCGCCGAGGGCCTTCTGGCGGTTCCCTCATTGCGAGAAGCAAAGCTACAGGGAACCAGGCAGAGGGCCTTCTCGGTGGTGGCGCCCGCCCTGTGGAACGCCCTCCCACCAGATGTCAAAGCGATAAACAACTACCTGACATTCAGAAGACATCTTAAGGCAGAAGACATCTTAAGTTTTTAATGAGTGACATTTTAGTGTATTTTTGGTCTCTGTGGAAGCTGCCCAGAGTGGCTGGGGAAACCTAGCCAGATGGGCGGGGTACAAATAATAAATTATTATTATTATTATTATTATTATTATTATTATTATTTGAGCCCACTACTCACGTTGTTCTGCGTTTACCCCTGCCTCCACATTTGGTGCAGCGTTCATTTTCTCTAGAGAATAGCTCTTCAACCACAGGGCCAGGCAGCTGTTGCTGCCATGCTGGACTCCAGTCAAGGCTGACCAGACCAAAGGGACGCTATTTGAAGTGTTTGGGCAAGGATGTGTTCTTCTGATGAGACACACATTTGATGAATTTCTCTGCTGTCGTAGAGCCTCTTTCAATTAGATGCCTGCTTCTTGCCTTTAGTGAGAGAGCTCTCTTTTGAGCAGGGGCAGTCTTTTTCTCCCTTCTTTTTTTGCTTTCTATGCTCCTTCTGTAGCTTTCTAGATTTCTCCTGGAATGGAAGTATGCTGGAGACTAAAATGCAGACGTTGTTGACATTTCCATTCCACCTTAAGGAACAGGCATGCTTGCAACTCTCTGAAGCTAACAAAGCCAAACAGGATCTGTTGTCTTGATACACCTGTATAGGACATTGCACAGTAACCCTGACGTCCTTAAACAGTTGCATCAACCATTCACAATCCATTAGTGAATATGACAGTGCATTGAGTTCAGCTTCACAAGAACTTAGGTTAACTGTGGTTTGCCTCTTGCACAACCAGTCAAACAGACACTGGTTGTACATGCAGCTCTCCCCGGATGTGCTTGTGCCATCTTTGGTGTCACTGCCAAAACTTGCATCTGCAAAGATTTCAAGACCTCCAGACTCCTGACCAGTGAATCTGAGTCTGTATGTAGTGCATAGTACCTTTGAGATAACGTGCTCGAGAGCTTTCCAATCTTTAACAGTAGGATTGTTAGCACAGCTGCAGTGTGTAGTCTGTTTGCCATCATGGCAGCAGCTGGGGACCCAGGAAGAAATGGTAGGAGTCTGGCGGCTGCAGGAGCCAGGAGGTGGGAGTTGGAGGGAGCAGGGATGCCATATCACCCTCACGCTGCTCCCTGCAATCTGAAACAGGGCTGGGGTAGGGGGAAAGGTTCTTGGTGGCCAGAGAGGGGGATCCATTCACAGGTCTCTGTACAGTTGCCAAGTTCCTAAGGCCTCAGGTGCCTCTGCTACCATTTCCCTATTCTCTGCTTCACATATTCCCTCCTCAGTTTCAGGGTCTTTGCTCAGTCCATTTGCACAATAGCATGCTGCTCCTTAGCTCCTGTTCTGCTGAGCTGCAAAGGAAGAATGTTGTGCAGAGCTCTCTCTCTCTCTCTCTCTCTCTCTCTTTCTTTCTCTCTGCTGGGGTAAAAATGCAGCATCTGCAACTAACATTACCAAAGTTTGGGATTTTGATCAGTAAAAAGATTACCTGGAATGGCAAGCGAAGCTGTCACCTGTCTGCTGCCATTTGAAACCACCTGTCTTTGTGAGCAAGGCGTCTCAGCAATGGTGACCTTCCAAACCAAACAGCTTAGCGCTAGGAAATGAGTCGCGAGTTAGCCTTTCTGTAATATCACTCCTCACTGGAATGAAATCTGGAAGAGCAAACATGCCCAGGTGTCCCATGGAAATTGTGAGTGAGACTTCTTTTTTTTATATATAAAAAAAGCTTTTGTTTTGCAGTAATGCTAAGGTAACAGCCATGTATATTGCTCCGTGAATTGTCATTTTAGGATTAATAACGTGCATTATAAATCAAACATGGAAGTGGTTCCCATGTTGCAGGTGGAGAGTCAGAGGGAGTCTGTTCTGTGCCACTTGCAGATCGCTTCTCTAGGGCTTAAAGTACAGTATCATCTCTGACCACCAGAGGCCCACACGGGAAGTTAGTGGTTTTCCTTCTGCTAATCACGAAACCTCCTTCAGTACAGTACATTACATCACAGTAGGCTTTCCTTCCCTTCTCTAAAAAGTCGATTTCTAACTTCAAAGAGGCTTTGCTGACTGACATTCCCAGGAAGCTGCAGCGTAAAATGGATATAAGCACAGAAAGAGATCTAGTCTACCTTCTTCCTCCTTCCCAAAGACGCCCCTCTCCATATCACTGTAGCAAAGGGAATGGGAAGAAAAAGTTAAAACATCAACAACAACCCTGTGCAATGCGCCTTTGGGCTGAACTCCCAGTTGTTCACTCTTCTGAGGCATCTGGATATGATTTTCCCAATACATTTTCCTTTTTTTTTTTTTTATAAAATATTTATTGGTTTTACAAGAAAAATTTCCAAAAAAGGAATACAAAATACAAAATTACAAAGATTCAACAAACAAAAAACAACAATAACCATGACAAAAAACAAACAGAAATAACCGTATCCATAACAAAAAAGAATAAGGAAAAAAAGAAAAAGAGACAAAAAAAATTCAAAGAATATTATATTTTCATTTATCCTTCTTATCTTTACCTGGTTCTTTGACTTCCCCGCACCTCCCCGCTTGTATTTCCATTTAAGAACTCCTTTCAGCAAATCCTTACCCTCCTTTCATTATCTTAACTCAGAAAACTTAATCTATTTATATATAAATATTTTTACAACCTTATCAGTCAAATATTCCATACTCTTAATCCCAAGGCTTTTGCCAATACCAGTTATTTTCAATCAAACTTCAATTTAACATTCATTAATTTTATAGTATTTCTGTAGATAGACTTTAAATTTCTTCCAATCTTCTTCCACCGACTCTTCTCCCTGGTCACGGATTCTGCCAGTCATCTCCGCCAGTTCCATATATTCGATTACCTTCATCTGCCATTCTTCCAGAGTGGGTAAGTCCTGTGTCTTCCAATACTTTGCGATGAGTATTCTTGCTGCTGCTGTTGCATACATAAAGAAAATTCTATCTTTCTTTGGCACCAATTGGCCAACAATGCCCAAGAGGAAGGCCTCTGGTTTCTTTAAGAAGGTATACTTAAATACCTTTTTCAACTCATTATATATCATTTCCCAGAAGGCCTTAATCTTTGGGCACGTCCACCAAAGGTGAAAGAATGTACCTTCAGTTTCCTTACATTTCCAACATTTATTATCGGGCAAATGGTAGATTTTTGCAAGCTTAACTGGGGTCATGTACCACCTGTACACCATTTTCATAATATTCTCTTTTAAAGCATTACATGCTGTGAACTTCGTACCTGTGGTCCATAACCATTCCCAGTCAGCAAACATAATGTTATGTCCAATATCCTGTGCCCATTTAATCATAGCAGATTTTACCGTTTCATCCTGAGTATTCCATTTTAGCAGCAAGTTATACATTCTTGAAAGTGTTTTAGTTTTGGGATCTAGCAATTCTGTTTCCAACTTTGATTTTTCCACCTGGAAGCCAATTTTTCTATCCAAATTATAGACCTCTCTTATTTGGTAATAATGCAACCAGTCTCGCACTCTATCTTTTAATTTTTCAAAACTCTGCAGTTTGAATTTGTCTCCTTCTTGTTCCAAGATCTCCCAATATTTTGGCCATTTGGCCTCCATATTGGACTTTTTTAGGGCCTTTGCCTCCATTGGTGATAACCACCTTGGGGTTTTATTCTCCAATAAGTCTTTGTATCTTATCCAGACATTGAACAATGCTTTCCTGACAATATGGTTTTTAAACATTTTGTGAGCTTTAACCTTGTCATACCACAGATATGCATGCCACCCAAACACATTATTGAAACCTTCTAAGTCCAATACATCAGTATTTTCCAGAAGTAGCCAATCCTTCAACCAGCAGAAAGCTGCTGATTCATAATAGAGTTTAAAGTCTGGCAGGGCAAATCCCCTCTTTCTTTAGCATCAGTCAATATTTTAAATTTTATCCTAGGCCTCTTGCCCTGCCAGACAAACTTAGAAATATCTCTCTGCCACTTCTTAAAACAGTCCATTTTGTCTATTATTTGTATCGATTGAAACAAAAACAACATTCTTGGCAATACATTCATCTTGATGACAGCAATTCGCCCTAACAAGGAAAGCTTCAAATTTGTCCATATTTCTAAATCCTTTTTAATGTCCGACCAACATTTTTCATAATTGTCTTTAAATAAATTCCCGTTTTTAGCTGTCATGTGAATCCCCAGATATTTCACTTTTTTTACCACTGTTAAACCTGTCTCATTCTGAAACCTCTCTTTTTCAATCGGTGTTAAATTCTTCTCAAGTACTTTAGTTTTAAGCTTATTCAACTTAAAACCTGCCACCTGACCAAAGTCTTGAATCAGTTCTAATGCTCTTTTCGTACTAGATTCTGGCTCCTGTAATGTCAATACAAGGTCATCTGCAAATGCTTTCAATTTATATTGTTTCGCTCCGACCGTTATGCCCTTAATCAGATGGTCCCTTCTTATCATATTTAACAAAACCTCCAGAACAGAAATAAAAAGTAATGGGGAAATTGGGCAGCCTTGTCGTGTCCCTTTCTCTATCTTAATTTCCTCTGTTATCACATTATTAACTATTAATTTAGCTTTTTGTTCTGAGTAAATTGCATTTATACCATTTTCAAACTCTTGGCCTACCCCCATCCCCTGAAGATTTTTTTCATAAAGCTCCAAGAAATATTGTCAAAGGCTTTCTCTGCATCCACAAAAATCAAAACTGCTTTAGTATTGATCTCCTCTTGCAGCTTCTCCAGAATATCAATTATGTTCCTTGTGTTGTCCGAGAGATGTCTATCTGGAAGAAAGCCAGCTTGGTCCTTGTGAATCACTTCTTTTAGCACTTTTTTAAGCCTTTTTGCTAAAATGTCAGCAAAAATTTTGTAATCCACATTTAACAGGGATATGGGCCGGTAGTTCTTAAGCTGTGTCTTTTCAGTCTCGGCCTTTGGTATAAGTGTAATAAATGCATCTTTCCACGACTCTGGCGCTCTTTTCCCCTCTAAGATTTCATTACAAACCTCAGTTAAAGGTCGAATTAACCAGTCTTTCAAAGTTCTGTAATATTTTGAGGTTAAACCATCCGGTCCTGGAGATTTTCCCAACTGCATATTCTGAATGGCACCTTCAACCTCCTGTTCTGTGATTTTATAGTTCAACAATATCTTATTGTCCTGAGAAATTTTTGTAATCCATTGGTTTTCAAAAATTGCTCTATCTCAAATTCTTTCTGAGGCCCTTGTGTGTATAGTCGTTTAAAATATCTCTGGAAGCATTTCCTAATTTCTTCTGGATTCTGGATATTTTTCCCTTCCACTTCCAAATTAGTAATAGTATTAAGTTTTTGTCGCTTCTTCAACTGCCAAGCCAGCAGTTTCCCACATTTATTTGCCGATTCAAAAGTCTTTTGTCTCATTTGCTTGATTTTCCATTCCACTTCTTGATTTATCAATTTCATATATTGCACTTGGTACAATTTTATTTCCCTCAGAATCTCTTGTGAATTGGGCTTCACTCTCAATTTCTTCTCGCCCTCCTTTATTTTTTCCAAAATTTTCTCTTTCTTTGCGTTTTGGGCCTTCTTCTTAATTGAATTCTGTTGAATCAGGAAGCCCCTCATAACAGCTTTGCTTGCATCCCAGATTACTCTTTTTCTACAGTTGTATTCAAGTTTATCTCAAAATAGTCCCTCAATGTCTTTTGGGCCTTCTTAATCACCTCTTGATCTCTAAACAAGGTGTCATTCATCCTCCATCGGAAGGAACCGATAGATGTTAACTTCATCTCCATTCTCACGGCGTTATGGTCGGAGCATGTTTTTGGGCAGATCTCTACCTTCTTAACCTTGGGTGCCAGTCCTCTAGTAGTCCAGATTTGGTCAATTCTTGTCCATGTCTTCTGGGCTTCAGAAAAAAAGGTTCCTTCTCTATCAAGGGGGTTCTTAGTTCTCCAAATGTCAATCAAATCCATATTGTCAGTTAGTTCAAAAATGTTTTCGGTAGTCTACCATCTTTAGTAACTACCTCTCTTTGTGACTTGTCCATATTTGTAGAAACCACCCCATTCATATCTCCCATGAAAACAGTATTATAGTCCATATAGTCCATCAAGGTCTCATGCAACTTTTTGTAGAATATAGATTTCCCCTCATTTGGTGCATATACACCTACTATCAAAAATTTTTCTCCTTGTACTTGAATTTCAATTGCTATAAATCTTCCTTGTTCATCCTTAAAGACAAATTTTGGTGAGAGGCTCTCCTTTGCGTAAATTACCACTCCTCGTTTTTTAACTTTGTCTGATGAGATAAATTCTTGGCCCAGTCTCTTATTAATCAATATTTTCCTATGGAGCCTCGTCACATGGGTTTCCTGTAAGCAAATTAAGTCCAATTGTTCTTTTAAGTATATGAAATACTTTCCTTCTTTTTCCGGAGAATTCAGACCACAAACATTCCAAGTTAAAAGTTGCAGAGCCATGATGATTTCTTTATTTCCCTCCAACTGCTCCCAATAACTCTTCTTCCTCTGTTGGTGGTTTCGGCTTCTCTGTCTTATCCTCTCCCAACGGTGGTAATGTAAGATCCAATCCTATTGAAGGGGCTTCTGGCTCCAATCCTTTTTGCAGGTCTTCTTGGTAGTCTCTCAAAAAGTTCTGTTTCTCCTCCACAGATTTAATTTTAATTTTTTTGCCTCTAAAACTGAAAGATAGGCCTTGAGGGAACTCCCACCTGAAAAAAATTCTGTTTCCTCTCAGCAACGTCACCAGGTCTCGATAGTTAGACCTAAGCTCCAAAAGAAGCTTTGGAATGTCTTTAAATATTTCTATCCTTGAGTCTTGTATTGTCAGTGTATTTTGATAATGTAGGCTCAAAATTTTATCTCGTTCCTCTTTTGATCGCAGGGTAATCAGGCAGTCTCTCACTCTATTTTTCCTTGCTCTTCTTCCGAGCCTAAAAGCAGACGTTATCTTGAAATCTTCCTTATCATTCAATTGCCAAAAGTTGGCAAATTCTTGCGTCAGAAAGTCTGCCAGGCTCTCTTTTTCAATCTCAGGTACTGCTCTGATCCTTAAGTTGGTCTGTTTCTCCTTTAACTCCAGAAGAGATAACAATTCCTGGTGCGTTCCCAATCTTATGTGGTGCTCTTGAACTTGTTTAATTAAAGGTGGTAGTTTTTCTTCAGCAGCTACCGCCTTTTCTCTGGCTTCCAAAGCTGTTTTTGAGTTTCAGCAGATTGTTCCAGTAGTTTTTAATCACATCTGTATTTTCATTAGTCTGTCGGGTCAACTTGTCAATACTTGCAGAGTTTTGTCTAATGGCTTCTAGAGCCTCGGCATTTTGTTGACCCAATTTTTCAAAACCTTCATTCACAATTTTAAATAAACTGGCCAATCCTTCTTCCTCCCCTTGTGGTCCAGCTATGGATTGCCTACGCTGTTGCTGTTGTGCAATGTTGCTCTGCTGCCTGCCTTTCCCAGACCTCAGATCTCTTCCTTCCATGGCACTTTATCTAAAAGTCAAGGTCACTCTCACAGTCAAAATTGTTTGTTATTGTACTTTCCCAGGCTGCTGTTAGGTGGAAAATTCCTCAGTCAATTAAAGGCTTTTTCCCTTTTGGCCTCCAGGGGACACAAGTAATAAAGTATCAAAAATAAAGACTCTCAAACAGCCAAAGAGGCAACTTTTTCCCAAAGTTGTAAAACTGTCCCAAAGTTTCAATTTTGTAAAGTTAAAAGGCAAAAAGATACATTGTCCATTTAGAGTGCTAACAAAGTGTCCAATCTTCCAAAGCCTGGCAGTCTGTCCCCAGGGATTGAGAGGTGGTCTTTTATTTTCTTATTTGCTCTTTAAGTTACTCAGAAATAACAGTAAATTAAGTCTTTAAGTTACTCAGAAATAACAATAAATAAAAGAAATACTTTCTCTTCTTCCCCCTAATCCAATTATGGGGGAAATTTACATTAGAAATCTGTGTTTCAGTCTTTTTGGCATTCATTGGTATCGAACTCACACAGTCTTTGCTTTATTCTCTGTACAGACCGGGAGGTGGACTTCCTTTTACACCATTCCCGCTTCAGCCGAATAAATTCAAAAATTTTTGTTAATCCTTATAGCGTGAAACCTACTCACGGGTTGTACTTTTGACAGCCGAATTGTCAAGGAAGAAAGGTCAGCGCTCTCCAGCAACAGCTGCACGGCTTCACTCCGCGAAAGTAGCAGACGACTCACAGTGCCGCGCTACCCCCGTCCTGCTTCGGAGCCCCTCGCGAGGTTCCTTTGCCGTTCAGGGGCGCGCTCCAGGCACCCGCCGAGTCCCACGACCGCAGGCTTCCTCCGCCTGCGGGTTTCGGAAGGGTCTCCGCTGCGCCGTAGCGGATCGACCCAGTTTCCGCGGAGCCTCTCCTCAAGAGTTATGAGGAGATCGCCATTACTGTTGGCGCCGCCTCCGGAAGTCTGTTTGCCATCATGGCAGCAGCTGGGGACCCAGGAGGAAATGGTAGGAGTCTGGCGGCTGCAGGAGCCAGGAGGTGGGAGTTGGAGGGAGCAGGGATGCCATATCACCCTCACGCTGCTCCCTGCAATCTGAAACAGGGCTGGGGTAGGGGGAAGGTTCTTGGTGGCCAGAGAGGGGGATCCATTCACAGGTCTCTGTACAGTTGCCAAGTTCCTAAGGCCTCAGGTGCCTCTGCTACCATTTCCCTGTTCTCTGCTTCACATATTCCCTCCTCAGTTTCAGGGTCTTTGCTCAGTCCATTTGCCCAGCTGCACAATAGCATGCTGCTCCTTAGCTCCTGTTCTGCTGAGCTGCAAAGGAAGAATGTTGTGCAGAGCTCGCGCGCTCTCTCTTTTTCTCTCTGTTGGGGTAAAAATGCAGCATCTGCAACTAACATTACCAAAGTTTGGGATTTTGATCAGTAAAAAGATTACCTGGAATGGCAAGCGAAGCTGTCACCTGTCTGCTGCCATTTGAAACCGCCTGTCTTTGTGAGCAAGGCGTCTCAGCAATGGTGACCTTCCAAACCAAACAGCTTAGCGCTAGGAAATGAGTCGCGAGTTAGCCTTTCTGTAATATCACTCCTCACTGGAATGAAATCTGGAAGAGCAAACATGCCCAGGTGTCCCAGGAGTGAGACTTCTTTTTTTTTTTTTTTTTTAAAGCTTTTGTTTTGCAGTAATGCTAAGGTAACAGCCATGTATATTGCTCCGTGAATTGTCATTTTAGGATTAATAACGTGCATTATAAATCAAACATGGAAGTGGTTCCCATGTTGCAGGTGGAGAGTCAGAGGGAGTCTGTTCTGTGCCACTTGCAGATCGCTTCTCTAGGGCTTAAAAAGTACAGTATCATCTCTGACCACCAGAGGCCCACACGGGAAGTTAGTGGTTTTCCTTCTGCTAATCACGAAACCTCCTTCAGTACAGTACATTACATCACAGTAGGCTTTCCTTCCCTTCTCTAAAAAGTCGATTTCTAACTTCAAAGAGGCTTTGCTGACTGACATTCCCAGGAAGCTGCAGCGTAAAATGGATATAAGCACAGAAAGAGATCTAGTCTACCTTCTTCCTCCTTCCCAAAGACGCCCCTCTCCATATCACTGTAGCAAAGGGAATGGGAAGAAAAAGTTAAAACATCAACAACAACCCTGTGCAATGCGCCTTTGGGCTGAACTCCCAGTTGTTCACTCTTCTGAGGCATCTGGATATGATTTTCCCAATACATTTTCCTTGGCTAAAGGGCTTCACCCTCCTAGGATCCAGAGTCGCCAAAACTCAGTCATACCTCCCAAACAAGCCTTTCACCTCTTTCTCCAGGCAAAACAACCCCCAGTTTTAGTGACATCTGAGGGAGGGGGAGCACCTTCAACACATCTATTATTAGTTTATCCCATAAAATTTATACAGTGGACCCTCGGGTTATGTACCTCTCTGGATACGTAATCTTTGGGTTGTGAAAGCGGCAAACCCGAAAGTATTTTCCCGGGTTTTGCCGCTCGCACATGCGCAGAAGCGCTCTGCGTGCATGCACAGAAGCGGCGCCTCTGGTTACGGATATTTCAGGGTGCACACGCACTCCCAGAACAAATTAAATCCGCATCCAGAGGGTCCACTGTATAATGCTTGATTGTATGTATGTATGTATAAATAAAAAAATAATCAATCAATCTCCCAAGTGTTTTACAAAATGTAGAGAGGTCACATATTTGCTAGGGTCTATCTCTAATTTGCAGGTAATAAATAAATAAAAAGTTGGATCTCTGTGACTCAGTAGATCCTTCCGTTGGCAGACAAATAATGCACAACGTTCTGTCTCCTCAGTGAAGAAGAGCCCTGCACACAGCATTTCTGTAGCTCCAATAAGTCCCGTCATGTGGATGCCTCAGCCAGCCTAGGAATGAAATACTGATGCACTTACATTGAATGGGGCTTCTGGGCTGGCAGAGTGAGCCATCCCTTCTCCCACTTCTAGTTGCACTCTTCATGCCTCGGTCTCATGAGTTTCCCCCCTTAAAAAAATAGTTTTATTGAATATTTTCTTGTGTAATAAAAAAGCACATCCACTTTCAATTCATAGAGTCGTTTTCACAGTTTACAAGCGGTAGGAGACACTGTTGTCATAGACATTACACAGTTGGGGGAAAAGATAGGAGAGAGATGGGGTGTGTGGTGCTATTTTGTTCTATTGCATAATGTTTGTGCAGTGGTTTTGTGTCGGTGTCAGTCGAGAAGGTCCTTTGTTTATATATTTATTTTTGTTGGCAGTGCGAGAGATTAGAGGATGCCGAGCTTGGTTGGTTGAGTTCAGGTGGTTGCTGTGGGGTTTGTTTGTATGCGGGATGGGGTGTTGGGTCAGATTAGCCATATCGGTTTGTATGCTGTTGGCGGGGATATGTCATTGCTTTGTTGTGCTGCATATGTGATAAAGGGGAGCCACACCGGGGTAAAGACATATGCCTCAGTCTCACGAGTTGAAGGGGAGGAAGCCACTGTAGGGGTTGGTCTGTTCTGTGGATTTTTCTTTCTTTCTTTGTCATCCTTCTGAATCCGACTTAGTCAGAGCTTTGTCACATACAAAAACTGGGCAAAGGTAAAGGACCCCTGGACGGTTAAGTCCAGTCAAAGGCGACTATGGGGTTGCAGCACTCATCTCACTTTCAAGCCGAGGGAGCTGGCGTTTGTCCACAGACAGCTTTCTTGGTCATGTGGCCAGCAGGACTAAACCACTTCTGGCGCAACAGGACACCATGACGGAAACCAGAGCACATGGAAATGCCGTTTACCTTCCCGCCGCAGCGGGGTGTATTTATCTACACACACAGGCATGCTTTCAAACTGCTAGGTTGGCAGGAGCTGGGACAGAGCAACGGGAGCTCACCCCGTCGCGGGTATTCGAACCGCCAACCTTCTGATCGGCAAGCCCAAGAGGCGCAGTGGTTTAGACCACAACTGGAGGGAAAGTGGAAGAAGGATGCTAAATTAATCTGCAAAATCACATGGCCGCTGCCCAGGTGAATCAGGACAAATAACTCATCATGTGGGTGCTTTGCTGTGCGAGCTCAGAAGGCTCATTCATGGTAAGCAAGTCAATGGGCCATTCCCTGTGCAAAGCATGCAACTCCTATGTCACTTTCAGAGTTTACAGGATATAATACAGCACTAGCTTTGAGACAATGAATAATTGAGTCTCCAAGCTGGTGAGCTACCAAGGAATTTTTGAAAGCCAGAATCCCATGAATTGTCCAGCTATATTTTGCTTGAAGATTGGAGGTAGGGGCCTCAAAATGGGTTCGGGAGCCTTGTTGGGTCCAGAGATTCCCATAACACTTAAAGGTCTCACGGGGCCAGCCCAAATACTTTTTGCAAATTTTGGTAATTGTGTCATTAGAAAACTCCAGAAGCTAGAGGTCTCTGGATAAGCAAGGGTAGAGGGGAATACCATATTTTTTGCTCTATAAGACTCACTTTTTCCCTCCTAAAAAGGGGAAATTTGTGTGCGTCTTATGGAGCGAATGCAGGCTGCGCAGCTATCCCAGAAGCCAGAATAGGAAGAAGGATTGCTGCTTTCACTGCGCAGCGATCCCTCTTGCTGTTCTGGCTTCTGAGATTCAGAATCATTTTTTTCTTGTTTTCCTCCTCCAAAAACTAGGTGCGTCTTGTGGTCTGGTGCATCTTATAGAGTGAAAAATACGGTATATCCCTGTAAGTCTACACTGATAGAATCAATAAGCACAGACTCCTAAACAGGGTAGATTTTTGGTATGATTGCCTGAAAGATCACCATGTGTTCTGCTTACTGAGAACCCCAAATCCAATTCAAATTCCGGTCTTGACAGAATTGGACAGCATCCCAACTTACATTACTAATCCACTCTACTTAACCTTATGCACTGCTATGGAGACTGCACATCTTTCCTACCATTTACAGCGCAGGAAGTTGCTGAAGAAAGCCAGGAAATCCTACTTCAGAGTTTGAAAGAAGAAGAAGAGAGATTCAAGAAAAGATATGAACTGATTCAACAAATAAGAGCAATAGAGTATCTGCCTTTAATGAAGCAAAAATTTGTTGACTTAACCCAGGTGAGTTCATTAAGACAGATTACAAAAGTGCCTGTGTGCATTTATTTGTTACTTTCCCATCCAAGGTTCTCAGTCCAGCACCTGATTTTACAGCTCCTTTGTGAGATAGATTAGGATGAACGAGAGTGGCCTTCTTGGAAATCTCCAGCCATAGGTTGCTAGGGCTTGACTCCCTTAGAGCAACTTCTGGTCAGTGCAATAACTAGCCATTTCTGTACCCAGTCATAGCTCTCCATTCCAACTCAAACCTCAAATAATTTTCTAATGAAGTCAGAGTTGTGTGTCAATTAATGTGCAGGCGACTCCCCACTTACAGGGGGATTACATTCCGGGCCGCTGTGTGCGTAAGCAAAATGTGTGTAAGGGGGATCCTTGTCAGAGCAGGGAACTAGGGAAATTTCTTCTGCAACAAAACATTCAGAGCTCTTCACAACCCTCCATAACCAAAAGCAACCCATACTCTTACCTGTGCCTCCAGAGCACCAGAAATGGCAGGGAACAGCACGCCCGATTTTGCTGCATTACAGGTTCCCTGCCCAACAGTGTGGTAGCAGTGAGAGCTTCCACATGCCATCTTGAAACCCATACATTATTTTTTTAAAGCCTTTTTGGGCTCCGGGAAGGGGTTTCTCACAAGCCACGAGGACTTCCAGCTCTCTCCTGCCATTTCTAGGTTTGAATTGAAATCAATTGGTTGATTCATTGATTGATTTTCTGGCGCGAGTTGATCATGCATAATTGGAGGGACGCTTGTATAATAAAAAAAGATAGAATTTGCCGGTTTCTCTTCTCTCTAGACTCCTAACCATGGTGTTCTTGGTGAGATGTCCATAGTAGAACTGCAGGAACGCTTAGCCTTACTGAAACAAGCTCAGAAGAAGGCCGAAGAGGAGAAGAGGGATCAGATAATCCAAGAAAAATATGCGAAGGAACAGCTTCTTTTGGACAAACTTGAGCAGATCTCCATGTTCAGAGACCAATTTGGAAGAGCAGCTGCGCTGAAGTTAGTTTGAAGAACTGTAGCATTTATAATACCTAATTGTGGATTATGTATTTACAGAAACAAAACAAATAATTGCTCTTCAAGTTAATAGATAGGAAATAGCTGTATTCTGTGACGGATTTCAGAAGTTTAATACTGCTTTTTAGTAGTATTCACAAGTTGAGGGGTCCAGCAGCTAACATGAGTAAATTTTGACATTTAATAGTAAATCTGAATTCTTTGTGCTCTCACTCGATGACCAGAATCACATTTCAGAGGTAAAGGACCTTGCATGTGGGGGAAATGTCAAAAACAAGTCTTAGGAGTAGATTATTCTGTCATTCACCCTTTCAGAACAAGAACCACTAAATGCCTTCAAAACAAAACACAAAAGCCAGGGTGTGTCCTTACAGGGTGGACTGAAATGATGATTTGGGTAATTTTAAAAATTTCATTCTATAATGTATATAAATCAGAGAGAACAATTATAACAGATGCCAATTAAAAGATGAAAACAAAACCATTGACTAGGCACGTAGAATAAGTAGTTACACCGTATTTTTCGCTCCATAGGGCGCACCGGACCATAGTGCGCACCTAGTTTTGGGAGGAGGAAAACAAGAAAAAAATGTTCTGAATCCCAGAAGCCAGAACAGCAAGAGGGATCTGGTTTCTGGGATACCGTGTGGCTGTTCTGGCTTCTGGGATAACCGCGCCAAGACTCTTCAGGGCAGCGGGATGAAGGCTCCCCCTGCCCAAAGAGGCTGCGCACGGCTAAGGCAGAAGCCAGGACAGGCATCTTCTGTTCCTCCTCCGGCTTCCAGGTCAGGCGCGTCGCCGCAATGCCGGAGGAGGAACAGAAGGAGTCCCATCTGTTCCTCCTCTGGCTTCGCATGATAGGCGCGTCACTGATAGCCACCTGAAGCCTTTGGAGCGCAGTGGGAACGCTTGGGTTTTTCCGTCTTGCACTCTTTCACAAATCACCTGGCTCCTGCAAAAGCTCAGGACCAAAAAACAAGCATCTTTGAATTTTGGTCAGTGGGATTTTGGAGAGTGTGACATATGAGTTAAGTAGCAATGTCCAAGCCATTAAAGCAAAAAGCAAAAATAAAAGTTTTCTTCATATAAAGAAATAATATTAGTGCGGTTTTATTGTCAAGTATAGTTCCAAATTTGCCATGCTTGTGATGATGGTTGTCTTAAAATGATGCTTCTACTGTATATGTAATGAAGGAATGACAAACCATATAACAAGTGTCCAGAGGCTCTAGTCGTCGTCAAAATATGCATAATTTTCTCCATCATAGCTATACTCCATCTTGAATGGTACTGTGTCCAATGTAAGATTTTGGGCTGTTTCCCATTGAGTTGCAATTAATACAGTATGTGAGCTGCCAGGACCATACATGAGGCCAATTCTCAATTCTCATTTTTATATATCTACCTTTGTATCATGAAGAATATTCCATAACTGTAATTTTGGACAATAGTTTATTTAGTAATATTTATCATTTCTGCCAAAATTAAATTCCAGAAATCTTGTACCAATGTGCATTGTCACCAGAAATGATAAGCACCAAATTTATTGCAGCTCCCCCAAGAATTAGGTGACAGAGAAGAAAACATTTTGGGCATTTGCAAGGTAATGCGATACCATCTGTGTAGTAATTTCAAGGAGTTTCCCCGAAAGAAACTAGAAACAGATTTTAAGGGTTGTGATTCCCAAATTTTATTCTAACTTTTGGGGAGAATTTGTGTGCCAATATCATCTTCCTAAGTTGCGTTAAGCAACACAGAGTGCAGCTTAGAAATTAATCCTTTTTGCTCTCTACCCATTGTGTTCAATAATTTTAAAAATTGTGTTAAGGGTCTCAGAGCTTGTTTCTTAATTGTTATTTTATGATTGAACTATGAGTTTGATTAAAATAAGTTCGCATTAAGGTTTGACAGAGCTAATTTTATCTGGTTGGTTAATAGGTGTAGGTTGATTAGCGGTATAGAAAAATCACAATGTGTGTAAAATCTTTGGATTCCCATTGTTCAAATCACTTATTTCTCCCCTGCTACAAAAAATGGGTGATCTGATACTGTGATTAATGGGAAAATAACAGCATTTGTTCTTACTTTTTTCTTATTTGCTCTGCAGGCTGGAGGAAAAGAAAACCAAGCCACCGCTTCGCGAACGCATTTTGAAAGATCAACAAGTTTTGGAGCTGAAACAAAAGATTATGGAAAAATCTATGGAGCGTAAAATGCAAGCTGAGAAAATGCAGACTGCATCCCTAAAGTACGACGAAGGGTCAGTCACATCTTGGAGGCCAAAGAAAGTAAGAAATTTCTTGTTCTTGTGTAAATCGCTGTCCAAACATAGCATGGAAATAAGTTCTTTGCAGCTGGAACTGGACACAGTATTCCAAGTGTGGTGACACCATAGGTTTGTATAAAGACATTGCAATCTTCAGTTTCACTGTCAGTCACTTTCCTAACGATACCTACCATGAAATTTGCATTGCACAGCTGCCACACACTGGATCATGTTCACTGAGCTGTTCACCGGGCTCCTAATATCTTGTCTGGTCAGTCACTAGCAATTTGCACCCCATTAATGTACAGTGGTACCTTGGTTCTCAAATGCCTTGGTTCTCAAACAACTTGGAACCCAAACACTGCAAACCCGCAAGTAAGTGTTCCGGTTTGCGAACTTTTTTCGGAAGTCGAACGTGGTCCATTTTGAGTTTCACACTTCCGTTTTAAGTGTTACGCTGAGGCCCATCTGTTTTTGCTATTTATTTTGCGTTTTTGTGGCTCTTCTTTTTTGCGTGACTGTGTGGAACCCCGTTTAGCTACGGATTGATTGTGTGACTGCAGTACATTGTTTATTGCTTTCATTTTATGGAACAATGGTCTCGTTTAGATAGTAAAATTCATGTTAAATTGCTGTTTTAGGGGTTGTTTTTAGAAGTGTGGAACGGATTAATCTGTTTTGCATTACTTTCTATGGGAAAGTGCACCTTGATTTTGGAACGCTTTGGTTTTGGAGTGGACTTCTGGAACGGATTAAGTTTGAGAACCAAAGTACCACTGTATATTTAAAGTTAATATTCCTGCCCCCCCCCAAAAAAATCACTTTATATTTGCTTATGCTAAACTCTTATTTGCCATTTTACTTTTTACCACCTAGAACAATTTGGTGCCTGCAGCAAACTTGCTCCCCTTACTGCTGATCCCTAACTTCAGATAGTTTGTGAACAAGCTGGAAAGTAGCATTCCCAGTGCAGGTCATAATTGGCGGGTCTCACATCCATTGTGAGAATTGTCTCTGCTTCCTGCCTTTACTGATCCGTAAGATGACCTGCCCCATGACTGCTAAGCTTACTCAAGAGTCTGCTGAGGAACCTTTTGAAGATTTGTTAGGAGCTATTTGAAAGACGGCGGAAACGCCTCTTTCTGTTCACTTACAGACTTACTGGAGAACTCTTCAAGGTTAGTTAGAATAGGACATAACTTGGTGGAAGCCATGCTTCTTCAGAAATACTTGTTCTTCTGTATGCTTGGTAATTTTATCTTTAATAATATTAATGTTAAACTAACTGGCCTGTAAGGTTAGCAATTTCTTATTTGAGTTCTTTAAGACAGCTCAAGTGGTTACCATCTGGGTATGGCTATTTGTTAGCTTTTAATTTGTTGGTGCAGCTTAGAACTTCATGTCTTGCCACCACTATTTGCCTGAGTTTTTGAGACCCTTTTCCTGAGCAGTCTGCTGTATACTGCAGTGAAGACAGAAGCAAATAATTCAGTTTCTCTGCAGTCTCCCTTTCCTCCTTAGCGCACCTCTAACTCCCTTGCTATCCAATGATCCAACTATCCTCCAGCCACTTTCCTGCTTCCAATGTTTAAAGAATTGTTTTGGCGATCTTTCCCCCTCAAAGAATCATTTCTGCCTCTGATAGCTTTCGTGACTCTGTTCATCAACTCTGCTAGCAACCTCTTGGACTTGCCAGTACCTTTCCTGATCTGCAGAAGCGTCTGTTAATTGTAGTTTTGAATAACCACCAAATGTTCTGGAGATTTGACTCTTGACTTTCCCCTTTCAACTTGCTTTTTCCCAGTCTCCTCGTTTTTGAGAAGCTTCCTCTTTTGAAGTCAAATAGGACTGTGTGATTTTTGATTTTCGCAATTGTTCAGTTATGTTGAATTTGATAGCACTGTGGTCATTCTTGCCAGTTGGTTCCACAGCTCTTAGTTCTTGCGCCCGGTTTTGGGTGCCCCTTAAGATTAAGTTCAGGGCCTTCATCTCCCCTCTCATCAGCTCCATAAACACCTCTTGTAAGGCACTGCGATTTACCGTATTTTTTGCTCTATAAGACTCACTTTTTCCCTCCTAAAAAGTAAGGGGGAATGTGTGTGCGTCTTATGGAGCGAATGCAGGCTGCGCAGCTATCCCAGAAGCCAGAACAGCAAGAGGGATTGCTGCTTTCACTGCGCAGCGATCCCTCTTGCTGTTCTGGCTTCTGAGATTCAGAATATTTTTTTTCTTGTTTTCCTCCTCCAAAAACTAGGTGCGTCTTATGGTCTGGTGCGTCTTATAGAGCGGAAAATACGGTATATTTAGAAATGTTACCTCTTTGTTGTGACCAGAACATGCATTTACCCAATCTATGTGAGGGTGTAATTGTGGTCACGTTACTACAACACTTACTTCTTGGGATGCCTCCTTACTTTCATGCTCCATCTCAAATTTTTGGTCAGGAGGTGATACGATGATAGTATGTCACCAGTGCCAATTTCCTTTTGGTGCCTGGTATTGCAGTTTACAATTCTGTGGAGTAGTCTGCCTCTGGGGGTTTCTAGCTTGTTTGCCTCAGTGTCCTCTAAGCAACACCCACCACCTGGCATACATCTGGGATCTCCTGGACATTACTGGGATCTCAAAGGCGGAAGTGATTCCTGGGGGGGAATCTGTGGAAGGCGGTGGGTTTTTTTGGTGTTTCTGTAAAAAAAAAGCTCAAGAACTTTGGGGTTATTCTAGAAAAAAAGCTGAACAATTTTGGGGTCTTCCTGAAAAAAACCTCAACTTTCGGGGTGTCCTGCTTTTTTACTTTTTGAAATATGACATCTCTCCCCTTGTCTGTCTTTCCAATAGAATCTGCATGTAGAAATAAATATCCCACTGGTTCTCTCCGTTCTACTAGGTTTGTTATTCCCAGCATATAGCCAGTGTGCAGGTATAACAGTTAGCATGTCGGAGTAGGACCTGGGAGACCAGGGTTCAAATCCTTATCTGGCCATGAAGCTCACTGGGTGACTGTTATGTACTGAGTTGAATAGGATCCAAAAGGCAGCAGTCTGATTGGTCCTAGAACAATAGGATTCAGAATGCAGCAGTCTGATTGGTCCTAGAACAATAGGATTCAGAATGCAGCAGTCTGATTGGTCCTAGAACAATTCAGCAGTATGATTGGTCCGCAGGAGCCACCCAATCCAGCTCCAGGTGGAAGTGAATCCGCAACCTGATCGGCCTACAGGAGAATTCCAGAATTAGCCAATCACATGCGGCTCATTGTGTAAATGATGTATATAAAGCAGATATTTTGGGGGAACTTTCATTCCTCACTACTATGAGCTGAATAAAGAGCATGAAATCCACACTCGACTCAGAGTATATTTCAGTGACCTTGGGCTAGCCACCGCCTCTCAGCCTAATCTACCTCACAGGGTTGTTGCGGGCATTAAATGTGGAGGAGGAGAATCACGTATGCCACCACGAGCTCCTGGGGCAAAACAGTGGCCCCTTCCCCACAAGCAGTATCCAGGAAAGCTGTACTGATGCTGGCAACGGGAGTGTGGTTCTGCTTCTAATAGTACTGCCTCTGATCTACATTTGCGAGACCATAAAATGCTTTTCTCTTATTGAACACCTTTGTACCAATACCAGAATATTCTGTGTGTTGCTTCCACAGAAATCTCAGCGTGAGGATCACTGGAAGAAGTTGGAAGAAAGTCAACAGCGGCAGTTCAAAATGCTTCAACATGGTTTTATGGCAAGAGAATTGACTCAGAAAAGGATGACCAATGAGACTTTAAGAACTGGAACCAAGGCTTGTATATTGCGCTCTTAAGTCAGACAAAGCTATTTCTACGTTTATTTCTGTTTATGAGACGTTTACTAGGTCTTTTATACTGTAAGCACCAAGAGCTAGTTTTGGTTCACAGTATCTCAGTATTCTTTTTCAGCTGTTTCCTACCGTTACAAGATTTCCCTCCCATTGATGTCAATGGGAGAGAGAATTAATGCACTAAGGCTAGCGCCCTCCCTCCCCAACCCCCGCCTCCTACTCCTGCCCCAGCCAGCACAGCCCCTTTTTGTCATTACCTCCATTGGAGCATCGGTGTCAGACTAGCAAGAGTGGTGGAAATTTCCATGTCCACAGTGGGGAGGTTTGTTCCATTAAAGATAACCCACATTGTGAAAACGTGTCTGGCTGAGTATGTCCTCCTCATCACATGCAATTTACAATGCTCTGCTAAGGCAGTGCCCAGACCACAAATTTGGCAAGAATTCTCTTGCGCTCCTCCACTGCTTGAAATCTCTAGGCTTGCCGACACTAAAAGGAAAGTTACCAACTCTCAGTAACACATAATTCTTGGGAAGAAGCCCTCCTGAATATGATGGGATTTATTTTTGAGTAGACACGCACACCAGACTTTGGCGTAAAACAGGTGTTTTGAGCTGGTGGGAGTTAAACTTGTTTTTATTCACCCCCTTCGCTGTTCTGCCAGGCTTCAGTGCAATGCATCAAAAAGTAACCGGGGTCCACTGTGCCAACCAGTCATTCAGTCCTGCCTTTGCCAGTTAACCCCTTGATCCCTGATAAATGGTGATTCTGTAATGCAGAAAATAAGATGGTAGCCTACATTGTGACGTCTTGATCATATAAGCTCTGTTAATGCAGTCAAAGAAATGCCATACACATACACAGCTTACACGAAGCTACTGGGAGGTGGGTTTGTAGCTGGTTGACTGACTAAACCCGGAGTGTGCTCACCAGTGGTTCCTTGTCATCCTCAAAAAAGGTGACAAGCGGAGTGCCACAGGCTTCTGTCCCGAGCCCAATATTGTTCATCATCTTTGCAAATGACTTGAATGATGGAATTGAGTGGATGCCCATCAAATATGCAGATTACACCAACCTTCCTCAGCTTTCAGGAACTAGTAACAATAGATACAGCATTAACTATATAGCCCTGTTTAGGGAAGTTTTAAATATTTGATAAAGTTTTATTCTGTTTTCAATCTGTTGGGAGCCACCCAAGTTTGAGCAGATGTCTTATCTGAAGCTGCCTGTCCATTTTAAAAGATACAGATGTGTTTTCTTAGCCTTTAAATTGTTTGCACTGAAACACAAGCAGTTGGGGAGAATTTTCACATCCCCCCCAGCTCCTGCCCATGTTTGCCATGCTTGAAAGAGGCTTCAGGTTTCCTCACAAATCCTCCTGTATGTGTGGTTTTAGGATGATGCCAACTAGCCACATAAGGCTACTTTCCACGCCTCTGAAATAATGTTTCAAGTTTGGGCTTTTCAAATTGCTGGTAGTGTGAGGAAGACAAAAGTATATTAGCAGGCTTATTGTCTCCCAGTTTCCCACTCATTCATTGTCTTTGTGGTCCAAGGTGTGTGCAAAATTCAAGGAAAACTATGGGCAAGGTAGGTGAAGTATCTTACTCTTTTTTTTAATCATTGGCCATTTCCATTTCTTCCGCATCTTCACAGATGTGGTATATCGCACCGAGTTTCTTGATGTACTGGAAGAGGGGAGGACCAGGGTTCAAATCCCATTTAGCTATGGAGCCTGGGCCAAGCACTTTCTCAGCAAAACTCGCCTCACAGGATTGATGAGGAAAAGGGCCGGTGGTGGTGATTGTGAGAACTTTGTACATTAGCCTGAGCCCCTTAAAGAAGCGGTGGAATCAAAGTATAATAAATTCAAACTGAGCTTGCAAATGCCTTGGGGGAAATACAGTGCAACATCTTAGCTGCAAAAGGCGAGAGCTATGCCTGCTGCCTTTTAAGCCCCCCATGCACCCCCACCAGCAGCCCATTTTCTAAAGAAGGGTGAATGTGTGCTCAGTTATCAGGACAAAACTTGAGCTCAGCCTGCAGAAAAGCTGAAACTGACTCGGGAAAGGTGGAGAAGTGCTGCCATGAATGCGTGCTCTATCATTTCACGTTCTTTAATGTACCGAGTAGACCTGTTGCACCAAATTGCAGCCATGTTTCAGGTCTCCTGAAAGTGGCAAAAAAGGAAGAGTCCTCATGCTCTTAGGAATCCTACACGTTGCCAGCTGCACATATATTTCCAGAAATAAATGCAACCACAGATAAGTAAAAACTTCCAGCAACTGACAGGTAATTCGGCGAAAGTAGTGTTATGTTTCTGCTAAAGGAAGGGGGGGGGGGGAAAGGAAGAAAAGACAGTGTTAACAGTCACTAAAATCCCCTCCATATTTTTGTGAAAGTAGAAAGGAGATCAAGGCTGCTGGTGCCACTCCTATGTGGATTCAACATTTCTGAGAAAGCCAGAAATGTTCAATGAGGAATGCCAGAAAAAGGTGTAAGAGTCAGGAGGATGGCATGTGAAGATTCTGACGGAACCTGCAACCTAGCTGGGATACTTTGAAATTGCCTTGCAGTACAGCACTCTCTGCAGTCTGCCGGCTTTCATATGTTTTAATGGGATAAACAATGGCATAGCTTCTTAATCATTGCTCCTACTTGCCATCAGCCTGTAAAACAGTAGAAGTCAGTTGCTCTGTTTATAACTGCATGAAAATTTAATTTTAATAGATTCCCCCCGCCCCCCTAGTAACAGCACTCAACATTTTTAACAAACCCAGTCTTTTGAAAAAGGGAATTACAAAAAGGTAAAATAAGTTGTCTCTTCTATTTAATGGCAAGGTAAACTTTCTCTTTTGTAAAAATGTGAAATGAAAGAACTGCCTCCTAAGAAATAGCAGGATTAACATGATATGTTATTTGAGACTGGATCACACAATGTATGTATGGCTGACCATCTGAATGGAACGTAGTGCAGCCAATAGAGCACTTTCTAAACTCTGAAAGGGTAAGGCTTGATGTGCTGGGAAACTTTATACGAAAATAACTTACACCCCAGAATGGACAAAAACCAAGGTAGAACATAGAAGAGATTACATGACACCCTCATTACAGAACCTCCTCAAGTCTCATTATAAAATTTATATTAAAACTTAGTAAAGTGCATCTTTTAAAAGACTTGTCTAGTGAAAGAGCATTTGGAAAATATAAAACACTTAACACAAGACATATAATAATAGTTAAATCAGAATGTACATTTTCAAAAACTACTTTTTTAAATTTTTTGATTCACTCAAGAATAAATGGTGTCAGCTACAGTAGTGTTCACATTATTCTTCAGTATTATGCAGCCTCATATGATTTTGTTAGTTGGCAATCTTTAGATTTGGAGCATGGCAAAAGAAGCAGTCTAAACCACTGCTACTTCTCTCTGTGTAATAAGGCTCCTCTGGCAGACAGATGCATGCCATAAAACCATGCTCAGATTTTGGGAAGCTTTGGTGCACTGACCACAGGATTGGCCTCCTGCAAGTACCTCCGCCCTGCATTCTTGTAGTCATAAGTACATGTGTGAGTCTCTGCATAGCGGTGAGTTGCACAGAAGTTGTTTCCACATCTGAAAAGAGAAAGGCAAGTGTTAGCGATCTTCCACAAATCTCATAGTCCAGATACTGTCCCAGAAATAAAATAATGCCGTTTTTAATGGTTGAAGGTCTCATCTAAACGAGTTGAGTAACACAGGAAGGCTTGTAAAACCAGAGAGACAAAATCACTAACTCCTGATGCGAGATCTGCATTCTTTGTACAGCACGATCTACTGTATGTTCACTGGAAAAAAGTCCGTTTTGGATAAGGAAGATATTGGACTATGCAGAACTGGCAAAATCCAACAGCAAAATTAAAAAAATCTAATGATGAGTGTTTTGTGGAAGAATGGATGCTTTTTCAGACTACTTAAATATTATAGTATGGTGAACTCATGAGCAGGATTTCAGCTATGAGCAACAGAAGTAATTTGAATGTAATAATTTGGTTATGTTTTGATAGACGGAAGATAGGCTGCAGCAGTAGGGGAGTAAAAACAACTGCATGGGAAAAGGGGTGGGGAGTCAACAAAAATATGACAAAAGGTGAACTTGTGTTATGACTATGTATGTTAAAAATGTTGAAACTCAATAAAATATAATTGGAGAAAAACCAAGTCCCACTGTGCTGAATGATGCACCTCCCAGGAAACTGTGAATCAGATTCCAACCTAAAAGGGTTAAAAGTATAGCACTAGAGGAGGAACACTGGCTTTGGATGGAAAGGGGGCGTTGGGAGGAAGAGCACGACAGAGGAGTGGAGAAGAGAGATGCCATAAGCTGGATGGGATCATGCTGGGAGTTCTATCCTTGCTTGTGGAGGCCCATGCTAACTACAAATAGAAAGGGGAAGGTTGATTTCTCTTGCAGTCTACT
The DNA here is from genome assembly GCA_947686815.1 of Podarcis lilfordi. Taxonomy (NCBI): domain Eukaryota; kingdom Metazoa; phylum Chordata; class Lepidosauria; order Squamata; family Lacertidae; genus Podarcis; species Podarcis lilfordi. The sequence continues at coordinate 11,043,406 of OX395130.1, forward strand.
CTGTTACACCTCACGATGTCCTCCAGGGTCATGTGAGTCCTGACCTTCTGGAGCAAATTTCTGAGAGGCATTGGGATCTACAGGGAAAACTGCTGAAGACTGCCTCCCGCCCACCTCCCAAATCCATTAGCAAAATCCACCCTCTGCTGTTGTTATCAAAAGCCCTTCTGAGGATGGAAGGGCACAGTAACTTAATCTGAGGCAGCAGCACTCGTAAAGGTAAAGGGACCCTTGACTATTAGGTCCAGTCGTGGCCGACTCTGGGGTTGCGGTGCTCATCCCACTTTATTGGCCGAGGGAGCCGGCGTACAGCTTCCGGGTCATGTGGCCAGCATGACTAAGCCACTTCTGGTGAACCAGAGCAGCACACGGAAACGCCGTTTACCTTCCTGCCGGAGTGGTACCTATTTATCTACTTGCACTTTGACGTGCTTTCAAACTGCTAGGTTGGCAGGAGCAGGGACCGAGCAACAGGAGCTCACCCCGTCACGGGGATTCAAACTGCTGACCTTCTGATCAGCAAATCCTAGGCTCTGTGGTTTAACCCACAGCGCCACCCGCATCCCAGCAGCACTCATATACCGGATTAATAACCCGGGTTCAGACCAGTCAAATGGAGGTACTGAACTTTGATACTGATGAACAGTGGGCAGAGTCAGTGGGACAGGTTTATGAAGGCCTTGAGAAGACAGCAGGAGGTGACAGTCTGGCAAATGTTTTATGTTCGCAAATGAGGAACCTAATGAGGAGATCGCATTTGCTTAGCTTGTCTGGAACAGCAGGGTGAGAGGTAGGGAGTCAATCAAAAAGGAATACCTGAAGTTGGAGAGAGATAGAAAAAGGGGATAGAAAGGTGAGGGTCAGAGACAGAGGAAAAACTACCTAGAGTGGGACCAAATAATCAAGGCAAGAAAGAGCAGAGGAGGGGGGAGACCAGAGTCAATGAGAGTTACTCTGGCTTGCAAATTCAGAGATCATGATGTCTAAGAACCAATAGCTTTGTATTTGTGGCTTTGTCTCGTGTGTCTGCTGTAGCTGCAGCTTAACAACATTGCAAAGCCATTTGAACTTGTCTGACCTGTCACTGCTTGGTTCAAACGGTGAGAAGAACGCTAATGGATTCCAGGTATGCACTTCAAACAGGGCGATAGTGTCCCCACCGGGGTCCTATTATAAAATGCCACAAAAATCCCCCACAACCACCACTTCGAAGTGTATATCAAACAGCTTGTAAGGAAGGAAATAACTTGTTTCACCAATTGTCTTGGCCAGCCAATTCCACTGGATTAGAGTAGGCGTAAAAAACTAGTGCCTGAACACAATTTGGCAGACATTTTGCAATTCCCTTTGTCGTGTATGACTTAGCTGAGATTCCTGCATTGCAGGGGGTTGGACTAGATGACCCCTGAAGTTCCTTCCAACTCTACGAGTCTATTGTATCTGGAAGAAGAGGGTGGTTTTATTCAGCGTAAACCCACTGAAATTAGTCACGGGGGAGGGGAGAGCAGAAGAATCCAATTATTTTAACAGTAGGGCATACATTATGGTTTCTCCCAGCAGGACCAGGACTAACTCCTGGACATGACAACTTTCAACTTCCAGTAGCTATGCAACTCTGGTAAATTTCTGTGATTCCACAGGGCCTAAGCTCCTCCCTCCCATTCACACATATCTCTACCACCTTTAAAAGGAAGATCAAGGTGTGACCCCTTTTAAATGGATGCAAAATATTCGGAGATATTTTACAATGGACAGCCCTTCATCCCTTGGAGATTTATGTCAAGAAATGTCACATTTTATCAATGAAGATGTAATAATCATTAACAAGTGACAAAGCATGGCAACAAGTTTCCGTTTGAAGACAAACACATTCAAGGTGCAAACTCAACCTACCTACATTCATAGCTAGTAGCTAATCCAGTTTTCTTTCCACAGAAGAAACAGTGCTTTGTCATTTTCTTTTTAGGCTGAACTGAACCATTCACAGGTGGGAGATGAGTTGCATCACCTGCTTTCCAAAAGCAAAACGTTCTCAATTTATACGTGCTCTCAGAGAAATGGTGTAAGAGAAAAACAGCACACACGGAAAACCTTTTCACAGGTGAAAAACAGTTTCTTGTTTCAAGTGACTTTTCTATGCCCCCAAAATTACATAATGCAAACTTTGGCAGCAGTAAACATGTTAGCCTGACACATGTTGTTTGATTAATGTGTTTTAATAATAATTAAATACTGCACATATTTTTGTTAGCGCAATACACGCTATATAGAAAACTAAGTGGTTTTAGTTATGTGAGATCTATGCTGCCCAAAAGAACTACTTTTTTTATTTAGAATGATTACCTTTGAAGAGTTTTGGATCCAGAACTGCTGTCTATAGAAAAGAGAGGTTGGATACTCCCTCTTAGATCCTAGTTCAGTTTCAAATGAGACAAGCACTTTCTAGCTGATAACAGCTATATGGATTTATTACTCACCTATTCTTTTTCCTGCAGCCACAATACTTCCATTCAATCCAAGTCCAGGAGCCTAAAAAGAGAGAGGTTTTTTTTTGTATTAGTGGATTAGGTGAAAAAAATGCTGGGTTGGGAAACGAGCACTAAATCAAGATAAATGCATTATGCCATAGCAATTCAAGAACCAGTTGATGAATTTGAACCAAATTTGGTACGTAGGACTCTCATAGTGTACATAAGCACAGATTAGTTTTTGCTTGAAAAGACACGATGGGAGGTGGATAAAATATTGCATTTGCTATCCCACCTTTCTCCCAGGGTAGGACCCAAAGTGGTTCACAACGTGAGTTAAAAGCAAATACAGCTAGAAGACACACCAGATACAAATATGAAAAACAAACAAGTTACCATAGTATTGGTATATACCTCTTCAACTTACATTTTTTTGCTGATGTGAAATTTCATACAATAAATTGTTAGAACCCCAGACACACCAAACATTTCACTGGGAAAACCCATATGCCGAACACTGTTTAATGAGAACCTATTTTGAACAGAACTGCTATGTATGAAAATATATTTATACATATATTTCTGTATAAGGAAGTCAAGCAGGGCTTACTCCAGATTTTTTGAAGTTTAACAGAAACTCAGAATGATGTTCAATGCAACAAGAAAAAGATGAAACATGTAAGTTGTTTTCTGTGGTGGTGTAATGTTTTCATTAAAATGCTGAAATGCGGAATAATATCTCATTGTTTTCAGTAACAAAAGCTGTTGTAGGACTCCCCGCTCCTAGGTGGTCCCAGTGACTTCAGTCATTTGAGAGCACGAGAGAAACCGTGTGCATATCAGAGCAGATTTTCTGGTCCTCTCAGCAGCCAGAAGCCATTTGGTTTGTAAAAACAAAAAAAGGCAATGGATTTGTAGCAGGGTTTCACAAATTATGGCTAGCCCTTGTGGCCAATCATTATTTGCTACTGCCTTGCCATATGGTTGAATCACACTAAATCTAGACTAAAACCTAACATCATAGTCAAAATATGAATACGGAACCACACATTCTCCACATTTTTTTGGATTTTGTTTATACCATATTCATAAGGCATAGGCGGAACCAACAAAAAATGCTATAAGCAAAGCTCTTTTCATTGCAACCTAGGATCCAAGCCTAGGTGCTAACTACTTAAAATAAATAGTACAAAACTGAAATTTCTTTCCAATATTTTGTAATTACTATTATTGTTGGGTATTGTATGTAGAAATTGTTTAGTATTGTACAATATTTCTTATAATGGTTCCCTTTTTGTTGGGATATGTAAATGACTCAATAGGCCCTTCAATTGCCTGTTGGCATTTTAAATCTCCATGAACACTAAAGAACATGTTAGCAGCTCTCATGTTCCAATTAATGAAGTGGGGGTGGAAAGAATGCAAACCCCTCCACAATTTTTAATGACAGCAACTTGTTCATGGTTTAATGTCAAACTTTAAAGAGAAAGATGAGGGTGATGACGCCCTGACTATTTTAGTTCAGGAAGGATTTTATTTATCTAAATATTCACATACCACTATTTCATAAAATACATCAAAGCAGTTTATGACAGAAGTTACATTAAACCATATAAAAATGATTAAAACCAGACATCAATTAACTATAGTGTGGAAAAATGCATTGCAGTATATGTTTGCAAGATTTAGAAGAATTAAGGGTGTTAAACTGTTACACATGTCATAGACAGCATTCCATACATCTGCTGCTACTACTTTCTACAAAACCCTAGCATGAAAGAGAAAGAAATCATTCCTCGTTTCCTCCACAAAGAACTTAGGGAACGAGGAAGTGACTGGGGAGGAAAACACGAGTAAGAAGCATTTTTCCCCTTTCCCCCCAGGCACCTGTTATCTCCCATTATCCCCTGCTTTATTTGGGCACCAAGATACACAGAACAATCTCCTCTCTTCTGCTAGTGCTGCTATGGGAGCCTTATCCTTCACCACGCAAATTGTGCTGCTTGTTAAACAAGGTGAACTTATGTAGGTAAGCTGTGGAAAGGGAGCAGGGCTGCAAAATATCGGTTTCATGTTCAACAAATCATTATATTCACTTAGAGGTAAACAACTGCTGGAATAATTTTTATCAGCGCGTTTTCTGCACTTACAACTTTTGGTTAATGGACTGTTAATAACATAACTGTATCACTATAATAACATAATTATATCACTGTTTGTACTTCTCTGCATTTCACATCCCTCTGATCTGCTTACAACCACTAACGATGAAGTAAATCCATGAAACTTGAACCAGAAAAGTTTTGTCAGTTCTTAAGGCGTTACAAAGGGACGCGGGTGGTGCTGTGGGTTAAACCTCAGCGCCTAGGACTTGCTGATCACATGGTCAGCGGTTCGAATCCCCGCGGCGGGGTGCGCTCCTGTTGCTTGGTCCCAGCGCCTGCCAACCTAGCAGTTCGAAAGCACCCCCGGGTGCAAGTAGATAAATAGGGACCGCTTACTAGCGGGAAGGTAAACGGCGTTTCCGTGTGCGGCTCTGGCTCGCCAGAGCAGCTTCGTCACGCTGGCCACGTGACCTGGAAGTGTCTGCGGACAGCGCTGGCTCCCGGCCTATAGAGTGAGATGAGCGCACAACCCCAGAGTCTGTCGACCTTTAAGGCGTTACAAGACTTTTTGAAGTTTTTGCTGCAACGGCCTAACAAAGTACAGCAAGCACTTTCCCGTCCTTCCCCTGCCCCCCAAACATTGCCAGGCAATATTCCCATCACCAGCCCAAACCAGGGAAGAAACGTAAAAACACAGTATCTCAGTAAGAACCTAAAGCGAATGAGACTTTTATGTACGATTTTTGTCGTTTTTGTGTTGCCCTTGATATGGTTGGCGTCAAAAGCTGAGCAACTTGAATCAAAACAAGAGCCCAAGAACTCAAGAGTCATATTCAGCCATCAACGCTCCCAGTACAATAAGCATTTGGGTAAGGGGAGATTTCTGATCACAGGGAGAGCCTAGGGGCGTTTCAGTGTCTTACTTTTTGCAGATATATCCCAATGCTTGGTTGGCAACTCAAGAGTCAGTGGTTATAGTCCCACACTCTCACTTGCACAATTTGCTTATTGGAGTGTGAAATATCTGAATAAGGCTGATGTACTGAAGATGGGTGTTTTATATCGCCTTTCAGTAAAATTCCCATGTGCAATTTGCATAAGCAAATGCAGATTAATTCATGCTCCTGGTTACACTGAACATGTTGATAGGCGAGACTTGGAGGTCTCTAGTGGGCCACAGCACATCAAAATAACAGTTCCCTTCTATATTACTCATAATTTGGATGTAGACAGCAGTGAATTATTAACATGCCTTAGAGGAGAGCGCAAAATATGGTTTGAAGCTCAACATCAAAAAAACGAAGATCATGGCCACTGGTCCCATCACCTCCTGGCAAATAGAAGGGGAAGAAATGGAGGCAGTGAGAGATTTTACTTTCTTGGGCTCCATGATCACTGCAGATGGTGACAGCAGCCACGAAATTAAAAGACGCCTGCTTCTTGGGAGAAAGGCAATGGCAAACCTAGACAGCATCTTAAAAAGCAGAGACATCACCTTGCCAACAAAGGTCTGTATAATTAAAGCTATGGTTTTCCCAGTAGTGATGTATGGAAGTGAGAGTTGGACCATAAAGAAGGCTGATCGCCGAAGAATTGATGCTTTTGAATTCTGGTGCTGGAGGAGACTCTTGAGAGTCCCATGGACTGCAAGAAGATCAAACCTATCCATTCTGAAGGAAATCAGCCCTGAGTGCTCACTGGAAGGACAGATCGTGAAACTGAGGCTCCAATACTTTGGCCACCTCATGAGAAGAGAAGACTCCCTGGAAAAGACCCTGATGTTGGGAAAGATGGAGGGCACAAGGATAAGGGAACGACAGAAGACGAGTTGGTTGGATAGTATTCTCGAAACTACCAGCATGAGTTTGACCAAACTGTGGGAGGCAGTGGAAGACAGGAGTGCCTGGCATGCTCTGGTCCAGGGGGTCACGAAGAGTGAGACACGACTAAACGACTAAACAACTACAACAAAGAACCGCATATGGCTTAGCTAATGCAGCAAAGTGTGAAACTGGATAGACAGATAGGAAGATTAAGCAGAAGCTTTTTGGATGATCAAACTGGAAGTCACAAGAAAATTAATGAATGGAATTTATCACCAAGATAGAAATTAAATGCCAAAATTATGAAGTCCTGGGCTTCTGAAAAGTATGGCTGATACCTACCTGAAAGGTAGTTTTCCACTGGCAGTGCAAGGCTATTGGGTTGGGCTTACTGCTTGAAGAGGTGGTCAAAGGCACCATGAACAAGCCCAACATGCCTAAGAAATACTGATACAAACAGTACTGAACACCCACATCAAGTTCTCAATTCCAGCTGCAATCAGCTTTGTGACTCTTAACAGAAACAAACACTAATCAAGCCTTCTAAAGAACACAAAGAGGAATCTCATCTATTTAGAAAGCTTATGTACTTACTAGGAAGTATCCAGGCATTTCATTGTGGGGAGCGGCCATGTTGTAGCTTTCTCCTTGAAAATGTTGGAGGTTTGTAGTCCGCGCAATACCAGAAGTCCGAAACCTGCTTGTCCCACAGGAATTCTGCGAAGCATCTCTGTTAGCGCTCCGGGCCAGCGAACTTAGGAACCCCACATTATTTACAGAGACAACAGGATCTTTGGATGCCTTGACCGCTACTTCTGTGACTTCCCGTGCCTCCATTTTAGAAAGGAGGTCGGGTCTTTTGCCGGGCGAGTCTAAACCTATGCCGTGGAATTTGGAAGTCCTTGGATATGAGGAGTCGGCTAAATTGTGCAACTCCAAGGATCGCAGAACATTTGGCGAGGCAGCGGGCCTCAAGTTACCAACCTCGAAAAACTTGGACTGAGCTTGAGGTTTCCGAGGACTGTAACGCGTCATCTGTGCGGAGCAGTGAAGAGGCGACAACTGTGTGTTCTTCTGGGGACTTAGTTCGCAAGAATTAAGAATACTAGTATCTGCTGCTGCTGCAGGGGTCAGGATTTTTGTAATGGTCTTGTTTGGAAGATCTGCAGTAGCAGAATCCTCATCCCCCTCAGATAAATGGAGCTCTGTGTTGACTTTTCCTATTCCATATAAATCACTGCATGGTTCAGCTAACAAGGCAAAAGTGTCAGAGTTTGGTATAACCTTTTCTTCTGCAGCATACAGCTTTACATTGGTGAGATTTGGATATAAGAAAGGACCAGCTTCATTGGTTGCCGAACTGTTATCTATATTTATCCCAGGGTGCCTAAGTGGAGCAGGGACCGGAAGAACCATGCTGTTTGTCGGAAGCTTTGAATCTTCTTTTTCCACACGTGGAATTTTAGGGGGCAGCCTAAGGCTGCTAAGTGACTGTGGAGCGGTCTCCCACCTGTCATTTTCCTTCACGAAGTCATTACTAGTGGATGGCATCCTTCTGCCAGCAGATGTTAAAAACGAAAGTGCATTTTGAGAAAAGTCTGAGGTATTTGAATTCCTAGGAGGTAGGCACGGTTGTCCCATACGGCGGAGCGCTCGCAAAAATCTCTGGTGAGCAGCTGTGACTGAGCCACTAGATGGGCGAGGAGCCAATGGAGGGTGGGGGTTCACTTTAATCGTTTTTTTAGGCTGTGAAAAAAGAAAAAGGAGACGTGGTTATTATTACTTTTTCTGCATTACAATATCCACAAAAATTCCGAGATGACTTTTCAAATTTAAAAATAGCCTCTTCTCACTTTCTTTAACTGCATACCTTTTCAAGCATGGCCAATTAAGAGATTAAGTGAATTTAAATGTTGCTCAGTGTCCAGATTAATAAAAGTTCAAAACTATAAGTCTGCATAGACGGCAATGTTAATAACTAATTCTTTTCTAATAAATAATGAGAATATTGGGGGGAAATCAGATACACTAAATAACACCGCTTTGCATTTATTAAATATAAAAACAGATTCTCATTTAGAAGTTGTTTACTATATACAGTCGTACCTCGGCTCTCTAACGCCTTGGGAGTTGAACATTCCGGCTCCCGAATGACTGAAAACTGGAAGTGAATGTTCTGGTTTTTTAACGTTCTTTTGAAAGCCGAACGTCTGACGGGGCTTCCGATTGGCTGCAGGAGTTTCCTGTAGCAAATAGAAGCCACGCTTTGGAAGTCAAACGTTTCGGAAGTCGAAGGGACTTCCGGAACGGATTCTGTTCAACTTCCAAGGTACAACTGTATACTAAAAATGCATCTTTGTAATAAGTGGCACACACATATATTCTGGGCATATTATATAGTAAAGTATTATCTTTTGTTGGAACAATGTCTGCTATTGAAATAAAAAGGATGTTTTTGTCTCTCCCTTACTAAAGTTTTGGTCCAATAAAAGTAGCCTTATTTCTATATGTTTCCTCGCTTTAAGGCCAACAAAGCAATAATTCCCTCTAACAGTTCTGTGCTGAATACTTGTAGTCCATAAAGGTTAAGGCAGTCAGCTAACTCTTCAAAAGAAATGAATATGCATACAGTTCTGTATGGGGTAGAAGAATCTGTGCCTTCACCTTTTTACTCAGATTCATGTTCTCCATCTTTGCTCTAAGAAGCTTCATTTTATTCATCGTAATAGAATTCTCAATAATCTGTTCACCAGAAGGAGATGCCTCTGTATCATCTTCATCATCCGCATACAAATTATAAACAGAACCACCACTGGCAAGGAGAGAGAGTGCAAATTTACATTAACATTAGGTATTTAAGTTGTAAATACAGATGCCAAACATTCAAAGCAATTGGGGGGGGATTGTCAAAAGCTTTCAAAATTAAGCAGGATAATATGGGAAGAGGTGGTACCCTGGATACATTTATGGCTTTGAAGATAAGCCCCAACACTCTGAATCGTGCTTAGTGACATACCAGGGCAGCTGTTTTAAGATCAATATAACATGATCTCATGCGCAAGCACTGGACAACATTAATGCACTTGGATCCTGGACCAAGTAAAGTTTCTGAAGAGCCTTCAATGGTAGCCCCAAGCAGAGTGCATTGCAGTTAACGCAATATGGATGTGTGTTACCACAGCAAATTTGACCTCATCGGGAACATGTGTCACTGGTGGCCCATCAGGCTGCAATGCAGAGGGAGAGAAGAAAACCAGGGCTATTCCATTGCCTCTTCTGAAACACCCTTTGACCCTTCCTCTATCATCACTCCATCAGGCTACCTGAGCTGCTTCCATCCCACCTGGTTATTATAATTTTTAGAACTGGTGCCTGAGCTTGCTTTCTCCCTCCTCCACCCGCCAAGCCTCTTTTCCTTGAGTCTCTTTGTGTTGTAAGGACAGGGACTAGTTTTTGTCAGCTGCTCACGAAATCTTTTCAGATGAAGAGCAAATATATAAGTAAGCAAGCAAGTTGGGTGAAAGGCACTTCTGGCTACAGCTGCCACCTGAATCCAGAGGTGTCCCAAGCTTGTGAACCTGATTCTTCAAAACATCCAAAACAGTTTCAGTCACTGTACTCTGGTTGCACGCCCCCAAGGTCTTTCAACACCACATTTTCAGGATCCATTGTTTCATAATTTTAGGATTCTGTGCCTTTTCCTTCCTCCTCAAACCTATGAGCCTGTCAGACTCCAATCTGCCTCATCAACTGTAGCAAAAAGTTGAAGCGCTTCTTCAGAATGGGGGCCCTGCAGATTATTCCTACCAAATCTGTAAGAAAAGTTTCTATGTTAGACATTTTTTAACTTTTCCGAAAAGAAATAAAACCCAGTATACCTTAACGATTCAGACAATGGTGTTAAAGTTCCATCTCCCTTGTCTATAATACGGAAAAAATTCAGTTGATCTCCTTCGCGGTATACTAAGAAGGTAACCTGTTTGCTGGATGGAACCTTCTCCCAAATATCGTCTTGACTGGGATCCATGTATTCTGTTATTTCCCTAATTGGGTCTCCCACAGGAACTGAGAGGAAAAACAACCAGAAATATTTTATTGTCTGAAAGCAAGGACGCACACTTATCACCTAGGCAACATACTGAAAAGATTTATCTCCTGAAGCTATCCTAAAGTGTCTGTAATAGGCCAAATTAAGTGATAGTCCACATAACTTCCTCAAATAAATAATTACCGTATTTTTTGCTCTATAAGACTCACTTTTCCCCTCCTAAAAAGTAAGGGGAAATGTGTGTGCAGCTTATGGAGCGAATGCAGGCTGCGCAGCTATCCCAGAAGCCAGAACAGCAAGAGGGATTGCTGCTTTCACTGTACAGCGATCCCTCTTGCTGTTCTGGCTTCTGAGATTCAGAATAATTTTTTTTCTTGTGTTCCTCCTCCAAAAACTAGGTGCATCTTGTGGTCTGCTGCGTCTTATAGAGCGAAAAATACAGTAACCTATGATCAAGTTGCTGTCAAGTAAGAACCATTTTCAAATAGAAATTTAATAAATTAAATCAATAATTGGCTAGACCTTGTAATGCTTCATCAAACTTTACGGCAGCTCAGAAAAAGAGAGAGCCCCTTTACCCTTACCAGCAAAATTGTCGACAAAAAGACCAGGCTGTACTTGCAGACAGATCTCTAGAGCTGACACAGGTCATTGTGTGAGCCAGTGGCCACATTTCAAACTTGAAACTGCTGTGGCTGCCGGTCATGACATGACTGCCACAGGGGGACACGGCATAACACAACGCCGCCATGAGGGGCATGATATGACACAAAATCAAGAGTATTGTCATTGCTGCTCAAGACTACCTTGTGCTTACCATGGGAAGCCGGGTATGTCCTGCTGGTCTTGATTGTGGAGATCACACAATATAGATCTCTCTCTCTCTCACACCCACACCCACACCCACACCCACACCAAACACACAAATACATACCCCCCCACATCTCTCTCTGCCCCCAGACTGCACATACATAGACCACACAGTCATGCACAGACCCCTCTCTTCCATGCACAAACCTCACAGATAGCTCTCCCTCTCCCAGATCAACCATTCCTGCGCACACACACCCCTCCTTCCTTCTCTCTCTCTCTCTCTCTCTCATTCTAGGGTAATGCAACTGCTAGCTCAAGACTGGCAGGCAACAAGCAAGCAATGAGGCAGGGGGTGGGGAAGCCTTCTCTGCCGTCTCCCCCCCCCGCAAAAAAAGAATCCTTCCAAACCAACCAGAAGGCAAGAGGCAGACCCATCCAGCTCCAGCAACCACTCTGAACTGTTCTGCCGTGTAAAGAACCAAAGCAAACCAAAATAATAATCGTAGTAATAATATATATAGATATAGATATAGATATAGATATAGATATAGATATAGATATAGATAGATATACAGATAGATATAGATATATAGTGGGTTACCAACCCAATGGGGACACGGGTGGCACTGTGGTCTAAACCACTGAGCCTAGGGCTTGCCGACTGGAAGGTCGGCGGTTCAAATCCCCACAATGGGGTGAGCTCCTGTTGCTCGGTCCCAGCTCCTGCCAACCTAGCAGTTCGAAAGCACGCCAGTGCAAGTAGATAAATAGGTATCGCTCCGGCAGGAAGGTAAATGACGTTTCCGTGCGCTGCTCTGGTTTCTCCAGAAGTGGCTTAGTCATGCTGGTCACATGACCTGGAAAAACTGTTTGCGGACAAACGCCAGCTCCCTCGGCCTGTAAAGTGAGATGAGCGCCGCAACCCCAGAGTTATTCGCAATTGGACTTAACTGTCAGGGGTCCTTTACCTTTACCGTTTTTTAACTAACCTAATGCCCACAGGCAGCCCAAGGCACCAGCGAAAGCCTTTGAGGGTACTGTGACGCTCGCAGGTGTCTGGGTGGCGGTCCCAGGTTTTGCCCACTTCCAAGGCTGTCAAACCTGTAGTAGCTACGGAAGGCCATCCCTACTGATGCATTAGCCTTACTTTTGCCCTTTCCAGCCACGAGAAGTATTTATACAGATGCAAATCAGCCCTTTTTGTTGCTGGCAATGACAGCAAACAAATTTCATCCTAGTGCATGGATTTTCCATGCAAGTCTTCCTGAAGATTTCACACATCCATAAATAAAAAGATTTTTCTCATACAAACCTTGCCATTCTGAGCACTGATTTCACTGGAGAATAAGTTTCTGAGTTATCTTTAAGGGCAGCCCCATATATAAGGCACCGCAGCTATCCAACTGGGATGTTATCACATGGATCACCATGGCAAGGCTATGCTCTGTCCGGCAAAGGTTGCAAGCACGACAAGGTTGATAAAAGGAACCTGAGGCCAGGTGGGCCCCAAACTGACAATGCTGAATCAAGGAGCATCCCCCAAACTGTGAACCAACTCTTTCAGGAGGAGTGCAGCGCCAAACAAAGCAAGATAAAACACCAAAGTCCTAGGAACTACCTGCTCATAGTGCCTCTGTCTTATCAGGATTCAGTTTTAGTTTATTGGTCGTCATCCAGCCCATTATGGAGTCCAGATGATACATCTGTACAGCCTCGCTCAGTTCCAATATCAGAGGGAAATCAGTCATGACTCTGCATTCCAAGCCCTCGGGTGACCTCATATTGGTGTCTAAGAGTGTGGGGAATAAGAAGGAAGCAGAATCCCACCCCCCACACTATCTTCTGAAACTACCGTATTTTTGGCTCTATAAGACGCACCAGACCACAAGACACACCTAGTTTTTGGAGAAGGAAAACAAGAAAAAAAAATATTCTGAATCTCAGAAGCCAGAACAGCAAGAGGGATCGCTGCACAGTGAAAGCAGCAATCCCTCTTGCTGTTCTGGCTTCTGGGATAGCTGTGCAGCCTGCATTCGCTCCATAAGACGCACACACATTTCCCCTTACTTTTTAGGAGGGAAAAGTGAGTCATAGAGCAAAAAATAGGGTAATTTGTTTTAGAACCTATAGTACAAACGTTTTGAGTTTAGTGGCTTCATCTGCACTTTCCCAAAGTAAATTACGTTTTCTCAAGATTAAGGAATCCCCTCATAGTTCTAGTCTTTACTGCAGTATTTATATGACCTCTCAGATGAAAGCGTCAGAACCAACGAGAGTTTCCTCCTTGATATATGTTGCTCACAAAACTATACCGCACCCATCCACCCGCGGCCGTTTCTAGTTATAGAAAGGCCAGATGAGGGTGGTTTTTTTTTAAGTATCTGGACAAATGTATCTGGCACATTTTCTAAAGTGAATGCACAGCCCTAGTGCGTATGGTAATACAGGAAAAGCTGTAATACTCTCCTTTTGTGCCCCCATTCTGCTGTCCTGTCACATCAAGAAATCCAAGTTTGACATCAATGGCACCACAAGATTTTATTAATATAGCACCAGTAGCTAGCAAAGTATGCTTTCACTATGATTTAATGATGGATGCAGCAGAACTGGATTGAAACAAGCAGGCTCCCTCTGACCCTTTTGATACTACTTTTGAAATTATTATTTTTTTGCCCGGGGATGGGGGAAAGGAAAGGTATTTCTCAATATTTCAGAGTTTCCCCTAGACTGGTGCTCCCAGATGTTGGTGGAGGAAACTCCCATCATCCCTGACCATGTTGGCTACAACAACTAATAATAATAATAATAATAATAATAAGTTTTATTTATACCCCGCCCTCCCCAGCCAGAGCCGGGCTCAGGGCGGCTAACACCAGTAAAATTACAATAGAAACATAATAGGGAAAAAAGAAAAAAAGGAACCCAATTTAAAATACAGGTTAAAATGCAATTTAAAATGCAGTCTCATTTTAAAAGTGGCCCATAGATCAAAACCGTAAGGGGAGGGAAGACATAAGGGTCAGACTGATGCGTGTTGCAGTGCAAAGCATTTGCAAAGTAACAGGTTGGGGGATGGCTGGCCTATCAAGAGACACTCTAAAATGGGTTTATCTTGTGCAAACCCTGCTGGTTTTAAAAACACACTTCTAGGCATGAGGACTCTGATAGTGCACTACAGAGTGAGGGCTGAGAGATTTCCTGGGAGAGTCGATCTGAAGAAGAAGAAGAAGAAGAAGAAGAAGAGTTTGGATTTGATATCCCGCTTTATCACTACCCGAAGGAGTCTCAAAGCGGCTAACATTCTCCTTTCCCTTCCTCTCCCACAACACTGTGAGGTGAGTGGGGCTGAGAGACTTCAGAGAAGTGTGACTGGCCCAAGGTCACCCAGCAGCTGCATGTGGAGGAGCGGAGACGCAAACCCGGTTCCCCAGATTACGAGACTACCGCTCTTAACCACTACACCACACTGGCTCATCTCTAATTCTATCTAATGATAGAATCGTCACTCTAATGATAATCGGGGTTTTTAACATCCATGCAGGTATCTGTGCTCTCACAGGCAGTATCATTGAATGCCTGTTTTTGACTTTGGGCTACGGTTTCAGTCACTATGGATGATTTGATTTGCTGGATACAGTGATTTGCTGTGAGCACTGCTAAAAAGAATGATTATGAAACCACAGTTGTGTCTTAGGTACTAAGACCCAGCCTCTCCTGGTATGTCCCGTGGAGTACCTTAAGGTCCACAAATGACAACACTTTGGAGGTTCCACGTCGCAAGGTGGTTAGATTGGTCTCAGCTAGGGCCAGGGCCTTTTCAGTACTGGCCCCGACTTGGAGGAATGCTCTGTCACAAGAGATTAGGGCCCTGCGGGACTTGACATCTTTCCGCAGGCCTGCAAGACAGAGCTGTTCCGCCTGGCCTTTGGTTTGGACTCAGTCTGACCCTTATGTTTTCCCTTCCCTTACGGTTTTGATCCATGGGCCACTTTTAAAATGAGGCTGCATTTTAAATTGCATTTTAACCTGTATTTTAAATTCGCCCCCTATTATGCTTTTATTGTAATTTTACTGGTGTTAGCCGCCCTGAGCAGCTAATAATAATATTATTAAATTATTATTATTAATAATTATTTAATAATAATAATAATAATAATAATTATACGTCTTCTGTGATAATGATAAAGTAAAGGGTAAAGGGACCCCTGACCATTAGGTCCAGTCGCGGACAACTCTGGGGTTGTGTAGGCCGAGGGAGCTGGCGTACAGCTTCCGGGTCATGTGGCCAGCATGACTAAGCCGCTTCTGGCAAACCAGAGCAGCGCACGGAAACGTCGTTTACCTTCCTGCCAGAGCAGTACCTATTTATCTACTTGCACTTTGAGGTGCTTTCGAACTGCTAGGTTGGCAGGAGCAGGGACCGAGCAACGGGAGCTCACCCCGTCGTGGGGATTCGAACCGCCAACCTTCTGATCGGCAAGTCCTAGGCTCTGTGGTTTAACGATACTTTGCAAATAATAATGCTAAGGGCTTCCAATGTGGGAACCAAAGGTGCCCCATAGTTAGAACATGCTTCCCACTGTCAGGTGATATGCCCATAGAAACCAATCATCTGTGTGTTTGCCCAGCATATTGAAAAGGGGAGGGGGAGGGGAGAGAATTGCAGAACACATTTGACATTTACTCTTCAGCATTAGGACTTCTGTGTTGGTCAAATTGCTGAAACTATCTGCAGTAGTCCATTGAGTGCTTTGAACACTCATTCTCACTTTTAATTTTCTATACAATGATAGACATTTCTGTAAATACGAGGGATCGAATGTTTGACCCACTTAATAATAAAGTAAACCACCTTTCTTTCAGCACTTGGTTCATACCACTCAGCTTCATACAATATTTATGGGTTTCTTTTGATGCAAGTTACCAAGAGTAACTACAGAGCAAATGCAGTAACATTTGAGCGAGCGCTAAGAACACACGTCTCACAATGTTTGTTTCTTCATTTCACTGATTTCGGAAATAAAAATGTTGTATCTTCCCATGCATGTAAGTGTAATAACTGGCCACTTTGCCTGCCTCCGCACCTACTATTTCATTGCAGACATTACAATGGCAGAAAGGACGCAAAGTGTAGTTTCTCCCACTTTTCTTTAAAGAATTTGTAAAAATAAAATTACAAATATGTTGCTGTTATTTTTCCTCTTTTTTTTTGGAAAGCAATTAGCTTTTAATATGATTGTCCAATTTAAGTCTAGATTTGAATCTAACAAGTCAAAAAAATGAATATACTTTTGGTGTTCCCCTTTTCGTTCCTCAAAGACAGGCTGTGGCTACCCAACAATTATCCTCTTTTAGGTACACCAAGGCTTGTGCTGCAACAGCTAAAGGAAGATGTCAATGGCACGCAAAAATTTCAGCCCAAACTACACAGTGATACTTTAGTGGTGAAGAGAGAATGATCCAATAACTCTTGGGGTGAGATATATAGGTTGGGCCTTTTACCAGAACTGGGAGCCTATTGCCAAGTTACTAAAAAGGTAAAGGTAAAGGGACCCCTGACCATTAGGTCCAGTTGTGACCGACTCTGGGGTTGCGGCGCTCATCTTGCTTTATTGGCTGAGGGAGCCGGCGTACAGCTTCCGGGTCATGTGGCCAGCATGACTAAACCACTTCTGGCGAACCAGAGCAGCTCACGGAAACGCCATTTACCTTCCCGCCGGAGTGGTACCTATTTATTTACTTGCACTTTGACGTGCTTTCGAACTGCTAGGTGGGCAGGAGCAGGGACCGAGCAACGGGAGCTCACCCCGTTGCGGGGATTCGAACCGCCAACCTTCCGATTGGCAAGTCCTAGGCTCTGTGGTTTAACCCACAGCGCCACCCGCAGGCAGAAGTATATAGAATCAATTACCACAGCACTTTAACTCTTATGTCACTGGGGTGTAATTGATTTATTACTGAACAGAAGCACAAAAAGGAAAGAAGCTCTCATTCACTTCAATAGTTAAGCATGTGATCCATAATGGAAAGTGAAGCATGTGCTTTACTCCCTCTCACCCGTCAGTGGGATCATAGTAAGTTTAGCTTTCAGGTGGATTGTACTGACTTTGCAAAAAATACTTCAGAGACAATTTAATAGGCACCTACCTCTTCTAGTATTAATAGGTCCACCTCGCATTGCCAATATCAACTTCAAAGTGCAGCCCTCTGAAATGCTGTAAACCAATCAAAAATGTTTTGTAGCCTTTTTCCCACAACAGAAATGGTATTTAGAAACATCTGTAATTGCATTTAAATACTCACTTGTAATCATTCAAGCAATAGTCGTCCTCCAGCTCTACATTATTCCAGATTAAGTGTTGCTGAGATACGGGGATACCTTAAAATGACATCCATAAATTTTAATTGGCTTACTGACCTTGTAAAGCTGTGCCCCAAATCACCATGGTAAACCACTGAAATTAATTTTAAGTATACTTAGTTATGTAAATTCATTTAGGTTAAAGGTACTAAAGAGCTGAAAAGATGTGAATACGTAGTAGAAAGTGCCTTGAAAATATATAAAGGAACACCCTTACATTACTATCAAGTGAACACAAACTACTGTCCTTTTCTGTCCTTGAGATTAAATGGTAACAACATAAAAACAGAATACAGTGGTACCGTGGTTTAAGAACAGTCCGATTTAAGAACGATTTGGTTTAAAAACTCTGCAAAACTGGAAATAGTGTCTTGCTTTGATAACTTTACCTCGGTCTAAGAACAGAATCTGAACGGTGGAAGGGCACTGGCGGTGGGAGGCCTCATTATAGGGAAAGCGTGTCTCTGTTTAAGAACGGACTTCTGGAACAGATTAAGCTTGTAAACCAAGATACTACCGTAGCTACTTTGCTTGAAAAGTACATGGTTTGAACTAGCCTGCTTCCAAAAGCAAGTAGCCAGATGCAACAAGAACCTAGCAAGCGACACGCTGTGTAAAGTGTGCCTTTCATCTATCTTGAAATTACTGCAAATCAATTTCACTCTACATACAAAGTAGGAACCCACAGGATGGCATTCCAGAGGTTAGTGCCACCACTGAAAAGGCTCCATCTCCAGTTCCTAGCTGTTTGATCTCACATGACATGCCATTCTCTAAGGCGGTCTTATGCAGGTAGAGTTCACGAGAGAAGGAAACGACTGTATTCTCTAATTTGGGGTTACGCTATTCTCTTCAGGAGAACTGTGTTGTGTTACGCCATGCCCCACCCCACAGCCATTATGTGTTATGCCACGTCCCCATGGCAACCATTTGAGATCACTGGACTCCTCTCCAAAAACCGTATGACCATCATTGCTATTTACTGTTGTTGCAACAGAGACCAGGCAAATTTAACCCATATGATTTGGGAAGGTTCTGTTCTTATTTCCTTTTGGGCAGGGTTGTTGACTGTGTCAATGTAGTATTGAGTATCGTATTACAATGTAATGATGAAGAACTCTCTGAAGATACTTCTATAGCATGAACAGTTGATAGATACCCATACAGAAAAGTGTAAATATTTTTAAGAATAAGTTACTACCAAAACATATCAGCTCATTTAAATTGGCTAATTCACTGTCTTTGTAAATATCTCAATGATACACCTCAATGAGAATTCTAAACTTATGTAAGAAACGAAATGCCAGTACAATTCAATGGATGTTGTTGAATGGATGCTCATCAAATTTGCAGGTGACACCAAACTGGGAGGGGTAGCTACTGCCACAGAAGACAGAATCGGGATTCAAGATGACCTTAACTGATTGGAGAACTGGGCCCAAACTAACAAAATGAATTTCAAAAGGGACAAATGCCAAGTTCCACACTTAGGCAGGAAGAACCAGCTGCAGAAATATAGGATGGGAGACACCGGGATTACCGGTTGTACAAGTGGAAAGGGTCACGGGGTCTTAGTAGACCACAAGCTGAACATGAGTCAAGAGTGTGATGCATCAGCAGAAAAGGCTAATGCTATTCTAGGCTGCATCAGCAGAAGCACAGTGTCCAGATCAGGGGTCGGCAAGGCTTACCTGGCATGGGCCAGATCACTCCCACGGAGATCCTCCGTGGGCCGGACCGGTGCAGCGCTGGAAATCGCACTTGCGCATGCCCAGAAGTGATTTCCGGAGCCGCGGAAGAGAGTCCCTGCGCCACTCAGCATCGGTTTAGCGTAGCGTGCGGGGACTCACTGAGCGGGCGGCTCAGTTCAGGGGTGGCTCATAGGCCGGTTAAGCGACCCTCATGGGCTGCTTCTGGCCCATGGGCCTTAGGTTGTCAACGTATGGTCCAGATCAAGGGAAGTAGTAATACTACTCTATTCTGCCTTGGTCAGACCCAACCTGCAATCCTGTGTCCAGTTCTGGATACCACAATTTAAGGATATTGGTAAGCTGGAACCGGTGCAGAGAAGGGCAACCAATATAATAAGGGCCTGGAAACCAATCCTTATGAGGCATGGCTGAGCCTGGAAAAGAGGAGCCTGAAAGGAGATATGACAGCCATCTTCAAATATCTAAAGGGCTGTCACATGGTAGATCCTAGAATTGCAGAGCTGGGATCCCGAGGGACATCTAGTCCAACCCCCTGTAATGAAGGAATCTCAACTAAAGCATCCATGACAGATGGCCACCCAACCTCTGCTTAAAACTTCCATCAAAGTACACCACCTTCCAATGGAGTCCGTTCTACGGTCAAACAGCTCTTACCATCCAAAAGTTCTTCCTGATATTTAGTCAGAATCTCCTTTCTGTGGCAGGAGAAAACAAGTTTGCTCCATCTTCCAGGTACAGTCATACCTCGGGTTAAAATAGCTTCGGGATAAGTATTTTTGGGTTGCGTGCTGCGGCGACCCGGAAGTAATGGAGAGCGTTACTTCCGGGTTTCGCCGCTCGCGCATGCGCAGACGGTCAAAATGATGTCATGCGCAGAAGCACCGAATTGCGGGTTGCGTTCGCTTCTGGATGCGAACGGTGCTCCGGAACGGATCCCGTTCGCATCCAGAGGTACCACTGTATTTCACACTGCTAGCTAGCTCTTTACACTGATCACCACTGCATTACAGATCACAATGGCATGTTTTCTATAAAATAACCACCTTTTCAAGTGCTAAGTTAAAAACCTTTCTAGATTTTTATAACTTAAAAGGACACAAACCTTCCAATCTCTGGATTTTAGTTTTCACAGAAATTACTGTTTCAAAAGGAGATACCAGCAACTCAAAGCATGTTCCTGTTAGAGTTTCAATGAAGAGCTCCATAGTCTCATAGAAAGCAAATTTGTAATGGCATGGTCCCATGTTATTATCATTGTAGAAAGGAGGTTCTTTCTTGTTGGCCATTCTAGGTACTTTAAAAATGCCTTGTGGGGAAGTCAGTTGGGAAGCGTTGGGCACTGGGCTCCACGACAAGCCAAGTCAGCTCTGAACACGGGAAATGGGTGATGCTGTTCATGTTTCAAAGTTTGCACCTAAGACAGACGCAGAGTCAGTAAACATGGTATTTGAGGGAAACAACATTCTTTAAAAAACAAACAACAAACAAGCAATTGTCTCTGAACTTCTTGTGTGAGTTGTGACACAAAATAGTTACCTGACAACAGGCTACAGGTCAAAAGAAGGGACTGTTTATGGGCTGTGCTTACACTATCACCCATCAAAACATTTGCTTGTCTGGGCCGTTATTTGACTCAGGAGTAATTTTCTCAGCAATATTGAAACAAACTAATAAACTGATATTAACACTGTTGTATCATAACCGAATTCTTTTCTATTCACACATGCAGCTCATAACCACTCGCTTGCAAGAAGTTAAGGAGGTAGAGTATCTGCAAAATCACACATACTGGTCAAGGCCCTTCAATGAGTTAACTCAGGGGTATGCATCTGTCTGCCCCGAGAGACAGTCCAGTATGCCTCTGGGGATGAAGTCAACCCAGTGTTTGCAGCACCAAAGTGACCTTCCATGGTGTACAAGCCTGGACAGTGTGTATGGGGGTCCTGGGCTGCCCCAACGACAAGACACTCCTCTTGGTCTTGATGATGTGGTCCAAAAGAAAGCAGAGCAATACGTTTGGCAACAGCTTGGCTGCAGGAGTTGCCAGGAGGAGGCGTACAAGACGCCATCCAGTCATCTTCGGGACTCCACTCTGGATTTGTGTATGGTTTCCTCCTTAGCCTTTTCTTCTCCTGAAGATATCCCTCAAGGCAGCGGAGGTTAAGGACCAGAGTTTTCCTTCTCGTAGATAGGCTACATTCCCAGGCTGACAAACCCCATCTGCCTCTCACTTCCCTCTACAACACACTGGGGAAGTCCCTAACTCACTGAGGGTTTGACACCCATCAGCTACCCTCACCCGATTTAGCTTTAAATTTGAAAGGCAGAAAATTTAATTACTGGGTTATTTATTATTTTCAAAACTGTTCTACGTTTTGCAACACATAAAGCAGCATACTTGGTAACTTGGACAGATGTTTAGCAAGCCATGAAGGCAAGCGCACAAGTTAGGCACTTGGAAAGTTCACTTTCTTTGCTTCACAACTGATTTTGGGCCAAATTATAAACAGTAACCAAACAGGTACGATAACTGAAGCATACCTCCTGCTGTCCCGAATGGAAGCAGCCATTTAACTGCCAGCTGTGTGCTCTAGGCTGCGCCGATTGTTTAGTCTGTCTGTCGTTGTAAGGGCTTCTAGAAGTTCACACAAGAGATTGCTGTACAATCTCTAACATCCCAATTCCATGCATGTTTATTCAGAAGTATGAGCAATTGCATTCAACATGGCTTACCACTAAGTAAACATGCACGGAATCGCAGCCTAAGTCAATCAAAACGTTTCAGTGGGAACGTGGCTAGAGTACCTGGGCTGAGCAGTGGAAACAACCATGAACTTTTTTCTTCACTAGCGCAATTCAGCCCAGATTTATGAAATCCAACAAACACTGTGTGGGAAATGGGACTTTGAAACTGAAACACTGGTGAAGCAGTTGCACAGAGAAAGAAGCAAAACCCACAGCTTCACCACTGCCGACCTGACTATGCTCATTGGCCTTTCAGCAAAGCAGCCTTAAGGCTGAGTGCTGTGAAGTCTAAGAGGTTGAAAACTGCCAAGGAGGAAGAGGTCTCCCATTATGAACCTGGCAATTCAAGGAGCGGCTTTGGGCTTCCGGTTCCGACTGGCAGCCTCTGGACTAACTTCCAGTTAGTGCAGTGTGCCAAAGGTAGTGCAGTGTGCCAAAGTGACAATTGCCTGCAGCACCCCGCAGCTGAAACATGAAGCCTGTATAGCATGAGTAATTTATTAAGGGTTTGTTTTTATCTATTAACAATCTCAATAATACGAATAAAAGGAAATCATAAATAAACTTGGGAGGGGGAATCATTTTTTGTTTGTTTTCTATTAACAATCTCAATGATATGAATAAAAGGGATGTATGAATAAAAATGGGGGGGGGGGGGAGGTAAACTTTGGGTAAATAACCATATACACAAAGTCCTCAACTTACATTACATTCTAAGGAGCGTGCCGAAAGCCGTAATTGTGTATAGTCAAAACCCACTGGGTTCAATGGCAGGCGGGGTTGCCCAAGTCATTTTCACCAGAACCCCACCACCTTTTGACTTTTTTTTTTTGCCAAGCACATAAAGCCGAATGCACACGAGTTCAACGTGCACAAGCTGCGGATTCAATGTGCATAAAATTCCATTCGCTGCGTTGGCATCAAGAAGGAAACGTGAACACTTGTGAACGTGAACACCTCTGCCGTATGAGGCTCGCAATACCTGGCTGCAGGAACCCTTGCAAAATTTTTTTGATAAATTCAAAGGGTGTGCACGGGAGGATGCGGTTTTCGTACTCTTTGCAAGGGAAAGGCGTGGGAACTAAACACTGAGGTGAAGCCTACAGATAGGAACTATCATATTATATATATATATATATATATATATATATATATAGTTATATATAGTTCTATATATATATAGAACTATATATATATAGTTATATAACTATATATAAGTACATAGCTATATAAAACTATAACTAGATCTATATAAAACTATCTATATCTAGATCTATATAGGATCTATATAGGAACTATATCTAGATCTAATAGGTTATTGTATTTTAGTGTTCTGTTGGAAGCCGCCCAGAGTGGCTGGGGAAACCCAGGCGGATGGGCGGGGTATAAATAATAAATTATTACTATTATATAAAACTATAACTATATATAGATAGTTATATAGATAGTTCTATCTATCTATCTCTATAAAACTACTCTCTCTCTCTAAATAACTAGTAGACTTCCTCGAGTCCCTGTCAGGACAAAAAGGTGGGGTGTAAATAAATATATAACAACTGACATAACAAATCCATACATAGTTAATAGTGCTAAGAATGCCAATTCCCAAAACAAGACTCTTTTGGAGGGCGTCTAGTCGCTAAACAAGCGCGTCCCGCGAAGGAGGGAGGAGGGGAAAGAGCGCAACGGCCGCCTCGTCCTCCTCACCTGCCTGCCGGTCGCCTCCGCCTCTCCCCCCTTCGGTCGCTGGACGGGGCGGGGCCAAGCGCCGCCTCACAGGACCACCGGGGCCGCCGCCGAACACGCGACCATCACGAGAAGGCTGGGAGGAAGGCGCGGAAGGAGAACCGGCGGGCGCCGCTGCCGTTAGCCGCACTCACTCACTCCCGCCCGCCCCCGCCCGCCCCCTCCCCTCACAACGCGGCGCGCAGCCCGCCTCCTCCCTCGTCCGCCCACCGGGCCTTTGTGACGCGGCCAGGCGGGCTCCGGGCCAAGCCGCCCAGAGGTCTCCGCCCTCCCGAGCGCCGCCGCCCAATCGCCGGGCGCTCCCGCGGCTGGCGAAGAGCGGGGGGCGGGACTTCCCGCCGACGCCGGGGCGCTGTTGGTCGTTAACGGAGCGTGGGAGGGACCCCGGATGTTGGGACCCGCGTTGCCCTTAGCAACGCGCCCTCGGCGCTTCCGCAAGGCCCGCAAGAGCTGCCGGGAAATGTAGTTTCGCGGTAGCCGAGTCCTAGTTAAAGAAGGTGGACTACTCGAGTCTGGCATTTCAGTAACTAGGAGGGAGACATGCGGTCTGGACAATGGGTTAGCGCCTATCACAAAATCAACGCCAAAAAGATAAGCTCTCAGGTTTGCTTCCACCCTTGGGAGTCTTAAGAACAGGCACAGGCAACCTTCCGCCCTCCAGATGTTTTGGCCTACAACTCCCATGATCCCTAGCTAACAGGCCCACTGGTCAGGGATGCTGGGAATTGTAGTCCCAAAACATCTGGAGGGCCAAAGGTTGCCTATGCCTGCTTAAGAATATTGGGAGACAGGAAATAAGCTGCCATCTGTCTGGAGAGACAATGGAGTGCGCCTCTGGAGGTGAACTGCTGCCCAGACACACTGTGCATGGGGGTCCTGGGCTGCCCAGATGACATGCCTCACTGATGTGATCCAAAAGAAAGCAGAGCAATACGTTTGACACCAGCTTGGCTGCGGGAGTTGCTGGAAGGAGGCGTACGAGATGCCTCCTTCCACTCTGGATTTGTGTAGGACCTTGTTGTTGTTGTTGTTTAGTCCTTTAGTCATGTCCGACTCTTCGTGACCCAATGGACCAGAGCACGCCAGGCACTCCTGTCTTCCACTGCCTCCTGCAGTTTGGTCAAACTCATGCTGGTAGCTTCGAGAACACTGTCCAACCATCTCATCCTCTGTTGTCCCCTTCTCCTTGTGCCCTCCATCTTTCCCAACAGCAGGGTCTTTTCCAGGGAATCTTCTCTTCTCATGAGGTGGCCAAAGTATTGGAGTCTCAGCTTCAGGATCTGTCCTTCCAGTGAGCACTCAGGGCTGATTTCCTTCAGAATGGATAGGTTTGATCTTCTTGCAGTCCATGGGACTCTCAAGAGTCTCCTCCAGCACCATAATTCAAAAGCATCAATTCTTCGGCAATCTGCCTTCTTTATGGTCCAGCTCTCACTTCCATGCATCACTACTGGGAAAACCATAGCTTTTACTATACGGACCTTTGTTGGCAAGGTGTAGGACCTTACTTAGCCTTTAGAGTTTGGATTTGATATCCCGCCTTTCATTCCCTTTTAAGGAGTCTCAAAGCGGCTAACATTCTCCTTTCCCTTCCTCCCCCACAACAAACACTCTGTGAGGTGAGTGGGGCTGAGAGACTTCAAAGAAGTGTGACTGGCCCAAGGTCACCCAGCAGCTGCATGTGGAGGAGCGGAGACGCGAACCCGGTTCCCCAGATTACAAGACTACCGCTCTTAACCACTACACTACACTATACCACACCACACTACACCACACTTTACTCTTCCCAAAGATAGCCTTTCTCCTAGATGAGCTACCTTTCCAGGTTGACAAGCCCCATCTGCCCCTCCCTTCTCTCTGCAGCATGTGCAGAAACCACCTTGACTGTTGGACTGACTCTCTGAGGGTTTGAGACCCACTGGCTACCCCCATCAAGTTTAGCCAGCCATTCGAAGCCACATCCTGGCAGCATCCAAGAGCCACAGGAGAGAGCTGAGTGCGTGGTGGGGACCCAAGGTGCAACCCAGAAGGAGCATGTGTCCCCCACCAGAGGTCCTACCCCTCTCCCCTAACACCCCATGCACAAAAACTGGTTTTACAAATTGTATTTATCAATATCAGATTTATTTTGACAGTTCTGATTAATAAAATCTATACTCTGTACAAAAGATTACATTAGCAGGTCAATGTATAAGCTACTGAACTGGAACAGAAGTGCTACAGGGTACTGAAATTATTTTTGGAACACTATGTTTCTTTTGATGCCCTGGAAGGAGAAATATTTAGATGCGAGCCTGAACAGCTCCGTCATACCAGGAGTTTAATCGGAAAGCAAGGGAATTAGTACTGGGCAGGATAAGAGTGCTACAGAAGAGTCAACGGCTACATTTTCATTGACCTTCAAATACATTGAGCGGGTCTTCAAATGTACTTGATGTTCTGATTTCGGATTTAGTTCCTGAAGCTGCCTGAAAGGACTGGGCCTTCTTGATGGTTGTCTTGGATTGACTACTAGGTGAGAAGATATCATCTAAAGACACACACACACACACACACACACAGAGAGAGAGAGAGAGAGAGAGAGAATGGGAAATGGAAATACACAATTACTGCCAATGGTAAAAAAAAGCTACATTTGGCTGAGAATGTTGTCTGTGTGCAAGTGTGATGAACCTGGTTTATATTGCCAATGACTTCTAAAGTTTTGCCAAATTGATATTGCTGGCTTCCATTTTAAAAGGGAGACAGACACTACTAGTTTTGTGTGTTTTGTCACCTTTCACCACCACGCTTTTCCGCCCATTGCTGAATTGTTTTAAAGGCAATGGTCATGGAAAAGTCCCAGCTCCTGCTCAGATTATCTCAGACTCAAAAATTACATGACCTGCCTCAAGTATTAACTAGACAATATTCTGTCTCTTGCCATTTTAATGATCTTGAAAGATACTCATCAGTGCACATTACATGGGAAGATAGTAATCTTTTCCTATTAAAAGGCGGAACTTTAGTTTCCATAAGATTCTTGTTCCTTGAAACAACTGCCGTTTCTCCCATCCTGTCCCTTAGGCCTTAAACTGTCTTCCAGATAGTCTCTATGGAATTTCACCCTTATTTACGTCAAATCCCTCCTCAAAACTCACAAAGCCTTTAGACCATTCCAGATGTAATTTCCTACTGTAACTAAATGTGTAGCAGAAATAATTGCATCATATTTGCCCATTTAGTTTTGTCTCCATTTGCTTCTCTATTTTCTATTTTTGGATAGTGTCTCTAGCTATATAAAAAACAACAAAATATCAAGTATGTACATATTTGCTGTATTTATTTTTTTCTGCCATCCTAACTATGGATACCCCCAAACCTCTAGAGAATGAGAAGGAAATTATTACGGTTCAAATGGAGTTGTGAAAGTCAAATAATAGGTTTTGTGACTGGTGTGAATTTAACCAGATACAAAACAAGGTTAGTAGCTATTGCCCGGGAAGCAACACTGAACCTGCTCATGGAATTTAGTGGGTCAGTAATGACAGATACAGGAGCTGCTGACTGTGCCAAAAGCGTTTGAGCCAAGTACTGAGATACTTTGGATGTTTCACATTTTAGTCTATTCTGTAAACACTGTTAACACCAAAACTTTGTTGGAAGTAACAGAGCATTTGAAAACACAGCACCCCTCTGCCGTGTATTAACAAAAAACACACTTTCACATTATGCAGGCTTTTCAAAATGCAAATATAGCATCATCTGGGATGGGGACTGATTATTGGGATAGCTACAGACAAGCAGTGGGAATTTTCTTACAATGGGAGGATATCCTTTCAATGCAAACTGCTCATTCAGAGGAGATAATAAATTTTCTCTACCCTATGAAAACCACCACTTGGCACTTGTAACCATATTACAGACCTAATTGCTTACATTAACTCCTTACCTATCTCCTCATCAAATATAGATTTAGATTCCATCTTCTTTTTGGCACTCCTTTCTTTTGGTTTTACTGCAAGATCAGCAAAGATGTCAACATCATCATCAAACAGGTTCACTTCCAGCTCTTTTGATTTTGCTTTGACAGGCGGCTTAAGAGCTTCTGATGCAAATATATCATCCTTGAATAAAATAAGAGAAGTTTCAGTATAGGACAAGTTTGTGTAGCCACATTTCCCTACTCTCGCTACTTGGAGGCTGGTAATTCAGAATACAGCTGCTCTCATTCTGCCTGGTTTGGGGTTGGAGGCAATGAGTATTACCAGTTTTTCTTTTGTAGTGCCTGTGCCACTTCTTCAATTTTCAAATGTACCTTGGGACCCAATAAGGTTGGAGTCCCCTGCTATAGGCAATCATGGTATTTATCAAATTTCTATCCCACCCCTCCTTGCTTAATAATCCTAGGGCAGATCACAAGTCACAGCACAACAACTCATACACAACAATTCAATACTAAAATCGCAAAAACCGCAGTAAAAAGACATAAAACATCAATATATATATATATATTTTAAAAATCCTTAAATGTTCACAGTACAGCAGGCAATTAACTGGCAACTGGCCTCATCAACTGAGCCCCCCCCCCCCCCAAAAAAAAATCTGGGCAAAGAGGCATATCTTCAGCTGGTGCTGAAGGTAAAATGTGCATAGCTCCTTTGCAGTGAGATTTGCAAAGTGTACCTATCTTTCTCTGGCATCAACACATTTCTATCAACATGAGCAAGTTACTTCTTTATATGCTACACAGCAAGGTTTTTTAAAAATAAATAAAAAAGAAGTGTGATGTGAGTTGGCAATGTTTCTTTTTGTTGTATTTGAAAAATAATTCCAAAATTAAAAAGTGGGAGTTTTCAGGCTACCTCTGTGCGCGATACCTGACACAGATGCCAGTGGTACAACATAGAATCTAGCCAAGTTAAATTCTCTTCCCTGCTACTCCAGTAACACATAAAGCAGCCCATTAATAACTTCTGCCGAATGTGTAAGAATTTTAAAGCACACTACACACCACAACAAAATCTACATAAATGCTTGATAGATAATTAAAGCAACTGCCTCTTCACTGAGATCATCCAGTGGAGGGGAAAAATGGAAATGAACTGGGTGAATTGTACTCAGGATTTGCCAAAGTATCATTGTGTTTCAAAGGCTGGCCCAGGAAAGAAAACCCAGAGAGACCAGGTAAAAGGAGGAGACTGGAAATGAAGAAGTTAAACATGCCTATGTTTCCTACAGCTTTCCAGAGTTAATCAAGATTTCCAAATCACAACATAACCACCTCCCCATTCTACAATATGACATCACACCCTCGTGCTATCTAATTTTCAGAGGAATTTATGCAGTGGACTGTAAGCCCATGCTTACAGAGTTGCTGAGCCAGGAACAGGGAGGCTGTGGTCTTCCCTATGTTGTCTGACTCCAACTCCCATTGGCCCCAACAAGGCCAATGGTCAGGAATGACGGGGAAATGGAGCTCAACATCTGGAAGATGCACATTTCCCATCCCTGTGCTAAGCAAAAGTAGCAGAGCACAAAAGAAGCCATGTCCAGGCCCGAAGGAACAAGATTCCAACATTCACATACTGGCAGGTCTCTTCCAACTCTAAAATTCTATGTTTCTCTATTACCTCAAAAATATCTGGGACGGAAGGATCCTGGACTAACTGAGGAATGGGTTTTGGATCTTTCCTCTTCACAGTTTTTTTACTGGTGGCAAAGAGATCATCTTCATCCTCCAAGAATGGAGTTGGGTCGGGTTTCTTTGAGGGCTTTTCAGCCTGGAAGAGGCCTTCACTATTTGCACCATCCAATGCCAATGGAACAGGCAAACCTTCCCCACCTTTAGGGACCTGGCTCATGAGGCTTTCCGTTTCCACCTTTGCCTTTGGTCTCGTGGTCACTTTAGATGCTATGCTGTCAGCAAAAATATCATTTGACTCAAAGAGATCATGCACATTAGGCTGGGCTGCTGATTTTGAGCCAGGGGTACCAGCTGCCTCGTGAAGCTGCTCACTGCTGTTGGTTGGTAGAGGCGTTTGAGATTCTTCAGTGTTTTCCTTCCTATGCAGTTTTACGTTGGAGGGATGCAATGTGGCTGGTGGCACAGAGCTTTCTTTGAAGAGAGGCGGGGATGGATCCTCAGCAATGTTCATGTCATTCGAGTTATCCCCTTGAGCAGCCAATCGCCTGGCACTTCTGGTAGGTGGCCTTCGCTTCCCAGTCACCTTGATTCTGCCCTGCAATAACAATGAAGCCAAGGTGACAACAGGACACAAAATGAGAAAGAAGTAAACTTACCATATTTTTCGCTCTATAGGATGCACCCGACCATAGGACGCACCTTGTTTTAGAGGGGGAGAACAAGAAAAAAAAATTCTGCCCCTCTCTGCTCAGCGCCCCTTCAGCGAAGCGGCAGGAGAAACGGAGCCCCTTCCATTTCTCCTCCCGCTTGGCTGAAGGGGTGCTACGCAGCCCTCTCTGCTGAAGCCGGGAGAGTCTTGCTCTCCTGGCTTCAGCAAAAGGAACCCGAAGCCTGCGGAGCGCATCGGGAACTCGCACTGCGCTCCAAAGGCTTCAGGCGGCTATCCCTGAAGCCTGGAAAGCGAGAGGGGTCGGTGCGCACCAACCCCTCTTGCACTCCAGGCTTCAGCGAAAGCAACGCGAAGCCTCCGGAGACTTTGCGTTGCTATCGCTGAAGCCAAGGAACCTGCATTTGCTCCATAGGACGCACACACATTTCCCCTTAATTTTTGAAGGGGAAAAAGTGCGTCTTATAAAGCGAAAAATACGGTACATTCCAAATAGCATCAAGGATGCTGCTGCATGAAGTATTACAAAGTTATACCTTGTTGGCATTTTGCAGTGTGTCTGCTTGCATGGGATCATCAAAGCTGACTCCCATCTCCTTATTACTTCCTACAGCAGAGGCTGTTTCAACATGCTGTACGCCATGAGGTTCATGAATCGGAGTCTTTGGATACAATGAAGGTGGCTTCGCACTGGGCAGCAAAACTGCTGGATTAATATCCAAGCTTGCCTTAGAAAGGGATGGAGAGGCCATTGTTAATGGGAGCAGTAGATAAGGAAAATATAAATGTGAAATCCAAGAAAAATAAAATCACCAAGAGCATTTCCACATTTGACAAAGATCAGGAAAAACAAGAATAGTGCATGCGCACAGAAGGACATGCCCTCTCACCCTTTCCCCCTCAGCTTAGGAATTTTAGTCCTGTCCAGAGACATGTCTTTCCCAAAAGGAAAAAAAGCACATCCTGTGAAACATGCATTTACAGAAAGCAGATGTTGCATTCACAAGAAAGGACTGAAGCCGGAAGTGGGGAAAAAAGAATTTTATTGTGGAAGAACCACAGTTAGCAGGAAAAGTACACTGAAAGCTAAAATGCCAGTAAAATAAATTACTTGTAATTTTCCAATCCTAGATGAGGACTCTCTATGTTTACTTGCACCAAGGCCAGTGGATTTCTGTATAAAAATTACATTAGATATACATTAATCCAAGTGAATAAAAGTAATGCACTCAGTATTTTACAGGAGCATCTCAGAAGCAGTATGATAGCCCAGAAAGTATGGTTGCCGCCCCCCCCCCCGCCTGAGCCCTTACTGCAACAGCGCAGGGTTGCCTGCAGCCTATGTGCCTCATTAGATTCAATAGGGGGAGGCCTGAATTTAGCCCACAATGCCATTTCCCCGAAGGCCATAAGGCATCAGGTGTGAGACAGGAAAATACATGGTTGAAAAGGAACAATCTTGAAAATGTGCTCTTGGCTGTTCCTTGACATGTGGGTGACAGATTCACTGTCTTCTAAATTTGGCATGAAATGTAACCCCAACTGGGAACTTAAAAGCCCCACTTTGATCTTCCTTTGTAGCACAGCGTGACTTCAAGCCATGCTGGAAAGGAAATGTAAGTGACCTAACACTGTGGCACCATGTGATTTGAGAGGTCGGAAGGCCCACTCAGCTGCCAACATAGCCTGCTGGGAGTGAAGAACTAAGGAGCCAGCCCTCCAGCAAAATCCTGTTCCCCACCCTTGCCTTAGTGACTAGGTGAAGAAGGGTGGAGAAAGGGCAGGATCATAGCTGTCAGCTTACAGATTTGAAAATAAGGGACCAGAAGCCTCAAAAATAAGGGATCAGCAGCCAAAATAAGGGATTTTCTGGGCACAGGTAGGTTCGACTTCTGAGCCTCTCTGAGCCAAAGGCAGAAAGCCCAGCCAAACGAAGCCTCAAGCGGTGGTTCCCACAGTGCAGCAACCCGGCAAAGGCGATGCAGCAAGGAAAACCACCAACACCTCTCCGCTGGGAAGCGCTGAGCAAAGGCGAGTCCCCAGGCAATGCGGCCGATTTGATCGGCACAAGGCATGCAAGCTCCCCCCCCGTTGTTCTTAAACTCGTTATTGGGTGAGCAACGCAGCCAAGCAACACAGTTGGAGCCTCCCTCCTCCCTGGCCAGCAGGGAGGGAGGGAGAGGAGCTGCTTCCTTTGAAACCAGGGAAATTTAAGGGACATCATCAGTAAGGGACAGCAGCGGGAAATGGCGCTGGGATAAGGGAGTTTCCCGCCAAATAAGGGACGGTTGACAGCTATGGGCAGGATGTCAGGAGGCAGTTAAAGGAGCAATGAGAATATCTATGTAGATTGCAAAGAGAATATCTATGTAGATATTTGAGTGTCTTATGTGCTTGCTTAGATAGAAAATGGGGATAGTTCAGGAACTGCATTTAGGAACAAGCTCTCGAAGCTCTCTAAAATTGGAACTTACAAACCTCAGTGGCCTTTAAGTTTGATTCTTCTCGTATGGCGTTTTTATTACTTTCCGGAACTTCACTATCCTCTTCCAAAGAGGAGATTACTGTTTTCTTCTCTGCTACCTTCCAAAAAGTAAAATAAAGAAGCGTAAGTGAACAAGAAGAGGAATACCCTAAATTCTGCACACTTATATATATTTTCCCATCTTAAAAATTAAGACTAAGATGGGGGTGGGGAGAGGCAATTTGCACTGGGTCTGCAGTGCATGGGGGATGGTTAATTCTCCCCTCCTGTGCTGGAACCTGTTCGGATTAGGCAACTTTCAAAAGCAGAAAAGAACAACAAAGACAATGTGAGGACCCTGGGATATTCCTTTTCCTGTGCCACATCTAGCACAAATGTGGAACTCGGAAAAGCTGCTGTGGAGAGTTGTTGGCTGCAATGACTGGCTGGTGAGGGTTTAAAACAAAAAACAAGAGGAGGAAGAAGACTCTTGGGCTGCTTCGTCCTAAAAAGTACAGTACAGCCAGCCCCCATTAAATGAAAGTATGAGGCATTTGTCTCATCTCTTCCCTGTTTTCAGGAGAATTTCCTTGTTCAAAAAGAGCTGAGCTGAAAAAATCAGTCTAGCTCTAGTCCCAAACATAGCTGTCAATTTACAGATTTGAAAATAAGGGACCAGCAGCCTCGAAAATAAGGGATCAGCAGCCAAAATAAGGGATTTTCCAAGCACAGGTATGTTCAACTTCTGAGCACCTCCAAGCCAAAGGCAGAAAGCCCAGCCAGTAGCCAAATGAAGCCTCAAGCGGTGGTTCCCACAGTGCAGAAACCCAGCAAAGGGGATGCAGCAAGGAAAACCACCGTCACCTCTCCGCTGGGAAGCGCTGAGCAAAGGCGAGTCCCCAGGCAATGCAGCCGATTTGATCGGCACAAGGCATGCAAGCTCCCCCCCCCCCCCAAGTTGTTCTTAGACTCCTTATTGGGTGAGCAACGCAGCCAAGCAACACAGTTGGAGCCTCCCTCCTCCCTGGGCGGCAGGGAGGGAGGGAGAGAGCTGCTTCCTTTGAAACCCGGGAAATTTAAGGTACATCATCAATAAGGGACAGCAGCGGGACACAGCGCTGGGATAAGGGACTTTCCCGTCAAATAAGGGACGGTTGACAGCTATGGTCCCAAATCTTCTTTCCACAAAAAGTGAGTCAAAAATCTAAATCCTGCAACACTGAGTAAGAACACTACTTGCATGAACAGTGCATCTGCCCAATTTGCTTAATTTATGTGGCTGCAGAAGAGAGTTTTTTTAAGCCGTAACATTCCATGTGATTAATATGCAAGGCAACGGGCAACTTTGCTCTGTGCATTACTGCTCCTCAAATTCTCAGGACAAAATGGCAAGTACCAAGGGCTTTGCTTTAGAAGGGCTGAATAGACCATCATCACCATCATCATCAGCTCCAAACAGCCCTCCTTCAGATGGAAGTTTTACCCTGGGCTTTGGAACCTGAAATTAATAATGGAAATAAATCAGTCTCTTATAAGTAAAATAAAACAAAATATTAAATTCCTTTACAGAACAGTAGAGGCAGATTTTTTGTGTGTGTGGTTCTAGACTTTTTTTACCTTTTCTCACAAAGAGTCACTTTCTGACTATATCCCCTTTAAACCACAGATAGGGAATATTTAGGGCCCAAGGGCCGCTGTCCCTCCCAGGCAGCTTTCTGGGGGCCACATTCCAGAGGTGGGCAGGGCCAGAGGCAAAAGAAGGCAAAGCAGCTGATGCGAGTCTTATCTCTGCACAGTAGAGGCTACATTACTTTTTTTTTTAAGAATAATTTTTTTATTAACCGACCAATCACATCAAATCAAACCAAATTACATAAATTCCAAATTACACAGCCGAATTTTAAATTTTTGTTGGGGGTACCCATATTTCAAGTTCCGAAGGGATCCAATCAACTTCTTGCTTCTTACTGCTGTTTTAATGTCCACAAATCTAACCTTATGATGTTCACAGTACTATCCAGTCCTTTCTTATTATTTTTCCACATCTCTTGTTGTTATTTTCATATATTTTTCCTTTCTCTTTGTGACCTCTGATAGTCTCCGCAAGCTGGTTAGAACAGTTTGTAATCCTGCGTGGATATTATTTTTTTTATCCAGTAGCCATATCCAGACGTTTTCCATATAACATCACTTTCATACATCAAAACAGTCTTAGCGTCATTAATCTTCACCAATCTGCCTCCTTTCTCAAAACCTCTGAGGAGATTCACTAGGAATGCAGTCTGAAAACAAATCCGTTCTTCCTCCCGGCTATAAATCCTTTGGCAAGATGGCGA
Organism: Podarcis lilfordi; assembly: GCA_947686815.1. Classification (NCBI taxonomy): domain Eukaryota; kingdom Metazoa; phylum Chordata; class Lepidosauria; order Squamata; family Lacertidae; genus Podarcis; species Podarcis lilfordi. The sequence goes on from OX395130.1 coordinate 11,078,320, forward strand.
CTCCGAATTAATTGCTGCGCCATTCCCAAAAGCTCTTATTGCTTCTCGGTCTCCATAAAGCATACTTTTGGTTAAAGTTTATCTCCACACAGACCTTAATCATCCTGCTTGGGTCAGTTCAACCGACGGTTCTAATGAGGAGGGGTTCTTGTAAATCACATAGAAGGAAAGTAAAAAAGTCCCCCCCCCCCATTCAGCCCCGTTGTCAACATACCCCGCCTTTGGTGTATCTTCATCGTAAAATATTCCTGTTTCTCCAGCCCGTCGTCTTCTTTCGCAGAGGTCACTTAAATTAGCAGACTTCACTCCCCTTCTTCACTTGAAATATGTGCATTTGCTTCTTTTGTAATTAATTATTCCAAATTGCTGCAACTAGTGCGCGATCAGAGACAGCGTCCAGGAGAGCCGAGGTCCACACGGGGGCATTCTGCCTAGGGCCCTCACCCCCTCTTTCGAATTATGGGGTGATTTATGGGCACAGCAGGCAAGGGCAGTGTTCCCCATTTCCTTGGGGCAACAAGGGAGGCTGCCTACTCCCATAACAGCCTCTTAATTACCCCGTGTGGGTCGGAGAGATGGTATTGTCGGCCATCTTCCAATGCGCCCCCTAGCGGCCCCCAGCAGAGGCTACATTCCAGCAATGCAAGAATCTCAAGTTTCTGTACTCTGCCCCTTCTCAACACACTCCTTTCCATTCCCCAACCAGGTAAGCAAGAGCCATTATCACTGCTCAGACACATAATCTAGACAGGCAAAAGCACAAGAAAGGAATGTAGCCCAGGAAGAATCTTAAAGTCCATTTAAACCAGCTTGGAGGCTCCCCACTAAATGGGTGGAGGGCTTCTATGATGCAAGACTCTTCCACAAAAAGACATTGAATTGACTTAAGATTTTAACTGCTGTGAATTTTTTTATTACATGCATATGCATGGCCGCCTTGTTAAACTGCACGTAGTCAGCAGGGTTTGAACAACATCCTTTGTAAAGTTTTTCTGCTAGTGCTCCAACAGGAATTTTTCTTTTGGTTTTAATTTTTTCAAACACGAGGACCCACTTTAAAGGTATTTTGGACTGACTGACCTCTTTTTTGCTGCGAGCAAAAAGATCAACATCGGGATCATTGTCTTTCTGCAGCTTATGGCTGAAGAGAAGTTCTTCATCCTGAAAGACGCCTGTGCTCTTGGAAGGGATACTGTTCTCGGAGGGCTGGAAAAGAAGCAAGGCTCAAGAGGCTTTGTGGACTCCTTAATAACTTGAGTTTGTAACCTCTGTCAACTTGTCAACTTATTTCTAAGTCCTAAAACAATTCAATTTTCCAGATACCTGCGTGAATGCACATGACACACTCGTGTACACAACCTCACCACCACCTAGCAGCAGAGGTCCCTTGTCTGCTCCCTGATTCATGATGTTACTTAAGTAGTACTGATTCAATTTTATGTGTCCTTAAGTAACTATGTTGCTGCTATGTGTTTACAGTGCAGGCATCTTTCTTCATAGGTAAAGTAAAGGGACTCCAGTCATGACCGACTCTGGGGTTGCGGCGCTCATCTCGCTTTACTGGCCGAGGGAGCCGGCATTTGTCCGCAGACAGCTTCTGGGTCATGTGGCCAGCATGACTAAGCTGCTTCTGGCGAACCAGAGCAGCACACGGAAACGCCGTTTACCTTCCTGCCGGAGCTGTATCTATTTATCTACTTGCACTTTGACATGCTTTCAAACTGCTAGGTTGGCAGGAGCAGGGACCGAGCAACAGGAGCTCACCCTGTCGCAGGGATTCGAACCGCCGACCTTCTGATCGGCAAGTCCTAGGCTCTGTGGTTTAACCCACACGGCGGGAAGGTAAACGGCGTTTCCGTGCGCTGCTCTGGTTCGCCAGAAGCGACTTAGTCATGCTGGCCACATGACCCGGAAGCTGTACGCTGGCTCCCTCAGCCAATAAAGCGAGATGAGCGCCGCAACGCCAGAGTCGGTCTCGACTGGACCTAATGGTCAGGGGTCCCTTTACCTTTTAAACGCTTCGTTAGGAACTTTCTCTTACCTGGCATCTTGGCTGTGAGCCCTAGAAGACGTGCTCCCTGACTTGTAGACATTTTCCCAATTGGCCTGGGAGGGCGAAGCCCTGACTGACTCCAGCTACAAACGCTACTGAACAGACTCTTGGGTTGTAGTATTGTTTAGGGTGTTTTGGTGGTGTGTTTTTTTAAAAAAATTTATATTAATTGTTGTATCTTTATTTTTAGGATGACTCCAGTATCACTCACCTTTTCAATTTCCCTCTGTGTCATTTTATCAGCATCCACAGCTTCATTTTTCTCCTCTTCGTCAAATAAGCTGAATACACTTTTAATCCTTTTTTTAACATCTTTCTCCAAAAGGGGCTAAGAGTTATCAAACAAATGTAAGTTATCCACTGGATCTAGAGCAGATTGCGCTAAATGCTCAAGCTAGGTTTAGAAGTAGTTGAATTGATTTTACACCCCCTTATCCAGTAATTGGAACAACAAATTAAAAGGTTCCGTCTCTCATTTATTAATTTACTTTCTGTTTCTGTTTGCCTACCACCATTCTGAAAATATGCTCAAGGTAGCAAGAAACTGGCTACTGAGTTGCACGCTTAAGGTGCAAGATCACATCTGCCTGGAACACACAAATGATCATGGTTCCCAAACAAACCTCAAAACTCTCTGAACCTTCAAATATGTGCATTTTTGGCATTTCAAAGGCCAGTCTTCCTTCTCTCTCTCTCTCTCTCCGCCCCTCTGTCTCTCTCTCTGTGTACACATATAAATGTACACCTAGATGTAGTTGCTGAAAGTCATCTGTATATTACTTAGCAATCTGTAGACACCTTTTTTAAAAAAAAGTATAGTGACCCCAACATCGGCTGCCTTCCTTGCCAAAAATGGCTACATGGATTGACAGCTGATTTCTATAACTGGAGATCTTTGGAGAAATTGCTACACAACAATAGCTACCACTTACTTTCATGACCGCTGTCTTTCATTACATATTAATTTTATAGGCAGTTTCATTTTGTCAATTGATATGTCACTTTTGGACTATTTTCACTGCTTTGGCAGTTCCTGTGATCTTGTCCGTGGTTTCTCCCTATACAGCGCTGCAAAGGTTCAGCTCTTCCTCTGTTCCCTCACTGAAACCTCCAATTTAGTCTCTAACTATTACAACCTTCTCTTTCACTCTCACCTCTAAGATTCTGTTTCCAAGATGCTTCACTTGTCTCATATTCACGCCATGTGAAAGATCTCTTTAAACTCCTGCATTGCTTTCTTGCCCACTCCCATATATAATGCAAATTATTTGTCCTGGCATTCAAAGCCTTCTCAGCCTTGACCCATTATACAGATATATCTCTGCCCATGACCTTTCCTTCTTCAACTTTGACATCCTCAGCTACCCAAAAGATACCATTCTCCCTTAAACAAGACTGCCTATTCTACCTTACTACCCCTTATTCCTAAAACACCCCTCCCATAATGCCACCTCTCTCTTCTTTCAACTCTCCCCTCAAAGCTTAGTTTATGCTTGAAGACCTTGTTCTCTAAGACAACTAAGCCCAAGTATATATTGCTACACTGGTTCCTACTTTTATCCCCAACATCTCTGCCTAACTACCCCCTGGCCTCTCCCTTCAAAATAACTCAAGAGAGTAACATCCTTGGGGCAAGAGCCTATAATTTTGCTTACGTTACTTTGTATACTGTCCAATGGTGCTAAATATATTAAGATAGCGTTATTAAAATAGTGATCTTCTGCTGGAAGAAAAGATTTTTGTGCCAAAGGTTCCTTGGTTACTAATCACTAATTTACTGATGTCTTTACTATTCATACTACTTCTCTGCCCTGCTCCCCAACAATACCATGCTTTAATATATTATTTTATTAGATTTTATTCTGATATTGTGTTTAATTTTTGAATGCTGCTTTGAGTCTATTTTAATACAGGACTTGTCCAATACAGCTAAAGCAGGAAGAGCTAATGTCTAGGTCACAGAAGAGGCTAAAAATGGCAGAATATGACTTATTTAGTGAAAATCAAACCAAGTTAACAGGGTCAAAGTTTCCTAAGACCAACTCTAACAATGTGCCCACTAGACTCCTCTATCATTGAAGACATACTTGCCAAAGGAATGTTTTTCAGGGGTTTGTTCAACATAAATAGGTTTTCCTTACTTCATCCTTCCTCTGCTGCTCTCCTGCATCTCCTCCTCCAAGATCAGACCTGTGAAGTGTACCAGGTTCACCCAAAGGTCCTGCCTTCTCTTCCACTGGTTTCTTTTGACGTGTTCCCAGCAAATCCTCCTGCTGATCAATAAATGAAAGTTTAAAATCTGAAATGACTTAGAAGGTAAATGTATTTAAATAGACATATGGTGCTTCTGAAAGGGGGGATTGTAAAAAAAAACAAAAATCAGCTGTGTATGAATCGCTGTTTGTGACTGCTATATACTGTAAATAAAGAAAACCACAATAAAAAAGATCTAACAATGAAGGACCAGGAACTCACCCCTTTCTCAATGGACTTGGAAAACTTGCCAATTTCAACAATGCAAAATGGAGTGTTACAGAATCACGTTCAGTTGAGAATGGCTGACAAGTTTAAGATTTTTTTACAGCAATTCATATGATGAGGTTGCTTCTGGTCCATAAATGCTTTTGCCATAATAAATTTGTCAGTATTTAATGTGCGACAAAATTTCATTTCATTTTTGCTGTTTATCTCAGATTTCTCTAAGGAGGGCACTATCTCTCACAAAGCAGCCTAAGGATAAGCTATAGACAGCAGCTGCCTGGCTTTCTCTCCAGAAGCCTCACTGGATGTGTGAAGTTGGGGAACCTGTAGTCAACCAGATGTTGCTGGAATTCAGTCTTCCAGCTGTTGGAATTCATTTCCATCAGTCCCAGCCGGATTGGTCAATGGTCAGGGATGATGGGAGTTGTAGTCCAAAAACATCTGGCAGGTTACAGGTTCCACATTTGTGGTGAAGAGACTAGGCAGAGGGAGTTAGAGCATGTCTCCATCCTTTGAATAGCAGAAATATGTGGGGATTAAAGCAGAGCTGTGAAGCATATGGGAAAAAAGTTGGGAGCAAAGTGTTGAGAAATTCCCACTTTAGAACGCTGTATTTGAGCTGTATATACCGTTACTTCTTGTACACCTGATGGGAGATGGGATGGTTGAATGCTGAAGAATGAGTCTCCATTTACAGCATCTTCTTGGAACAAGAGGGCAGCTTTGGGTGGTTTTCTTTGACTGCAACAAGAAAAAAAGAAGCACCATGAAATCACACAAATCAGATTATCAAACATGGCAGTTCTTGGTACAAGATCCAAGTCCTCTGACTGCCTGCTGATTACAACAGTAGTAGGATAAGTAACCACAACCCATCCCTGAAATTTAGGCCACTGGTTCCACACAGGGGGACAAACTTCTAGGTCATAAGTAGGGAACCTCTGGCCTGTGGTTTTATGCTTTCATATTGCTGTATATGTCTGTGATATATATTATGATACAGTGGGGGTGGGGGTGTAAGATAGATGATAGATAGATAGATAGATAGATAGATAGACAGACAGACAGACAGACACGAAGGGTGACAAAACAAAGTATTGGAAAAAAATTAAAGTCTTATTTATTTTTTTATTTTTTTAAAGCCTAGTTCATAAAATCCCCCTCCACTCTTTTCCTTTTAAATGATGGGAAAGGATTAGGGGGAAATAGAAGAGAATTCCTATACGTTGACCACAGCTAAAGTATTTGTTGCAAAAGAATGTGTAGAAAAATTGTGGCAGTTTGTTGAAATGAGTTAATTTGACTACTGCAACAAAAACAGAGGGATGATAGTTTTGCAACAAGGTGGAATAATTTTGTTAATTAAACAACGAAAGTTGTTACCAGGAATAATTGGTGTATAATGTTTTGAATATTAACATGATGCATAGAAATTAAGTACGTTTTGTGTTTCAATTCAACATATACTAGTGGTATTTATCACTTAATAATTAACTGTTCTTATGTGTTCCCTCAATCCAGAGCTAACCACAGGCTCAGGCAACGTATGCAAACCAGGATTGTTGTGGGACCCCTATTGTGTATTGTGCACCAGCAACATAAAGTTATGTTACTAAAGTGGCTAAACAAAGTAGTACAGTAGTTATATAGAAAGCACTGTAGTGAAATAAGGCATACAAACCAACACAACAAACTAAAACTGCAAATGTACATTCAAATAGCAAGCAAAAAGTCCAAGCTGCTTCAAGTTCAAAATTCTGCCTGCCTAGGCAGCAGACAGAGTTAATCCACTCTTGCCTGGCTTACTCCTGTGGGGAAAGTGTTCAAAAAAAGCACTATATCCATTGCCAAGGGAAGAACTAGACACAGCTGCTGCAATAGAAGATACATTTCTAATGCCCACATTTTACCTGTCTTTAGTGATAACAAACAAATCTTCTTCGCCTTCTTCCTCAAAGAGGCCTGTCTTAACTGTGTGGCTGGCAGCAGAGGCAGATTTTGTAGGTTCCTTTTTCTGGCTGGATTCAGAGGCAGGTTTGACCTCTTGGCCAATATTCCAGTGGTCCTAAAAATACAGCAATTATTCATACCTTTGTTGTACCAGGGGTTGTCTTTTTAATCGCATTCCTCAAGTTCACTGGGTTAAGCATGTATGAAGTATTTCTGAACACAGTGATTAACCGAGAAGCTACCAGAACAGTGAAACACAATGATCAAGGAAGTTCAGCCAAGTCAACCCCCCAGAATACTTAGCATTTGCCTTTCTTAGGTGAATTAAATCAAAGCCAATTTAAGCTGTAGCATAGTTCTCGTACGGACATATGAAGCAGTCTTGCACCAAATCAAGTCACTGGTTCACCTAGCCTAGTTTAGTCTATTCAGACTAGTTGTTCTACAAGACCTAAGATATGGGTCTTTTCCTTTTTTATATAAATTTATTTATTTGGTTTTTCAAATTAAAAATTTACAATCACAGACATACAACATAAAGACAAGATTCCAAAGAATCTCCTGGACTTCCCTCCTCCCTTTGTGGGTCCTATTATTAATCATTTCCTCCTGCATCTTTTATAATAACCCTAATCTTTTACATCTCCATCATATCTAAAATTCACCATTAAACTTCAAGTGTTATAAGATATGGGTCTTCTCCAGCTCTGCTGTAAGATAGCCTTTCAGCAAGAGATGCCAGGGATTTAACTAGCGCCCTTTGACAATAATGGCATGTATTCTATCCATGAACTATAGACCCTTTCACGTCTCAAAGCTGATGGGTGGGTGAGCACGATTTGGGGGAAATGGCATTGTGGACCAATACTGGCCTAGGGCCTGGAGGTTCTCCACCCGTTTTAACGAGACAACATGGACTGTGATGTCTTATACACAATTTCCAATGTTCTCAAGTTATTCTCTCACAAAACCCTTTGGTGTTTGTGCTGCACACTACTTCATAACGGTTCCCTAATTACTCAACAATGGAGCCTGGACCTGACACTTTTAGGAGTACAGAGGTTTTACTACCCAGTTATGTCAGATTCTCAACCTTTGAAAATTTGCAGGGCAGCTTTTCTCTGTCAGACCTTTCCGACAGAAATTCTCTAGATCCCAGATGTTTCTTCTATGTGCCCAACTTCTCATCTTCTGAACAGAAGAACCAGTTTTCAGAAGATGCTGCCTGGAGTTTTTTTAAGAGATGTTGCCTTGAGTTTTGTAGAGGCTGTTAGTTTTGAATATACTTATTATAGAGGGTTTAGAGTACTATCTCAGATTTGACAACAACCTTTTTTTTAAATAACTCAGGGAAAAGCCTTCCCATTACGGCTGCTTGTAAAAGCTTTGACTCTGAAGCAGTACAGCTGAAATAAATATCTTGCACAAACAGCTCTGACACATAGCAGCGGAAAACTAAACCTGAGAGTGAAAGTTCTGTATTAAATAATATCACTTTCACTTAACTGAGAGCTATAAAACCAGCCACCCTTTAACAACCTTTGCACATGTTACCTCCTCATCACTGCTGAAGAGCAAACTGGTTGCTTTCTTTACTGGTGGTTTTGAAATTTGTGCCTTAGGCGCAGACCCAAAGAGTTCCTAGAAAACACAAAGGGAAGAGATGGTTACTTTCCCCAAAGATGCAATCACTGTGGCATTCAACGAAAAACTGTAGAGGTAGGTGGGAGCCATGCCCCTCTAGTGTGCATCAAGACAGTCAAGGGTGACCCCCTCCCAAATGTTTCATTGCCTAGTCCTAGGTCCCAAATGTTGCTTTGAGCAGGTTCGGAACCCTTATGTGAGACTGTTCCAGATTTCCATGAATGTGCTCTTTATTGCACAATGTGTTGGAGGCACATCACAATCTGTTTGTGTTCAGTTTTTTTCATACAGACTGAGATAGATACTGGCTCAATAGTATTAGGAACCAGAGAAAACCAGGGAAGTTAATTTATTGGACTTGGAGCCAATGAAAGCTGGTGGGCGCCTTCAAGAAAGTGTTTTTATCCTTTTATAGATAAAAATGTTACCCAACTCCTCTTTCATTTCCAAGCAACCATGAGGACTATAAACTTCAGAAAGGAAATTGGAATTCTCAGGATTTTGTACCTATGACTAAATTAAGTACGTCTTACATTCTGTGTTCCAAGATACCCTCTAGACGTGACTTCCCATCAATGTCAGGCTTGTGTAGTGGCCCTAATATCAAATAACTTGTTTAAGCTCCTGAACAATCAAATTCTGAAAGAATGAAGCTGAGCACTCCGCTGCCCCCCCCAGCTGAAGACCTATATGTCCAATGCTGTATTGGGGTTCCCCAAAACCTTTGTAGTTGCTCTCTGATTGAGATCCTGCAACTTCCATCTGTGTTAAACTCTATTTTGTTGTTTGCTTCATTTCTCAGTGACACCCGCTTTTCTTCCTTTAGGCTCCTTATTTGCTCTTACTGCCCTCTGTGCTCCCAGTTCTTATATCCACTCCTCCTTGTTGAAGTTTGTGGCACACAAGGCCCTTTCCCCCTTCCAGCAATTAATTCGACCTAGAGAGAATCTGAGATGCAGGTACTTTATGACCGGCTGGCAGGCAAAGATGGCACCAATTCCACCAAATGCCAGCGAGTCCAGGAAAAGGAAGAGCAATATTTCCTCATGCTCATACTCCACGGTTGTTGGGCTCATGGGGCCAGGCAGTTAACTTCCCCACAAAGAGGTAAGAATGGGCTGCAAACAATTGATGTTTGGAAATCCCCAGTAGGGACACAAATGGGGGGAGAAGGGAGAACCACAATCAGCCCACAGGCATTGTGTCATACAGGCCTGCATCAGAAAGCATACTTTACTCTGAAGTAGAACCTAGTGCTTTCAGGCAACACCTACTTCTTCATCCTCATCCTCAAACAAAGATAGCGATGTCTTTGTTGTCACTTTGCTAGAAGATGAACTCTTTGATTTTGATGGATAAGAAAACAAATCCTGTTGGACAGAAAAGAAAGCTGGCATCAGCAATTTCCACCCCCAGAAGTACATTTACTCTTCTGGAATATTCAGCATCAATGGGCAGACATGAAGGGTAGCATTCTCTCTTTGTGGACTTCTGGGAACCTTACCTTTTCCTCCACTACTTGTAGTTTTACTCAGCTGATTAGACAACAAGGGAGGCGCAACTGCAGACAATCAACATAAAGGTGGACCAAACATCTTTTGTGGCACGCAGGCCAAATCCACTGACAAGTTTGTAGCTCGGTTGGGTTTGGTGCGAAAGTGAATGGTTAGATTAATAACTTACTTCAGAATCCTCCTCATCAGAAAACAGGCTTTTGTGGCCTTTGGAAAATGTCTGAGTTGAAGACCGGACGTTTTCAGCAGACGGTTGACTCTTAAACAACAACAACAAAACACACGCACACATTTATGTTGATTTGCAAAGGTTTTGAAAATAATCATGCTTTGGAATTGGTTCTCAACTAGTCGTTGACGAATGCCTTGCAACTCAAACATTTTGGCTCCTGAACGCCACAAACCCAAAAGTGAGTGTTCTGGTTTGCGAACGTTCTTTGGAACCCAAATGTCTGACATGGCTTCTGATTGGCTGCAGGAAGCTCCTGCAGCCAATCGGAAGCCGCGCCTTGGTTTCCAAATGATTTGGAAGTCGAATGGACTTCTGGAACAGATTCTGTTTGACTTCCGAAGTACCACTTTAATTGTTTTTCCAATTTTGCTACTCAAAATGTGCCTTTTTCTGCTGTCAGTTTGTTAGCTTTATATTTGTATTCTTTTTCATCTCTACAAAATACTGCTGCAAAAAAAAGCTGCAAAATACTGCTGCTGCAAAAAAAGCCAAGCCTAGAGAAACCCAATATCCATGTCCTGCTCATATAAAAGAAGACTATGCAGAATGTGAGAAGTAAAAAGGCCAAGTGGTTACTTTCTTAGGGAAATTGGAATCATTATTGGTAATTCACTGATCCTACATCCCAAATTGTGTCTTCCAGGAATAAATGCTGACCTCCCTTAAAAATATATGGCAATTTTCCTTTCAGTTGCACTCAAGACTGGTTGAGGAAGGATAGATGTTTCTGTTATTAATGTGAACGGCTGGTATAAGAAAGCTTTGTTCTTAGTTGTCTCAGAAAAATTAATCCATTATCTTTAAGGTTTGAAGGGGACTGCTTAAACCGGAGCTTTCCAAACCATGTGTTGCAACACGTTCGTGTGTCGGCTGCAGTATGTAGGTGTGTCACACGAACACTCCCCTCGGTCCTCCCAAGGCTGGAAAGGGGTTAGTTTAACCTCTGGTTTGCTAGTAAAACTGAATTACTGTGTCACAAAATAATGCATGTCTAAAAAGTGTGTCACCAACTTGAAAAGTTTGGAAAGCTCTGGCTTAAACCAATGGATTTGCTGCCACTTGGAGGACTTTTATGATGCACGTAAGCAAACAACATAGAAAGCCACTTATGCTAGTGAAGTTATGACTATCTGGCATTACCTGTAACATATAACTTTGCTTAACTGGTGCAAATCATGCCACCTTCCCCTGATGCCACGAAAAAGACTATGTTCCTCCTTTTCATTTATTGCCTTCTGCCTCACTCTCTGTTTTGTACTTACCTAGGTTTTCTATTAAGCCATTTCAATAACTTTTTTTGTTCTTCTTCAGTACGTCTTGTGTTATTGTACAGTAGTACCTCAGAGGGACGCGGGTGGCACTGTGGGTTAAACCACAGAGCCTAGGACTTGCCGATCAGAAGGTCGGCGGTTCGAATCCCCGCGACGGGGTGAGCTCCCGTTGCTCGGTCCCTGCTCCTGCCCACCTAGCAGTTCGAAAGCACGTCAAAGTGCAAGTAAATAAATAGGTACCACTCCGGCGGGAAGGTAAATGGCGTTTCTGTGCGCTGCTCTGGTTCACCAGAAGTGGCTTAGTCATGCTGGCCACATGAGCCGGAAGCTGTACGCCGGCTCCCTCGGCCAATAAGGTGAGATGAGCACGCAACCCCAGAGTCGGCCACGACTGGACCTAATGGTCAGGGGTCCCTTTACCTTTACCTCAGAGGTTGAACAGAATCCATTCTGAAAGTCTGTTCAACTTCCAAAACGTTCAGAAGCCAAAGAAGCCATGTCAGACTTTCGGGTTCCAAAGAACGTTAGCAAACCAGAACACTCACTTCTGGGTTCGCGGTGTTCAGGAGACAAAACGTTCGACTCGCAAGGCATTCGGGACCCAAGGTACAACTGTATTAAGATTTACTAGTGCTGCTGTCTTTTTAAAGTCTTGATAGTAAAAAGTGTTGTTGTTTTTTAAACACAGCTTTCTCCAGAGCAAGATCTCACAATCCTTTCAGAAAGAGTAGATTTGTCAGCAGCTATTGTTTTGAATTGCATGCCAGAAATATCCAAGGAAGAAGCCAATGGTGAACTTAATGATAGCCAAAAGTGGGTGAAACCACCCCTTTCTCTCCCTAGGCTGCTGGATAGTGGAAGATCAATGAACTGAGAATCTGTCATTATTATTATTATTTTTTGAAGTTTATTTATGTTGATTACCTTATCTCCTGCTGTAACGTCTTTCTTTTCTTTAGCTGCTTTGTTTGTAACAGTGGTAATGTCAGGCTTTTCCTTGAACAGATCTTCCTCACCTTCAAAGAGATCAGTTGCAGGTTTGGCTGTTTAAAAACAAAAGGTTTACTTCAGGGAAAACGTTAACTCATTAAAAAAGAAGTCAACTATCAAAGACACTGTGTATATTTTATTGTATTTGCAATGGCTTATGGCTAAAGCACCATATCATATCATACTCATCAGAAAAACAGTGCATAGTCACAAACCCAGGTTTATTACTCAATACATGTCAAGGACCTTTCAACAGGAGCTTGTAATTCAAACATATTACAACGGAAGCTTTTCCCATCATTTTACTTTCACACCAACAAAAGCTTCACCTGCTAGATTTATGCATGTTGAGCCACTGTCAAAGGCACAAGGCACTAAAAGAAGTGGCAGTCTTAAATATAAAGAGACCTCTGGGTCTAGGGCAGTATCTAAATTCAACAAATAATAATAAAGGGTGGCTTTACGTTGCTTGGATTTGCTTGGCATTGCTTGGATGATTAAATAACCAATTGCTGCCACACTTCTCATTCCAAAGTTCTAACCAAAGACTTCTTCAGCACTTCTGTTCCAAGCAAGGCTTTGTGGGAAGAACAAGTTATCAGAATGCTTAAAGGAAGATTCCAAATGAATGAAATGCAGCAGCTTACCTGAAATGAAACTTTTCTTATTCGACTCAAGCTTGCCGCCATCATCATCATCAAAAAGCCCAACATCTTCATGTCTAGGTGCTTTATCTGTGACAGGTTCTGCCAGTTTCTTATCCTCTTTCCCCTTTAGAAACGAGGAGGGGCTAAACACGTCATTTCCACCTATAGAGGATATACATTGTCATTTCATGTTTAACTGAAGTTCCTATTATCGTTGAAACTAATTAACTGTTGTTCCGTTTATAAAAGTTCTCTCCAAATCTCTGATGCAAATATTGGACAAGCTAATGGTGACTTCTAGACCTCGCTTTTTAAAATCATTAGGAACATTATCACTAGCTACCGTATTTTTCGCCCTATAGGGTGCACCAGCCCATAGGGCGCACTTATTTTTTTGGGGGGGTAAATAAAGAAAAAAAAAAATTATTTCCCCCCCAAGCCCCAAAGAGCAAAGAAGTCATGACAGCGAGTGGGATGGATCCCGCTCACTGTCCTGGCTTCGTTTTTAGCCTCGGGGCTGGGGGTCTGGGAGCGAAGGCGAGGTTGCGCAACCTCGCCATCGCTCCTGGAGCTTGCTGGGCTGGGGCGGGGGAAGCCCGAGCTTCCCCCGACCCGAGCCCACAGAACAGGCTGCTATCCGCAAGCCTTGGGAGCCCAGCAGGAACTTCCGCCGGACTCTCCAGGCTTGCGGATATCTGCCCGAAGCCCAGGGCGCGTCCCGCTGCGCTCCCCGGGTTTCAGGCTGCAGGCTGCTGTCCGCAAGCCTTGGGAGCCCAGCGGGAGTTCCCGCTGGGCTCCCAAGGCTTGCGGATAGCTTCCTGAAGCCTGCATTCACCCCATAGGACACACACAAATTTCCCCTTCATTTTTGGAGGGGAAACAGTGCGTCCTATAGGGCGAAAAATACGGTATTTAACACCAGCAGCGATTAACAAGTAAATTGGAAAGGCAAATCATCATAACTGGATGGGTTTCCAGGAGAACTATATGAATATGCAAGCTTACTGATTCCCAACCCCACTCAGTCATGACTTAACATCACATATAAAACAGCTGGGAATCTCTAGCCTACAAGCCAAATGTGAACCTGTAGCCTCCCAATTTCAGCTCCACCCAGTTAGGCTTTCCTTAGGGGAGCAGATGAGATCAAATGACCTACAGGTGTCCTAGAACTTGCCCTGGAATCCTCTAATGCACAGGTGTTTGCAACAGACACATTGATCTGAAGGTAGAAAGTATAAAAAACACTATTTTAAGTCAGCTCTAGATTACTCATACCTGGAAAGAGAGATACTGCACCAGCAGGAACTTTCCTTGTAGGTTTTGACGATGGCTCTAAAAAGCATATAATGCGGTCAAATTGAAAATGCAAAACATTCACTTCAGAGTTACTTCTGATCAATTATAAAACGGAACACTAGAAGGAGCATTTTTCTAGTAAGTTAACCAGTTTACAAGGAGTGGGGAGGTATAACTCGAAGAAAATACAAGGGAAATCTCACAGGTACAGTTTGTCCTATTTTTACTTTTCTGGCTGACATTAAAGGCTCTTAACCCTCCACTCAGTAGCTGCTTCAAGGGTAAAAAGAATGACCTCACCTAGAACAATGTTACATCCAACACTTTGGCCATTAAGACATATGAGGTCCCCAGACCTGTTCAGTGAACCCAAAGAATGGATTGCAACCACACCTACAAGTCACACCCTCTAAGACAATTGCACGTTCAATGTTAACCTGAAGGAGACCTACACCGTATATCTGAATGCATGTGCCGTATTTTTCATTCCATAAGACACACCTGACCATAAGATGCATCTAGTTTTTAGAGGAGGAAAGGGGGAAAGCCCCGTTTTTGGGGGGATCAGCTTACAGTTGTGCAGCTTATTTTGCAAAGGGGAAAAGCCCCTTTTTTGAGGATCAGCTCAAAGTTATTGAGCTTACTTTGCAAAGGGGAAAAATCCTGTTTTTATGGGGTTCAACTCACAGTTCTGCAGCTTCTTTAGGAAAGTAAAGGGAGCCATTTCTACAGTTTCCAGACAGATAATCTAATCAGTCAGTCAGTCACATGTCACTGGGGAAACAAACAGTCTCTGTCTGCAGAACATTCAACAATGGAGGCCTGGGCAAGGAGCCGGGGCCGGAAAGGGAGCCAGCGATCGACCACACATTTGTTCCATAAGACGCACAGACATTTCCCCTTACTTTTTAGGAGGAAAAAAGTGTGTCTTATCGAGCGAAAAATACGGTACATCCCCCTTCACATGAACACTGAATATGTAGGTACCGGGGACATGGCTGGTGCTCATGATCATTCCCTTCACTGTATACATGGGGGAAAGAGTTAAACTCCTCTTTTATGTCCCTAAGTTTGAGGGACATAAAATGCCCTGCTCATACAGTTCTAATAATCAAGATGGCTTAGATCATATTCAGATAAAATTTCTCTCTGAAGTACTTAATCATAGATATTCCCGCCACCATCACCCATGGTCTTTATAAATATCAGTATATGAAGACGGCATTCAGCAAACTCACCCCATTCTGGTCTGCTAATAAAGGTGTGTGAAGGAGAACCACAACTCCCACAGCTGACCACAGCAGCCTACATGTGGCTCTTGGCCTCTAATAGCTGCCGTCCTGTGGTGAAATGGGTCAGTGTGGCTGTTAAGCAGAAGGTTGGTAGTGGCAGGATTCCTGAATTGCAAGGAGTTGGACTGCAAACTCCTTCCAACTCTACAGTTCTATGATTCTATGAAGTACCGTATTTTTTGCTCTATAAGACGCACCAGACCACAAGACGCACCTAGTTTTTGGAGGAGGAAAACAAGAAAAAAAATATCCTGAATCTCAGAAGCCAGAACAGCAAGAGGGATCGCTGCGCAGTGAAAGCAGCAATCCCTCTTGCTGTTCTGGCTTCTGGGATAGCTGCGCAGCCTGCATTCGCTCCATAAGCTGCACACACATTTCCCCTTACTTTTTAGGAGGGGAAAAGTGAGGCTTATAGAGCAAAAAATACGGTAAGCATAACCCCCTTAGTTTTGCCCGTTTTCGTTTTAAAAGTGTCCCATTTTCAAAGCCTTGCTCCAGGACTCACTAGGTGCTTTTAGGGGTTTGAGCAGGCCATTTTTTGTTCCTTGCCCCTGCGCTCTATTTCCCGTCCCACCCCGCAACCCCTTCAAAAGACATCCTAGTATTCCTTGCCTCAACTGCTCTCAACCAGAGACTTGATGGGCAGACCGTGCAAATCAAACTTCCGGTTCCCAAGGAAGCTTCCTATGTTCCTAACATGTAGGCTCCTACCTATATCCTGAACCTCCTTAAGACTCCTACTTCAGATGTTACAAGGAAGCAGCACTCACCAACTCTGCAGTGACTGTGGTTCAGATGTTTGAGGTTGCTGCTTTGCAGGTGGGGCGAATCCTTGACTATAAAAAGCTACTATGTCAAGGAGCAAGATTTCCGCATAAGTTTCCTCTCCAGCATGCCATTTCCCCTAAATTCAATGCGTTTTTGTGGCCTAAAGATGTACACTTGAAGGGATGCTCTGCTTCCTGAATGTCAAAACTGGCTCTTGATTTGACCCATCATCAGATGCTACTTTCAAATTTAAAAGGTTTTCTTCACCACCATAAGCACTTGGAAAGTTGCACATTAGAACTCAAGCCAAGGTTTTCTGGCTTCTAATGTATGCATCATATAATCAGCACTATGCTCATGCCCAGCATTCCCAATTAATATATCTCCATTACATTAAGGAAATCTCCATAGTTCAGTCTGTTCCACATTTCAGAAATCCTCACCATCATTTATTGGGACTCGCGATTCTTTTTCCACCACATCTTCCCCTTTGGGCAATTCAGAGAAAAGGTCACTCTGGATGAAAAGAGAGACCAATAGTAAATAGTTTCTGCATGAGATAAATGGCAAATAGGGTAACTGCTTGAACAATAGGGACCAAATGCTACAGAATAAAACAATGCTAGACTCAAAAAAGGTGACATTTTGGAAATATACTTCACAAGGACATGTAGCAAACCACCATTTTGCTTCTTGGCTATTAATGAGACTACCGGGGTAAACAGCATTAGAGAAGGAACAATTTTAATTTAGTTTTCTTTACTCGCTGCAAATTGCAACATGAAAAGCTTAGATTCATTGGGTGCAGAAATCAGCCAGTGTGAGATAATAGGACATCCACAACTTCAGGATTAGGCTATCAAACTATGGGATAATATTAATAATAATAATAATTTTTATTTATACCCCGCCCTCCCCAGCCAAGGCCGGCCTCAGGGCGGCTCACAAGCAATAATAAAAACAAGTTGAATGAATACAACTTAAAAACAAGATTAAAATACAACATTAAAATATTGAAACATTAAAATATTAAAATGCAGCCTCATCACAGGAGGAAAAAGAAAAAAGAAAGAGGGGGAGGGAATCAAATTGGCTCCAAGCCAAAGGCCAGGCGGAACAACTCTGTCTTACAGGCCCAGCGGAAAGAAATCAGATCCCTCAGGGCCCTGGTCTCATGAGGCAGAGCGTTCCACCAGGCCGGAGCCAGTGTTGAAAAGGCCCTGGCTCTGGTTGAAACTAATCTAACTTCCTTAGGGCCCGGGACCACCAGGGTGTTGCTATTTATGGACCTTGAGGTCCTCCGTGGGGCATACCAGGAGAGGCGGTCCCGTAGGTACGAGGGTCCTATGAGACATCCGGGAACGATACTTTGTTGCCCATTTCAACATACCATTTTTATTTATTTATATTTATTTATTTCAATCTCATAACATTTATATACTACTTGACTGTAAAAAACAACAACCTCAAAGTGGTTTAATATCCCTTATCTTCAACCCAAGCAGGAATTCTGCAAGCCACATCTAAAAGGTGCCACTCAATTCCTGACTTTGGAGAGTTGCCTTGGTACCAGTTTCACCTGCTCTTCTTCCTTTCAGCACTGCAAAAAATGCCTGCCTGTGTGGGCTGAACTTTATTCGCCAGATGCTCAAACAGCATGCAACAGCCACTCAACGCTCTACAAAGACTTAATGATATGAAAAGGTAGCAGCAGCATTATATACTTGTGGTCACCTAACTGTGTTTGAAGAAAGCAAAAGGACAGGATTAGATCCACTGTCTATAAACTTGATCGCCTTGAACAACCATCTGGATCTCCTGAAGCCTTAAGTGGTTTCCTGCCATTTACAATGATACTGAAAGTGGCTATACCATTCAACAATGGCAGGGAGAATGCTACTAGCTCAGAGATGGAAGGAAGGAGAAGTACCAACGAAAGAAAAATGGCAGATGAAACTGATGGGAGTATGCGGAGATGGCGAAACAGATGGGGAAGATCTGACACCAGGAAGATCAAGTATTTACTAAAGACTGGAGTAAATTTGTAATTTACTTA
Source organism: Podarcis lilfordi (assembly GCA_947686815.1). Classification (NCBI taxonomy): domain Eukaryota; kingdom Metazoa; phylum Chordata; class Lepidosauria; order Squamata; family Lacertidae; genus Podarcis; species Podarcis lilfordi. The sequence continues at coordinate 11,096,517 of OX395130.1, forward strand.
AAAGACCATTGTAAACAGTTAAAATCTTTGGCAGGGATGTAATGACACTTGTAATGTGGAATTATTTATGATAACTATGGCTAATTAATAGATAGATAATGGTAAAAGATGTGGAAAACTTAAATTTAAATATGGAATCCGTGGAGGGAGGGAAGGAGGTCCGAAGGTTCAAAAGAACCTTGTATTTGAATGTTTGGAAAGGTTATGTTTTTTATGTATAAAATGATCAAAAGCCTAATAATTTTTTATATACAAAAAAGAAGAAAAGAAAGTGGCTATACCATGAGGATGCCTCAACTGAAGCCAATGGTGCAGCATAATATTTGAGGAATTGTAAATGGGCTCAGTATATCTAAGAATACTGAATATGAGAGATATAAGTGACTTCCAAAAAATGTTCAGCTGATGATGGTAATTGAGACGCTGTGTTAGGTATAACCATCTAGAGCAGGAGGGTATCATCTCTGAGCTCTTTGTTTGATTCTGTACATGGATTACTACTACTACTACTACTTTATTATTTATACCCCGCCCACCTGGCTGGGCTTCCCCAGCCACTCTGGGCGGCTTCCAAAAAAATATTAAAATACTGTAATACATCAAATATTAAAAGCTTCCCTAAACAGGGCTGCTTTCAGATGTCTTCTAAAAGTCTGGTAGTTGTTGTTCTCTTTGACATCTGGTGGGAGGGCGTTCCACAGGGAGGGCGCCACCACCGAGAAGGCCCTCTGCCTGGTTCCCTGTAACTTAGCTTCTCACAGTGAGAGAACCGCCAGAAGGCCCTCGGTGCTGGACCTCAGTCTCCGGGTAGAACGATGGGGGTGGAGACGCTCCTTCAGATATACTGGACCGAGGCCGTTTAGGGCTTTAAAGGTCAGCACCAACACTTTGAATTGTGCTCGGAAACGTCCTGGGAACCAATGTAGGTCTTTCAAGACTGGTGTTATATGGTCTCGGCGGCCGTTCCCAGTCACCAGTCTAGCTGCTGATTTGAATCATACCAACCTCTTCATCATCAAAGAGTCCTGTCCCACCACTGAAGAGGCCATCTTTAGAGCAAAATGGTGAGAAGTCTTCATCCGTCAACTTGGGGGGCTTAAAAATATCCCCATCATCTAGGAAGAGGGAATACGTGTATCAATGTATTTTACAGTTGCTGGAAAGAAGTTCATTATGTGTCACAGAGCGAGCCAGTTAGTAAATTACAGTTCCAAATTGGAGTTAACTCTTTATTAGCAAAAGCAGAATCTTCACAGACTTGCCTGTTTCAGGCCTAACTGGCACGGCAGCTTATTCCCTGTAGGCCTTACTCCATGAAATGAGTGGCCAAGACTAAAGGTCCCTGCCTAATCATAGCCATCTATGTCTTCTCCTTTCCAGGGCTTTCCCCAAGCAATCAGATACTGTGCTTGTATGCAGCCTGTCTTTGCTCTTCCCATTTCACTTCTCTCCTTGTTCTGGGAGTCAGGGGGAGGGAAGTTTGTTGCAGCGGGAGGGGGAGACACCCATGACTCTTCACCAAACCGACCCATCTCTGCCTCTTGACCTCCCTATTCCCACTCGCCTGCTTGAGCTTCTGCCTCTGATTTTGGCCTTCTCTCTGCCACGGACTCTCCCAACTCACTGAGCCCTGTTACTCCTTCAGCTTTCAACACTTCCTCTTCCTAGTCTTCTCCCTCTGACCACTCATCGTTGTCCCACCATCACTCCCCGGGCTCTGAGCCTTCTTCCCTTGGTGGTTCCCCAGCTGGCTCTGCCCACCATGCCTGTGCATACAACCAGCCCATGACATTATGAAGAACTAAGTCATCTACCCCAGAAAGAAGCCAGGAACAACTCTGACAAATTTACTGTCTGAGGGCCACAAAGACTCAAGCTTCCCACTCTTAAATATTCCACAGTAGAGTAGTGCAATGAATCCATTGTATTTGTGGCTATACAGTTCAATGGATAAAGTAACAGATTGGGACTCGGAGCTGAAATCACATTTCATTTGATGCACTTTGGTGTCAAGTTCTTTTGTAGTTCCTTGCTATGTGCAAAAGGAGCAACAAGGGTCTAAAAACGCAATAAAGGGCATCCTCATCTCAGAGGAAATGTTTTAAAACTTAAGAACAGCAACAAGACTGCGGTCACAATAAGACATGCAGAAATTGCTCAACCTTCTCCATATGCCTCTTCTGTCTTGGCACTAAAAAAAGGGAACCTGAAACTTCCAACTCACAGTAGTATTCATTAAGATTGAGAACATTAAGAAATTTAGAATAGGAATGACTAGGTGATGCCCCCATCAATTCCACCTCCATACGTCCAAAGAAAACTTAACACATGGGAAAAAACCAACACTTACCATCTGATGAGACACTTTCTTCCTTATTTGTCACTGTGGTTTTATTTTTTGTACCTACCAATGGTTGAAGTAGAAGAAAGTTAATTGAGGATTTAACTTTTCTTTGTCAATGCATCATTTATAGAAACATTTGACAAGCAATAAATAGAAAGCCAGGAAAAAATGAAATATTTATAAATCACTTTTTATCACAGTTACCCTCAAAGGGCCTTCCATAACAGTAAAACACCATCTATCTATCTATCTATCTATCTATCTCACAAAGCCAACATAAGAATCAATCAGCATCATATCACTGAAAACCAGAAAGAAACCATAATGTTGTGCTCTTATGCTTGGGTCTGTTAGGGTATAACCACTTTTAACAAAAATAATATAAACAAGTGCTATAAAATTTCGTTTCTACCTCTTGGGGGTGGAGGGAAAGGGGAAAGCTATTTTCATAACAGAAAGACTTTACCCAAATGGAATATTTTTCAATCTTCTTTCTAGTCCCTGATCTCTCTTTGATAGCAGCTACTGATAGTTTTTGAACGTTAGTAAAAATATGTAAAATGGCAGGCTTATGTGGTCCAAACAGCAGCAGGTACATACAAGAGGGAAGTGTCAAGAGGTTCAGGTTAACCTCAGGGTTTGCAGAAGAATGAAGTACTGTATTTTTCACTCTATAAGACGCACTTTTCCCCTCCTAAAAAGTAAGAAAGTGTGTGCGTCTTATGGAGCGAATGCAGGCTCCATGGCTTCAGTGAAAGCAACGCGAAGCCTCCGGAGTGCAGCGGGAGCGCTCCCTCTTGCTCTCCTGGCTTCGCTTCGCTGGAGAGCCACTGTGCAGCGCCCCTTCTGTGAAGCGGGAGGAGAAATGGAAGGGGCCCCACTTCTCCTGCCGCTTCACTGAAGAGGCGAAGCACAGAGAGGGAAAACTGCGCAGCGCCCCTTCAGCGAAGTGGGAGGAGAAACGGAGCCCCTTCCATTTCTCCTCCCGCTTTGCTGGAGAGGCGCTGAGCAGAGAGGGAGAGAACTTTATTTTTCTTGTTCACCTCCTCTAAAACTGGGTGCGTCTTATGGTCGGGTACGTCTTATAGAGCGAAAAATATGGTGGAGGTGGAGGGACCTGAAAGACTGAGCATGTGTTGAGTAATCATGGTGGGCTGACTGTTGAAAGGAAAAACACTGAAAATTGGGTGGAAATTGAACATTGGAAAAGGACAAAGAAGCACACCAATATGAATGATACTTGTCCATTCTCTAGTTCTGTCAACAACTAGCTCTGCACAGTCTCCTGCCTGAGACGAGAGAGATCTGAAGGCTCACATTTGTTCCCTTTATTTCCAGAGTTCAGGCCGAAAGTGAACATCACCCCAATACAAGAGGGAGGGGACAGGAGCCTTGGGAGAGAACTACCAAAAAACCCTATGGGTTGAACCCCAAAACTGCCCAGTGAAGGTGAAGGATGTTCATTGGCCATGGAATACTGACTGACTAGTTTGGGAAGGGATGAATGAGAATGAAATGGGAGTAGCTGAAATCCCCAGCAACAGAATGCCACGTTGCAACATTTTGCTGCACGTCACACTTGTCCTGTACGTTTCCAAATGCCAACAGAAAATGTTTTTCACACCGCACACATGCACAAAATTCAACTTTATCAAAGAAAAAAGCTCTGAGAAGCAGCTTACATGATTGCTCTTCTTCTTCACCCTTGATACGAGCGGCAAGCTCATCTGTAAATGATGTGGGCCTTTTCTTTTTCTGAAGTAGTCATATGGGAATGGATGGAAGAGGGAAAGAAAGAAACATACACCCATATTTCGTTTCAATTTGGTTTCATAACTTTTTTAAAATTGCTGTTGAAAAAGGTGGGTTTTTTTTTTTTTTTTTTTGAAAACTGACCGTTTTTTCAGACTATGAAAGCAATAGGCGATCATAAGAACAATTACCCCCACTTCCCCAAAAATGGGTCAGGGCCCTACTAGTTAACATCACTTTACCATCTAGATTGGAGATTCTCCCTTGGATTACCAAAAGAGTTAAATTAGTCTTAAGACCGCTCTCGGAGAATAGTCAGTGGGAAGCAAATTTGTAGAAATAGCACGCATGTGAACAGAAAACTTGCAGTTCCAATGAGCAACGTTTTGTATGAAAACAGTCTGTTAGTATTATTTTAGATGATTTTCTGTTTTTCAAAGCTATATATAGGATCCAAATGCAGGTTACTCATGATCATTTAGGTACATAGTATGGACTTTTTGGTCCTGTTCTTGGCTGCAAAACACATGGTGGTGTTAAAGCCTTAAACAAAGAAAAAATGTAGTATAAAACTATTATTATGATTTTACGAATAAGCAGTCTTCAGTACAAATATATTACATTGAAACATTCTACTGGGTCATATGCCAAGCAGAAACCAAGCAGGTTTTACTTAGTGTACTTTTAGATGTCATAACTAGTCTTAGGCTATCTACAGCACCAAGAAAGAAAGCCCTGCTTTGAGCCAACTGAATTGTATCAGAGAGTTTTCTGTCCTTTTCTAAACATGGAAGAGCTAATCCATCAACTATGCTGAATATTTTTTCCCCGTGCCTTTTTTTGTCCGAAGTTTTTCTGAATAAAACTAGAAATGACGTCAGGCAACAATCACTTACCAGCCTTGCGTTCTCTTCTAAGTCACCGTCTTCATCATCGTCTTCCCCTTTTTCAGAGTCACCAAAAAAATCATCTTCGTCACTCATCAGTGCCGTTCTCTGAAAAAACAAACACACACCACACTTCATGCTCCAGGACACTTGAGACAGAAAGTTGTACTTTATTTTACTATTTTTCATTTAATGGCTTTATAATAAATCTTCATCAAAAGATCTGAGAATGGTTCACAGTAGAAAAATACAACATAAAAAAGCACAAATAAATAATTAAAAGGCCTGGTAGAATAGGAACATTTTCACCTGGCAACAAAAAATATATAACGAAGGCATCAGATGAAGTATACTGAGCCAGCTTTAGAGTCAATGCTTGTCAGGCAGCAGCTTTCCTTTCTGACAACAGGAGCATTCAACCTGATGTCGAAAGCTGTATGACAAGTAGAGTATTCTTCTCTCACACAGTCTTATGTTTCATTTCCATGAAAGCCTTTCCCAAGGCAGATATTGTCAGTTGAAGTGCCTGGAATCACTTTAACCTGCTATGCTATACAGATTCAAGCAAGGCCAGTGCCACTGGTCATAACAGTTGGGCATTTGCCAATGACCCTAGGGTTCATAAGGTTCCCCCATTAACTGTGCTCACCAGATGGCCATCAGTCTTGGGGACTAATCTGATCTTCACAACTGCAGCAAAAGCTGTAAGACCATACCCTTGTCCCCATCATCAGGAAAATCAATGCTGTGTGTGTGCAAACATAGCGTGCCATATAACAGCATCCAGGTACCATTTTCAGGAGCATCCACTGCCAACCTAACCCAACCCTGAAGCAACTTCGTGATTTGCCTTTCTCTCCGCCAGAAATCAGCTGAGAACACTGAGCATACCTAGTATTATTTAGAGCTGGGTAAGGAAGCTGCAGGTACGCGGGTGGCGCTGTGGGTTAAACCACAGAGCCTAGGGCTTGCCGATCAGAAGGTCAGCGGTTCGAATCCCCGCGACGGGGTGAGCTCCCGTTACTCGGTCCCTGCTCCTGCCAACCTAGCAGTTCGAAAGCATGTCAAAGTGCAAGTAGATAAATAGGTACTGCTCCAGCGGGAAGGTAAATGGCATTTATGTACGCTGCTCTGGTTCGCTAGAAGCGGCTTAGTCATGCTGGCCACATGACCCGGAAGCTGTACGCCGGCTCCCTCGGCCAATAAAGCGAGATGAGCGCCGCAACCCCAGAGTCGGTCACGACTGGACCTAATGGTCAGTGGTCCCTTTACCTTTACCTAAGGAAGCTGCAACAGTGGTCACATGCACATATGCATACACAGAGCTGTATTTTGGCAGGGTGATTTTGCAAACCAGAACCTCCACTGATTGTGCATCATGTTTGGTTGTTAAAATTGACAACTTCTCTACTTTTATAACAGTAGCTGCCGCTTGTTCTCAGTGCTGCTTGCAGCTTTCTTAAGATCTTCCATTAGACATGTGGAGGAATAGCGTGTGTCTCTGCTCAGAGCTGGAGCTTATCAGGTTCATTTGCTCTTTTTTTTTTTAAATCAAACCTAAATAATCTAGCAGGGAGGAAGGCAAAGTAGAAGAAGGAAACTCCTTCTTTTCTCTCAAAGCCATCAGGGCTTGCTTGCTCCCATCCATTTTATGGTTAATTCCCCCAATCTCATACAAAAGGAAAATTTATTAAATATCACATTTAAAGTTGAAATATTTAACCAGTGAACTCTGAACAATTCTAAATATATACTAAATCTATTGGAAACATGTTAAGATTCTTTGATAGTCACTTTTACATCTCTTTGTTTCGGTTTAACAAAAAAAATTGCTTTCTATGAACGAAAAGCAATGAATTAGTATGGACTCTGTTCTGTAAAGAAAACTTGGGCAGTTAAGACAATAGCTACCTAAAATTATTTGTAGAACACTTTAAGAAAAATCAGTTTCCATTTGTCTCATTTTAAACACACACACATATTATTAGGTTTGACCCATGATCTATGGGTTGCATTCAACATAGCACAAAGGCTAAGGTTCTGTCAGCACAATGATTTTCTCACACAATGAAACCTTCCCCCCTTCTCCCCCCCCCAAATCTGTTCCAGGGTTTCCCCCAACCCTTCAGAGCAGTTTTAGGGATGGCATGTAGCACATGGAGGGGAGGAAAGGGGGGGGGGGAACCTTGTTGTGCTAGCAGAAATCCTTGTGCTGGCTTCTGCTAGCGCAACAATTTAGTTAAATACAGCCCTTTATCTATTTTGTACTTTTAAAATATTGGAGTTCAGCAGTCAGATCTAACAAGGAAGGTGCATATCTTAAAGAACATTGGAAAGATTACTATTTGCAAGATACCCCATGAGGCCATTTGTACACTTATGCCACTGTTAGATTTCTAACACTCAAAATCCATGGCCCACTCCCTACCCTTGGAAAAGTTGAAGGTTTACATTAGTAGAGAGTACACATGGTGGACTTCTTACCGGTTTGTGGTCTTCCTCACTTGCATTTTCAAATTCTTCCAGGTCCTGAAAGGCAAAAGCAGTTTCAGACTAAATTAAACAGCATTTATACAGGCTTTAAAATGTTCACTTCTTACGTCCATATAATCTTATGGTCTATACCACAGATAAAGTCAGGGACCCACCAACATGAAAATCCATAAATCCCTATAATTTCCCCAAAATGTTTCAATTTTACATTTTAAAGCTGCGGGGGGAGGGGGGATATCCAAGAAAAAAAATTGTCTTCATGCCTTACCTCTTCATCTTTGCCTTCGCTGTCAATCATGCTTCCACGATCACTGTCTACTGAACCTTCTGTTTCATAGAAGGGAAACAAAGAAGACTTATGTGCGGATCATTTTATTCACTACATACCAAGATCCTTTCCCCAGGTAATAATTATACACAACTATGCATATAACTTTCCACCTGACTCTTCTGTAACAACATGAAAGAGCTGACACATGACTTACTTTTCCATCTGTATTATGTTTCCTACATTATTAAAAATAATAATGCAGAAAAGCAGTATATAAATGTAGTAAATACATAATCAGACAATCCTTTTCACTCACATGAATCACTTCCCTATTCACTTGCAACTTCAATTCTTCAAACCCAGAGACATTGAGTGGAAGAGCAGTCCTCTTGGGTTCCCATGTCCAAGATGGCAGTGACAAGAAAATATTTTCTTTGCAAGAAAACTAGCAGTGGCTGCATGGATTCCCACAGAAAAGTTTCCGTGGATATCAGCACTCTGCATTTCCATGAGGGAACCATTTTTTTTGTACTCTTTCAAATTCATCCCTACAGCAATGAAATTCTGGATCCTGCAACACAGTCCATTTCCATCCCTGCACTACTGAATGAAAATAGGTTTCCTTTTTAGTTTTGCACTAATCAGGAAAAATAACCAGTGGAGCAAATGGGGGGGGGGGAGAACCAGGATTTCTTTTTACAAAGAACATATGTGAGAATATACAGATCTTTATTCTTGAATGTCTGAGCACTGTCTTTATAACGATTTAGTTTGTATTCTCTGAATGCATTTGCTTTTGTTTCTTTTTGGAAAATTTAATAAGAGCAACAGCAACAAAATCGTGTGAGGGAGAAAGCTCATCAGAAGATACCCTGGTAGGTTCCATAAGGGCACAACTGAAAAAGATATGGTTTTGGGTACTCAAACATATTCAGTAGCCATCTCACACTTAAGTCATAACCAAAGTATCTAGTGGATTGTTCAAAATACTAAGACGAAAAAGCGACACATTTTTCAAAGCGTCAAAAATTAGCTATAGACTAGGTTTTCCAAGCTAGTTAAGATTTTGTCAGGCACCCTTACAACATTTTTAGTAATGAAGTATTTGGCCTGCCACAAGTCAAACTCAAATCAATATTTACCAATACATTATTAATCCTATCACACACCTTCACTGGAGAAATCGCCAAGCCCAACATCATCTTGCTCCATGAAGAGCTGAGAGCCAATTAAATACGGTAAAGGCCTGTCAATATAAAGATCCTGTAAAAAAAGGCAAAAAAGTATTTTTAGATTTCAAATGAATATGCCACAGGTCAAAATTACACATTTCATAGATAAAACTCCAAAACACATTGAATGATTTGTAGTGTCCTGTCTTGATGGTAACTCCCAATTCCAGGTTTGAAATTAGGTACTCGGACACCACCACGGAGTACAAAATTACCTCCAGGTGAGTCTCATCTTAGCAGATAAGGATAGAAGGAAGAATGAGAGCGCCTCACTGAATTAATTGCCAATTGGGATCTTCCTTCTAACTGTAATGTACAGTGGTACCTTGGGTTAAGAACTTAATTTGTTCGGGTGGTCCGTTCTTAACCTGAGGTACCACTTTAGCTAATGGGGCCTCCCGCTGCTGCAGCGTGATTTCTGTTCTCATCCTCAAGCAAAGTTCTTAACCCGAGGTACTATTTCTGGGTTAGTGCAGTCTGTAACCTTAAGCATCTGTAACCCGAGGTACCACTGTATATCAGCTCCCTAGGGCTAAAAGGAAAGACCAAAAGCTTCAGAAGTTAAGCACTGTGCAGACTCTTTGGAGAGGGCTCTCTTCTTTGTGGTGCTGATAATGCCAAGGTTGCAGGTTCGATCCCCGTATGGGACAGCTGCATATTCCTGAACTGTAGGGAGTTGACCCTTCCTACATTTCTATGATTCCATAATTCTTGCTTTCTGCTAAGTCTCCAAGAGGACAGGTTCCCTTTCCTCTTTGGTCGCTGAGCTACTATCACATTCCATCTCCTGTCTTCATCTGCAGAGAAGGTGCTGAGTGTGTGTATGAAGACTGGCAGGGTGGACCAGCTCAGGCAAGAAGAATAACAGATAGACAGCACTGCCTTGATACTCTTCACCCCTCCACCACCATTTATAACACATTGTAGCCAAATTATTATGGAGGCCTGCTGTTGCTTCTAGTTCAGGATGTGAGAGCAAGACTCACTTGTTCAGCAGGTTTGAGGGAGACAGTGAGGACTTGCCAATCTTCAAGTATATGGCAATGATGGCTCACCAATGCCTGGATGTCTGTCATCTACTCTTTTGTGAATTGTCACTGCTAATAACTCTCTGTACTTTTCTGCATTTCACAATGGTTCTGTCTCAGTAACCCTGTAAGTAGAGACTTCAGTCCTGCTCTCCGCAGGGTTCTGAGCAGGATTTAACCCCACGGTCATCAAACTGATGAGCAGGGGATTAAATCCTGTTGCTTCTGCTGTGCATGCCAGTTCCCCTTGCTGTTAACATCACACCTGTCAGAATGACATGAGGGGGTGTGATTTTGGGGGAATGGCATCACAGGCCAAACTGGACCCCGTGGTCGGTCAAGAGTGGCCAACAGGCAGGAGGTTACTCACCCCTGCTTTACTGTGTCATGAGCTTTCAGAGTTAATGTTACTGAAATTTAGAAATGCACCCAGATCAATTTCTCCATTGTCTTATTTTCCAAGGTACAAGAGAATGGCTATCAGTATTTACAGCTAAAAAATGGTAAAGGTAAAGGACCCCTGACAGATAATCAGCAACACCTTTCAGAAGCAGCGCTCACACTATTGTGTATCTTCCACTTTCCATCCTTCAAGTGTAGTTGCTCTGCAAAGTCTGAAATTAAAACATTGTAAATTTACTCTTTTAGAGACAAAGTTACATTACCTTTGGCTCCAATATTAGTTCTATCCTTTCATTAGTTTCTTCTTCAGAGTCTGAGTTCCCTGCTTTGATGTCCAGCTGTTCAAAGGCATTGTCCAACACCTGCAGCCCATAATTCACAGCTTCTTGGATTTTGGGAATCAGATCGGCTTCTTTCTGTTCACGGGTTTTCTCCTTTAGAATCAAAAGAAACACATTTCATTGTTAATTTCCCATTATACTCATTTTTCAAAAATGTGATGGGGAAAGTTGGGATTTTGGTCAACATGGCTTGGCCACTCTTAATGGGCTGCATTACTAAATATGGAGCTAAAATGTCCTGAATAAACGGAATGCCTTCATAAAGCTGGACTTTTTTTTTTTTTTAAAAAAAGCCCTCCTTTTCCCTTCCATGAAGAAGTCACTTAAAGTGCCTAACAAATAAAAAGCAAATATGAAAGCAATAATAATCCAATCATAAAAACACAAATAAGCTGAACTTAAAACTGCAGCACTAACTAACCATGATAAAAGAAGTCAACAGAACCTGATCACCAATAGTCATTTCCTACAAGACATGGAAGGGACGAGTACTCAGAATTGACAGTAATGAGCAGCAATACTGACAATCATGAGGCTGGATCAGAAAAGGGGAACCTGTGACCCTCCAGCTATTTTTGGACTTTAATCCCCATCAGCCCCAGCCAGCATGGCCAATAGTCAAGGATGACAGGAAATATAGTACAATAACATCAGGAGAACTACAACTTCCCCACCCTGGGCTAAATACACAAGGTTAAGGCATATACGGCAAGACTGACTTTAAAAGACAGAGATGGGGTGGAAAGAAAAGCTTTCTTGAATCACAGGACTGCAAAGTACCTTGGAGATCATCTACTCCAGGGGTAGACAATGCAGTGCCAGTGGTCAAGGAGGATGGGAGTCCAACAATTTCTCAAGGGTACTACATTGGCTATCTCTGATCTAGTCCAATTCTTGTCTCAGTGCAGAATCTACAGGAAGCAACTACAGTATTCCTGACAGATGGCTATCTAGTTTCTATTTAAATACTTCCAGTAAAGGAGAGTTCACTACCTCTCTGTTGAACAGCTATTACACTAGGAAGTTTCTCCTATTTTTTTGTCAAAATCTGCCTCCATTGAATTTTGGCCCATTGATCCTGCCCTCTGGAACAACAATGAACAAGTTTTAACTCAAATACAGGCAGATTTTACAGGACTAGGGCCAGTCCTTGAAAACAGTCCTTCTCTAATAAGTAAAAAGATTGTAATGGACAAAAAGAGAACTTGGAGCTTTTAAATTCAAAAGCGGCAGCTTGAATTGTGCCTACAAGCCAGCAGTTTGCCAATTCAGTAGACTCAAGCCAAGTTGAATAGGCTTAGATTGCAAGAGGACATTCTGCACTGTACAAACAGCCTTTGATGGCAGCTCTACTTAAGTGCGCTCATTTTCCCAACAAAAGTGAAAAACAAAAGGACCCCAAATAACATTTACAGTACCCAACTGCAGAACTACTGCTTGGCTTGAGTGATAATTATTATATCTAACTGCAGCTTGATTAGTTGATGACCAGGTTTAGACATTTGCTGGGGTGAGAATTTCCATGTGGTGGTTAAGTGGGTACCCCTCTTTCTCACCACACAAATAACTTCATGCATGTTATGGGCAATCCACATGGGTTCTCAAAACTGATGTTTCCCCATTTGCGATTGTGCAGATAAGTTATCCACACCAGCTATCCACACAACTGGGAGCATGAGTGGAGTGTGTATATCATATATCATGTTGGGGAGGGGATGGGATGATTTCAATCCTGAAACAATTCACAGTCTTTGACACGTCTGCCTTTTAAACTGCACTCAAGAATGATAACACAACACAGGGCAGGAAATGCCAAAGATGGAATTACAGTCTCTCTCGAAGACGAAAGCCATAAAAAATAGGATCTTTAGCGCTCAGGAACACCGTTCATCTGAAGGCTTTCAAATGGAATGATTCACCTGTGCCTGAAGCACATGAAATCCATTATTACACATTAGAGGAAGGAAGTGGGCAGCTGAGAGGGGAACAAAATACCAATGGACACCACCCTCTGAAACCATGTTACCTATAGCTCATCCTCCTGAACCTTTCAACAAGCAGACTCCCACCCTCCCCACCTCAGAGAAAGGAAGAGAATGGTGGAAAGAGAAAGGTAATTTGGGAGGTGTAAGGAGGCAGAGCATGCCCTCAAAGAGATTGAATGTGCTTGCTTGGCAGCTCCAGAGAGGACGTAGGAGCTGGTAGGCAGGAGGTGGTTGACACACACTGACTACTCTCAAAATATAACAATGGCCTGCAAATATTGCAGTTTTGCTCTTGCAGAGGAGAAGCTTCCTACCAGCCATCACTGCCCTCTGCATCTGAATCCTCCATGATTAAAGCAGAACTCATTTTTTGGCAAGTGTGGGGAGAGTCTGCCATTGATAAATACCTCCTCCCACCTTCCCTGAACTTTCAATTTGTAATCTTCAGCATTGCAAATAAATATCAAAGGTTACAATTACCAATATATTACATATTCTTATGTATTATTACATATTCTTATGTAATCCACTTGCCTGTTCTGGCCTGTCGCTCACTTCAGGTTTGGATATGGTTTCTTCCACTTCATCATCATACACTCTCTATAAAATTAATTCAAACTTTTTTTATTAAGTTTCAGTATCTGATACAAATAGCCTTCACAAGCAAAGGCAAGTCACCATGCTACCTGTACTATTAATACTTTTCAATGGAAGAGCTGAACAGCAAGTGCCCAATGAAACAAGATTACGGCATCTGTTTAGCCTGCACCATCACAGATAAAGTGGGTGGGGGGAGCTTTCAAGCCAAAGAGCCAAAGGGACAAACAATACCCCCTCCCCCATAGCCCCTCTCCTAAAATGATTATTTTACTTCATGTACATGATCCCCAAGTAGAAAATATGATAGTGAAGAAAGGAGCTGGGGGTTGTGAATCTGGTGGTCTGGAGGTGTGTTCAGCTCCCCTTACCCACGTACAGTGGTGCCTCGCAAGACGAAAAGAATTCGTTCCGCGAGTCTTTTCGTCTTGCGATTTTTTCGTCTTGCGAAGCATGGTCCGTCGCAACTGCGCCTCTTCAAGCGGCTTTAAAAAAAAAGCGCAAGACGTTTTCGTCTTGCGAAGCAAGCCCATAGGGAAATTCGTCTAGCGAAGCAACGCAAAACCGAAAAACCCTTTCGTCTAGCGAGTTTTTCGTCTTGCGAGGCATTCGTCTTGCGGGGCACCACTGTACTTTGGCTCCCTTTCACTTAAAACTAGTTATGCTATAGCATAATCTGAAAATTTACTGTTCAACAAGTCAGCCATTCCTCATTTTTCATATTTGCATTCCATTTCTTACACATCTCAGAGAGCAAGAATCTATCCTTGCATTATGGAATTCAAAAGCACCCAGTAATCAATTACATGCTTACATGATATTGTACTTGGAGTTGCAAGGGATAGGCACACAAATCAGATCTATTAGAACTATTGTGTTCATTACGAGCACTTCCTTCTATGATGCCTTCTCATACTACACCAGAGTTGGCTTAAGCATATCTCAGTTCATATCATAGTATTCAATTACTGCACACTCACATTTTCAATGAACTGTGTATTTGAAAGCATGAGGAAGCCATTGAAGACATTGTGCAGCCGGCAATCTACACTTTTGGTTTCATGGATCAGCCTGTCCATTTGCTTCTTGATTTCATGTGTCCTGGAGATAGTTTGCTGGGAGAATTCTTGCAAAAACCGCAACAGCTACAAAAACAGAATATGCACTTGCTCAGACTTTTAAGCCATAGCTTAGAAACTGAAGTAATGATGTAAGACAAGGAGAACAGGAAAGTGTTCTTCCTACAAAATAATTAAGCTTGCTATCCAGCAACTAAAAAATGCAATACAGGCAGTTTATAGAAAGCAGCTAAAAATATACTACCGACTGTGTAACAACCATATTTTTGGAGAATGAACTGAGAGTAGAATCTGAACTGGAATAAACAAAGATGAAGCTCATGGTGCTCTATGTACTATAGAAGGTGTGAGGAACCTCCAGCCCACAGGCCAAACTTGGCTCACAGGCCCATTTGGCCTACAAGGCTGTTTTCCCCAAGGAATTCCACAGGCAGAACATGGCTATTGGGAAGAGCTCTTATACCCTACCACACCCCACGTCGGACATTAAGAGGGTTCAGATGACCACCACTCCCATACACATTGTAAAAACAAGTACATGCTTGCAGGGATGCATAGGTCAACCCTGCCACTCCCACCAACACATCTGGCAGCTAGCTATCCTTCTGGCATAGCATCAGATCAGGATGACTTGCAAGGAGGAGTATTATGTTCAGAGCTCTGGGTGGGCGGTGGGGGAGATGGCTGCTGGGTACAGTGGGGTGGGCATGCATGGGCTGCAGGACTTTTGTTGTGGGGGGCAGAACCAAACTATCAGCAACACGAATGGTCAGTTAGTTTAGTATTTTTATTTTTCTACTTGATTTGGGGGGTGGCAGCTGCCCCCCTGCAACTCCCTGGCCATGCCCATGTGGGCAGAGCTTGCCACACACACACACATTCTTTCCATGGGTGTAAGGGATCATCTCTTATGATGCACAAAGCAATGGGGTGAAAGGCTGGGTCCGTCTCCTGGGTGACTTGCAAATGTCCACACATACAATACACAGGTGGTAGTGCCACAATTCGGCATCCCAACTGTCTTTGGGCACCACCACACTTAAGGAAGAGAGGTGGGGCACTAACATCGCACCACTTTTGCAACTCCACCGCAAGCGGAAGGGCGGCTCATTTCTGAAAGGAAGACACAAGCCACTTCTTCCTTCTGTTCCGACAGCAAAATGGGACTTGCTTGGAAGGTGGTGGACTCTCCTTCATTGGAGATTTTTAAGCAGAGGTTGGATGGCCATCTGTCATGGATGCTTTATAGTTGAGATTCGGGGTCCCTTACAACCCTACAGTTCTACGATTCCTCTTATTCTTCTGGCAGTGCATGCCTGCTACCTGGAGCATGTCGTGCCCTTCTCCCTATAGGCATGATCGAGGCGGCCAAGGCTTTTAAAGCATAGGAAGTGGCAAGTAGGGTTTGCCACCTTTGTTCTGGCAAAACATAGAGCGGGCTGGGTTTTTCTTTTCTTTCCTTTTCATCTGGCGCTGAAGTGACTTCAAAACAATCAATTACATTACAACCTAGAGCAGCCTAACAGGATGGCCCCTCTGGAATTTGTCACGCATGCGCACAAATTCGCAAATCTTGTGCTTGGCTATCTGGAGCTTAAACACACGACATCTCACACCCCCTTAAAAAAAAACCACATGCTTTTGGCCGAAGAAGATGAAAAAGATTGGCAAAACAAACTAATGAACTATGCAGGATTACACAATTTGAAACCCAAGAAAAGGATGTTGTTTTTCAAAAAATGGGAAAATGCTTAAGGCATATATTGCAAGCTTTGTGTATAGGTTTCTACATTAGTCAAACTTCTAAAAGTCACTTGTAACAACATGAGTAAGATTTTAAAATTGGACTGTTAAGAATATAAGATGCTACAGACGTGTATGAATTAGTATAAAATAATGGAACCAGGATTGGGATTGGAGAGAAGTCAATTAAGATATAGGAGTTAAATTTTTGATATGATGTTATTTTGGTTTTGTTGTTGTTGTTATTATAAAATTTATAAATTGTATCTTAAAAAAACAAAAAACCACGTGCTTTTGGAGAGGACCCCTAACTTTGCAAAGAGAGAGAGAGAGACCTGAAATACTGGACGAATATTTATCAACCCAGGACGTAGCATTTTACATTGAGGCAAGGGGAACGACAGAAACGCCCCCCGCCCTCCGCAGGCACCCTGGTCACGGGCCGCGCTCTCTGCACGCGCTCAGGAGCGCTGTTGCCGCCGCCGCCGCGAGGGTGGCAAACGCCTAGCAGCCCCCTAACGACGCGTTTATCCGGCAGCGGCCCCGGCCTCTCACCCCTGCGTCGGCGGCCAAGGACCAGCACGGGCTCCCGGCTCGGACCTCCTCCAGGGACCAGGCTCGCTCCCACAGCAGCAGCGCCGCCGCCGCAGCCGCCGTAGCCCCGGGGGGAGCCTCCGCCGCCGCCCCCGACGAGGACGACGCCGAGGACGACGCGGGAGGAGAAGCGGCCGACGACGACATGGTCGCTGACAGGAAGACGCTGAGGCGCCCCTCGCGACGGCGGTTTAACTGCCACCTTCGGCCCGGTGGTCAGCTGACTCCGGGTCGCGTGACTGGGCTGCCGGCTGTTAGAGGCAGGAAAAAAGGGGCAGAGCCGCTCCGCGGCTTCCGGCTTCATTTCGAGATTTCGGAAGCGCGGTGGGAGGGAGGGAGGGAGGGAACCGTGAGGGCGCCTGCGCGAGAAAGGGCTGTACGTTCCGCATAGAGCCCCGCCCCCTTCTCATGGAATCGTTCAGAAAGGGGAAAGGGGTTCCATGGCTCATCTAGTCCACCCCCCCCATAGCTGTCAACTTACAGATTTGAAAATAAGGGACCAGCAGCCTCGAAAATAAGGGATCAGCAGCCAAAATAAGGGATTTGGGCTTGTTGTTTAGTCGTTTAGTCGTGTCCGACTCTTCGTGACCCCCTGGACCAGAGCATGCCAGGCACTCCTGTCTTCCACTGCCTCCCGCAGTTTGGTCAGACTCATGTTTGTAGCTTCGAGAACACTGTCCAGCCATCTCGTCCTCTGTCCTCCCCTTCTCCTTGTGCCCTCCATCTTTCCCAACATCAGGGTCTTTTCCAGGGAGTCTTCTCTTCTCATGAGGTGGCCAAAGTATTGGAGCTTCACGATCTGTCCTTCCAGTGAGCACTCAGGGCTGATTTCCTTCAGAATGGAGAGGTTTGATCTTCTTGCAGTCCATGGGACTCTCAAGAGTCTCCTCCAACACCATAATTCAAAAGCATCAATTCTTCGGCGATCAGCCTTCTTTATGGTCCAGCTCTCACTTCCATACATCACTACTGGGAAAACCATAGCTGTTACTATACGGATCTTTGTTGGCAAGGTGATGTCTCTGCTTTTTAAGATGCTGTCAAGGTTTGTCATTGCTTTTCTCCCAAGAAGCAGGTGTCTTTTAATTTCGTGGCTGCTGTCATCATCTGCAGTGATCATGAAGCCCAAGAAAGTAAAATCTCTCACTGCCTCCATTTCTTCCCCTTCTATTTGCCAGGAGGTGATGGGACCAGTGGCCATGATCTTCGTTTTTTTGATGTTGAGCTTTAGACCATATGTTGCGCTCTCCTCTTTCACCCTCATTAAGAGGTTCTTTAATTCCTCCTCACTTTCTGCCATCAAGGTTGTGTCATCTGCATATCTGAGGTTGTTGATATTTCTTCTGGCAATCTTAATTCCGGCTAGGGATTTATCCAGCCCAAGCTTTCGCATGATTTGGGCTTAGCTTATACATCAATCTGGCACTGATGGAGCCATGCTGCTTTTGCTGAGACTATGTTTTGCAGGGGGTTTGACTAGATGATCCTAAGGGTCTACAACTCCAACCAAAGAAGAGTGGCAGACAAAACTGATGAACGACGTCGAGATGGCAAAGCTTACAGGCAGAATTAGAAACCAGGAAGGGGACCTCTTTAATAAAGAATGGGGAAAGTTTATAATTTAGTTGAAAAGCTATTGTAAAGAGTTACATACATTGGGAGGATTGACAGAAAACTTGTAGTAAAAATTTGAACTATGGATGGACAAATGATTGTTAAAAATAGAGTTATGAAAGGGATGCAGAGGGGGAAATCACTACATTAAGATGCTGCACTGGTTGGAGGGGATGCTAAGCAGCACGTCGGGGCTGCTGTCATTTTACATCCTTATCAATGACTTCGTCTCCTCTTTCCATGGTTCGTTTTACGTATCATAAATCCCTGCATATTTTACAAAAACTATACTGTTCAGTATTCCATTATTGCATCCATCAAAACCCGTTTACACTGTTGAATTTACAAGAAGAACCAAGTGTTTGTTCTGTTTAATTTGACAACTTTTTACAAATCCGTTGCATTCCATTGCCGACATTTACAACAGCGGTATTGATTCAAGGTCTCTGATTTTTTAAAATTAAATGTAACATTTTATTGATTGTGAAAATTGTATAGATATGAACAAAATGGTATATTATTTTTACAAAAGTTACAAAAAAGAAAACTCACATAACAGTAGGTTTCAAAACTCTTCATGATCAGTGTACCAGTATATACACTATCTTGTAATAAACATGTCAAGAATTATTCCAGAAGGTCTTACCCGCATGATTCCAGTGTAACATCTGCACCCTCAAATCCGCACCCTCAAATTAATTGTAATTAATGTTGGAATCTGCAGTTCTGCCCTTTGGAATCCAGAACTCAGCTTTGTGATCTTCTGGTACCTAGTTAATAGCATACTGGATGGACTAAAACCATTTTATGTGGTGTATCTTGCAAGTGTTGGGCTGAACTCCTACAGCAATCCTGCAGCGTACTGTATATGAATGCAAAAAAGTTTTTGTTTTTAAAGCCCGTTGGGTTTACATGAAATTACCTAGTCTTGGCCACAAGGTGGGGCAGGGGAACATGGAACCTCTGGAAGTGACTATTGATGTGATCATGAATTGGGCAACTTGCAAAAAGCAGGTGCAAAAATCTTTTCTTGGGCTGACTGGCAAAAGCAGTTGGTTTGTAGCCCTTTCCAGTGCTGTTCTCTAGCCATCCCCTCACTGAATTACTCTTGGAAATGCCAAGCCGTCTGGAGTATCAATTTGCTCCGATTTTGAGTAACATTTTTTTCCAGAGACATAAGTTAATAAACATTTCCTTGGGCTGTACTGTACTTGATACACAGATATATAGATCTGATTGGAAAGGGGTTTACTTCATAAACACTCTCCATCAGTTCCAGTTGAAAACTTATCTTTAAAAGCTCGAAAAATAGTAAAAGATTACCAGAATCCTCTCTAGCCTTACATCACCGGGGGGTGGGTGGGGGGTGGGTGGGTGAGGGTGTTCCACAATCAAGCATCCAAGATTATTTTATCAAGACAGCTTCCCTCACCCTTGAATTAAGGAAGCCTCAAAAATGTGTTTCCCTGTCTCCCATTCTAGCAGGCAAGAAAAAAGGACCAGCTGTTCAGACATTAAGGCTCCTTTCATCCCCTTCTTCTGACATAATTAGTTGTTACAAGGGGTGAAATGATAGCGTAGACATATTAACTTGTTCATTCTCAATTCTCTTTTCCATTTCTGGAAAAGGTTAGACACTCAGGTTCTTCAGGCTAAAACAGCCAAAGCGGACTCTTCTGACAATTCAATAAAAATCTCAGCTCCAGCCACAGAGCCATGAAGGCTCTGGCTCAACTATCTCCCTGCCCTAGATCCCAGTCTAACAAGTGAGGGATCAATAGGTTCATGGCTGGCCCAAGAGATTTTGGCAGCCGAGGCGAACGACAAAATGGCGCCTTCCCCATCTTGGGTGGAAGGGGTGAAGGAACCTATACATTGGGAACCGGGTGCGAGGATAAAGATCTACTTTGGGAACAAGCAGGAAGTGGGATTCAAAGGGCATTGCAGAGGGGAAAGGGGCCTGCTCTTGTATTATACAGGACAAGTGGCAACCCTATGTGTAGATCCTGCTGCCCGAGGCACCTTGCCTCATGGGTGGGCCGGCCCCGAATATGTTAGTTCAAATGTAGCCTAGGTGACCCAGCCGTAGTTGGTGAGCACATTCAGTTGCAAGCATATTGGGAGTGGGGAACATCAGGAGCATAGCTGTCACAGATTTGAAAATAAGGGACCAGCAGCCTCAAAAATAAGGGATCGGCAGCCAAAATAAGGGATTTTCCCAGCACAGGTATGTTCAACTTCTGAGCCCCTCCGAGCCAAAGGCAGAAAGCCCAGCCAGCAGCCAAACGAAGCCTCAAGCGGTGTTTCCCCAGCGCAGCAACCCGGCAAAGGGGATGCAGCAAGGGAAACCACCGTCACCTCTCCGCTGGGAAGCGCTGAGCAAAGGCGAGTCCCCAGGCAATGCGGCCAATTTGATCGGCACAAGGCATGCAAGCTCCACCCCCCAGTCGCTCTTAGACTCCTTATTGGGTGAGCAATGCAGCCAAGCAACACAGTTGGAGCCTCCCTCCTCCCTGGCCGGCAGGGAGGGAGGGAGAGGAGCTGCTTCCTTTGAAACCCGGGAAATTTAAGCGACATCATCAATAAGGGACAGCAGCGGGACACAGCACTGGGATAAGAGACTTTCCCGCCAAATAAGGGACGGTTGACAGCTATGATCAAGGAGCTGCTCTGGGAACCAGTAGAATACAATAGTGATGAGAAACCTTTTGCATTATTATCGTGGGTGCCATTTCCTTGGGGCCCACACGCCTTGGGTAGTCCAGAGCCTGCTGTGGGTGAGCCCAGAGCCCAGAGAGGGTAGAACCATCCCTTTTCTCTCTTGTTTTCTGCTTTCTCCTTCTTTTGCTTCCTCCCATCCAACAGGCTGGCAGGAGAAGGACCAATTGCTTTTTTCAGAGAGGGGGCTTCTCCCTTCCTTGTCCCACCATCCCACTTTAGTCCCACACCCCACTTTGCCCTTTCTCTCTCCCTCAGGGCTCCCAGGCTGTTATATACCGGAGTTCTCATTAACGGTTTTCGGTAATTCTCCATTTTGTTTATCAAAGGCTGCTTCACTCCACCAACTGATGTGACTCAAGGGGTTAAGTGTTTCATTTAGGAAATTGCGCTGTTCTCTGTGCTACTTAACATCATTTCGGACTCCATCTGGCATTAAGCTTTGACATCTGGGCTTATAGATGGACACTCTCAAGGATTTAATTGGATTTTGCCACCAGGGGAAGAAATGCTCAACTTGCTGCAGAAACATGGTGGAAAGGCAGTGATGCCCGATCAGAATCCAGTGGCAGTTTAAAGATTCCTGCGTTTAGGATTCACCCTAGTCGCAGATTTCCGAGATATTAAACGGGTTGGTGCAGACAAGGCTGCTGAGCCAATGGGCAAAACGTAAAGGTAAAGGTACCCCTGCCCGTACGGGCCAGTCGTGACCGACTCTAGGGTTGCGTGCTCATCTCGCTCAAGAGGCCGGGAGCCGGCGCCGTCCGAAGACACTTCCGGGTCACGTGGCCAGCGTGACGAAGCTGCAACTGGCGAGCCAGCACCAGCGCCGCACACGGAAACGCCGTTTACCTTCCCGCTATAAAGCGGTACCTATTTATCTACTTGCACTTAGGGGTGCTTTCGAACTGCTAGGTGGGCAGGAGCTGGGACTGAACGACGGGAGCTCACCCCGCCGCAGGGATTCGAACCGCCGACCTTACGATCAGCAAGTCCTAGGCACTGAGGTTTTACCCACAGCGCCACCTGCGTCCCCCACAGCACCACCCGCATCCAAAACATACAGAATGAATAACTTGCATGCCCTCTATGGCTTCGCCATTGCTACTGCTGCCTGCCTCCTCCCTTGGGCTGCAACCACCACAGCCCAGCCCCATGCAATGCACCAGCTCTGGGGGGGGGGGGCAGGCAGAGGTCAGAGCCCCCAGGGCGGGAAGAAAGGGGGAGTGGAGCACAAGGAGTCTATTTTATTTTATTTTATTTTATTTTATTTTATTTATTTTATTTTATTTTATTTTATTTTATTTTATTTTATTTTATTTTATTTTATTTTATTTTATTTTCAATGCTTTGTGCATCTGTATCTAATTTTGTTTCCTTCTAAAATTTATTGATTGGCGTGTGTTTTCCTTTTTGTAAATCTACCAAAGAACAGCATAGCATAAAATAAAATCAGAATTAATGTGTTTTCTCAGGACTGGGAAGGGGGTGCGTGTGTGTCGTTGGTAAAAGGGTGGTATAAATAAAGGAAGGGTCAAGGAGGGTCACTTGGCAGGGGGGAGTGAGAAATGTCCCTATTTTCATCTGAGGAATGTTGGCAAACTTCTCAGATGAACTTGGCAAACGTGTTCACACATATGTGGTTGTTGTTGTTGTTGTTTAGTTATTAAGAATGACAGGGGAATTCCATACAAATCTGGGGTGGTGGAGGAGGCTAAATGCAGGGTGATTTCCAAGAAAATACGCTGCTGGTGTTGCATTGGGACCAAGTGGAAGGAACCTTGCACGAGGAATGGTTCTTGGGTTCCATAGATTTCAGTATAGAAGCTTTGCCACCCGCAGAACTGAGTTCGGTGGAATTGTCAGCATCAGACGCTCTCAAAGGTTGCTGGGTAAAGAATAGAGGGCAAATACATCATTTTCTCAGAACTAGCAGGAACCTTTTCTTTACCCGTCCTGTTTGTTTAAAGCAAATTTTATTTTGCAACATTCCCACCATTGTACCAAGCTTTAAGGCTGCAGTTTACACTTGTCACGTTTTAATTAAGTAGAAGGTCAAATCGCAACTAACACACTGAGCCAGAATTTCAGGGCACCAAAGGTGCTTGCATCAAAGAGCTCAGTTGCTGAAGCCCATGTGCAGATGACACAACCTTGATGGCAGAAAGTGAGGAGGAATTAAAGAACCTTTTAATGAGGGTGAAAGAGGAGAGCGCAAAATATGGTCTGAAGCTCAACATAAAAAAAACGAAGATCAGGGCCACTGGTCCCATCACCTCCTGGCAAATAGAAGGAGAAGAAATGGAGGCAGTGAGAGATTTTACTTTCTTAGGCTCCATGATCACTGCAGATGGTGACAGCCACGAAATTAAAAGACGCCTGCTTCTTGGGAGAAAAGCAATGACAAACCTTGACAGCATCTTAAAAAGCAGAGACATCACCTTGCCAACAAAGGTCCGTATAGTTAAAACTATGGTGTTCCCAGTAGTGATGTATGGAAGTGAGAGCTGGACCATAAAGAAGGCTGATCGCCGAAGAATTGATGCTTTTGAATTCTGGTGCTGGAGGAGACTCTTGAGAGTCCCATGGACTGCAAGAAGATCAAACTGATCCATTCTGAAGGAAATCAGCCCTGAGTGCTCACTGGAAGGACAGATCCTGAAGCTGAGGCTCCAGTACTTTGGCCACCTCATGAGAAGAGAAGACTCCCTGGAAAAGACCCTGGTGTTGGGAAAGATTGAGGGCACAAGGAGAAGGGGACGACAGAGGATGAGATGGTTGGATAGTGTTCTCGAAGCTACCAGCATGAGTTTGACCAAACTGCGGGAGGCAGTGGAAGACAGGAGTGCCTGGCGTGCTCTGGTCCATGGGGTCATGAAGAGTTGGACATGACTAAATGACTAAACAACAATGTGGCATTTCACTGGTCCATCTGGCCTGACATTGCAAAGTTAGGTCCCCCAGAGTATGGGACTTATTAAAACTGATTTTCCTTCAGCTTTGGTCACCTATTTAACTTCTCCACCAGTAGGAAAATTGACTTTCAGATGTACCCCAAAGAAAGTCACACAAATAAAATGCCTCTTGAAAGTTATTAAGCAGGACATCATTTTCAATTTAAAAACAAAAAAACCCATGACTTTATCATCGTAAGACCTTCCGTTTCCCCAAAAGATAATATAATTACACATGAATCATCAGGGTCAGCAATATGCCACAATACAAGGTACAAAAAACCTATTTGTTGTCTAAGTAACCTCACAGTTTTAAAAACACAAACATGGTGCGCCATTAACATCCATATAATTATAACTTTAAGGGACGCAGGTGGCGCTGTGAGTTAAACCACAGAGCCTAGGACTTGCCGATCAGAAGGTCGGCGGTTCAAATCCCCGCGACGGGGTGAGCTCCCGTTGCTCGGTCCCTGCTCCTGCCCACCTAGCAGTTCGAAAGCACGAAGTGCAAGTAGATAAATAGGTACCGCTCCAGCGCGAAGGTAAACGGTGTTTCCGTGTGCTGCTCTGGTTCACTAGAAGCGGCTTAGTCATGCTGGCCACATGACCCGGAAGCTGTACGCTGGCTCCCTCGGCCAATAAAGCGAGATGAGCACCGCAACCCCAGAGTCGGCCACGACAGGACCTAATGGTCAGGGGTCCCTTTACCTCTACCTTAATTATAACATTATAACACAGGGGGTGTTATTTCCCACTGATAAGTAGCCCTCCTCTGGTCAGATTTAATGTTAATATACCCAAACTGAGGATTTAGAATTCTTCATATATTCTTCGTGTGCAAAAAGAATTTAGCAGAGAGAGTATTTAAGAGAGAGAGCCTTCTGGCGGTTCCCTCACTGTGGGAAGTGAGGTTACAGGGAACCAGGCAGAGGGTCTTCTCGGTGGTGGCGCCCGCCCTGTGGAACACCCTCCCACCAGATGTCGAGGAAATAAACAACTACCTGACTTTTAGAAGACATCTAAAGGCAGTCCTGTTCAGAGAAGTTTTTAATGTTTGATGTTTTATTGTGTTTTTAATATTCTGTTGGGAGCTGCCCAGAGTGGCTGTGGCAACCCAGCCAGATGGGCGGCATATAAAAGAATAATAAAATTGTTGTTGTTGTTATACTGAAAGGCCTTTTTGGTATTCTTGCAAATACATTCGTTTATTTCAGGACTGGCCCAAGACATTTTGGCCCCTGTGGCAAACCGCCAAATAGTGCCTCTCCTCCCCACTAGAGAAGAAGGGGTGAATGATGATCTACATCAGGAACAAGTGGGGAAGAAAGATTGACATCAGGATCTGTTGCCCCTGGGGATCCTGCCACCCAAGGCAGTGGCCTCACTTGGCCTCATGTGTGGGCCAGTCCCAGTTTATTCATAAGCGTATGGTTCCATGTTTCGGTCAACCAAGGTAGCTGACCTGTTCACTTATTTTATTTTAGCAGCTTTTATCCTGGTTATATTGCTTATGCTATGGTGACAAAAGCAGCAAACTTAGTTAATTAGAAGGACAGATAAAGGTTGAAGGCGGGGGAATGGCATTTTAAACTGGAAAATAGGAGTCTAAGACAGTAGTCCTATACTCAAGTTATCCAGCAGTGAGCTCCATTGAGCTCAATGGAGCAGATATGTAGGACAGTGATCTAGTTTATTGTGTTGTCAAAGAATAGAATGCTGTTGGGACACTTGTTATGGTCACTAAAACTGAACATGGAATATTTAAGCCATTTTTAGAACAAATGAGAAAGGCACATAGGCAAAGAGTTCAAGTTAAATAAGCAAATAAAGTAACTTTTTATTCATGCGTTTTGGAATCAGTGGTCTAGAACTGAAATGTCTCATTCCTATCCAAATGCACTTCACATAAAACAACTGTGAGGGGTAATTCATTGTTTATTCCAGGTGACTTATTTAAACTTTGAATAGCTTACCCATAGCAGGTCAGGGCAACAATAGCTTTCCCCAAATGTGCTCTCCCCGACATTTGCGCTTTCCCCAAAAAGCTCTTTGATGGTCTGCCAGAACACAGATCCCTTGAACTTAATTCTTCCTCCGCTTATTTTTGAATCAAAGTGAGGCAACTTCTTCATCATTCTCTTGAGGTTACAAGCAAACGCAGGTGATCCGTATTAATGATCCATTGGCCTAACACTACGGTTCTAAAAATAATGTTGGAAGGCTGCCCTCCTAGAAAACGAGACCAGGACAAATGAGACAAGCTTGCCTATTGTCCGATTCTCTTCGGGTTCCTGCAATTTGGCAACTATTGTTGATGCCCCCAGTATAAATTCAAAAACAATGTTTGGAAAGCCTCAGAGGTCTCAGGACGTGTGGGATGCCTCTGTGATGGTGAGTCACTCTCTTGTGGAATGTATGGTGTTAGATTAAGAATGTGATCTTATATATACTTTCATGGAAGCAACTCGTGATGACTTCAGTACTTTCAAATATCACTCTGATCCTTCACAGAGTTAGGCACACACAAATTCATTGATTTAAATTGGCTTAAGGGTTCCTAGGCATGTACAAGGCATTGATTTGTGTTCTGTTCTGCAGTCTTTTCATACAGCTCTGTTTCTATTCTTTTGCAGTTCAGGTTCTGATGAAACTATTATTATTATTATTATTATTATTATTATTATTATTAAAATTTGTATACTGCCGTATACCCACAGGTCTCAGGGCAGTTATGTCATTAAACTCTCCATCCACTAATATAATAATGCAGTCAGCTGTCGAACGTACAGTGGTACCTCGGGTTAAGTACTTAATTCATTCCGGAAGTCTGTTCTTAACCTGAAACTGTTCTTAACCTGAAGCACCACTTTAGCTAATGGGGCCTCCCGCTGCTGCCGCGCCGCCGGAGCACGATTTCTGTTCTCATCCTGAAGCAAAGTTCTTAACCTGAGGTACTATTTCTGGGTTAGCGGAGTCTGTAACCTGAAGCGTATGTAACCCGGAGCGTATGTAACCCGAGGTACCACTGTAATCCGTTCCGGAAGCCCATTCGGCTTCTGAAATGTTCGACAACCGAGACACGGCTTCTGATTGGTTGCAGGAGATTCCTACACTCAAGCGGAAGCTGTGCCGGACGTTTGACTTCCAAAAAATGTTTGAAAACCGGAGCATTTACTTCCAGGTTTTCGGTGTATGGGAGCCGAAACATTCCAAAACGGAGGCTTTTGAGCTCCGATGTTTGGCTGTGTCAAATCCACACCAATGCAAAGGAAACAGAATGCAAATCTGTGGGAGGAGGCCATCAGCCATGGATCATTTGCGAACAGCAAATACCCAACATATTATCTGGATTGATATGCATCCTGCGCGTGGGATGAATAAGCGAACGCTGTCAATTTCCATTACCTGTCAGAATTCTCTGACATCTCTGGGCGCCTAACCTTCTGTTGGGTCAGTGGTCATGGGTTCTAGGACAGGAAAAGAAGGAGCGACGCCTCAAATGGTCCTAAACAATGATGGTTGAGTATTTTAATTTCATACAGCTAGGATTATCTTCCTAGGAGCAGCCTTCTCCAGGCTTTGACTCTCAGTGTTGTTGAACTATAACCTGCTTCGTTCCTCAGCACTGGTCATGCTCTTGGGGGGGGGGGTTGGAGACCCAAGGTTGGGGAAGGCTGTTAAAAATGTTTAATCTTCCAGCAATATTTTTAGACATTACTTCTTCTTTTGCTTTCTATGGTGTCTGCTGCTTCGCATGTCCATTCCAACAATTCACAGTAACAACTGAGATGTTTGTTCCATTTCCCCCCGCCCTCTCTCTCCCACAGAAGTTCCTGCTGTTCTCCTTCCTGGTCCTTGCCCTCTTGGGGACCTTGTGTAATGCCCAGTGCTCAATAAAACCAGCTGACGAAAAGGGTAAGAATTCAGTGTTTGAATGTTGCCATGTTTAGAAAAACAGGATTTACGGAGGCAGAAGATGCTCCTCACGATTTTTCTCCAGCATGATCTAGGGTTGCACAAGAAGGACAGTCCCATGAGTTACTCTGATGTTACTCAGGAATAAAGGTGATTGCTGCAGAGATGCCCTGAACTTAGAGTCTCTCTTTGCAGCCAGTGAGAATTAAGCCTTTTGCTATCTATATCGCCCAATTCCACCATATGAGAGGCGTGTCTTCTGATTCTAGGTGGTTTGCACCTAGAGCAATCTAGGTGGATTGCTCTACTGCAACCTTTGCCAGGTGTTTTGGATTACAGTTCCCGTCAGGGTTAGGAAGAAAATTGCGGAAAAGGAACTGGACATTGACAGTAAATTTAGAATATTGCATATTCAGAGTGAATATGGGCTTTCAAAACCTTTTGCTGGGTTGGGAAGCAGCAGGCACAATACCACCTCCATTTTACCTGTATTCAAGGTTTGGCAACTTGGTGCCAAAACTATCATGGCAGCAAATTGTGGGACCAGAGGCAGCAGAAGGGCCAGGAAGAGGAGAATGTGTGTGTGTGTGTGTGTGTGTGTGTGTGTGTGTAAACTGGCACAGGTAGATCTGGCTGACTGTTTTGTGTAAACAGAAGTGATGTTTAACACAAGAAGCAAGAATGGGTGTTCTGAAGTTGAGACCCACACCGTGGCCTCCAAGATATTCTAAATTCATTCCTTCATTTATTTATTTGACAAGGCTTATAAACAGCTTAGTTGTTGTTGTTTGAAAAACAACTTCTAGGCAGCTTACATGGAATGATAGAAAATATTTGTTTATTTATTGCTTCTTAACATTTATATAAAAGGGACGCCGGTGGCACTGTGGTCTAAACCACTGAGCCTCTTGGGCTTGCTGATCAGAAGGTTGGCGGTTCCAATCCCCACGATGGAGTGAGCTCCTGTTGTTCGGTCCCAGCTCCTGCCAACCTAGCAGTTCGAAAGCACATCAAAGTCCAAGTAGATAAATAGGTACCGCTCTGGCGGGAAGGTAAACGGTGTTTCCGTGCGCTGCTCTGGTTTCGCCAGAAGCGGTTTAGTCATGCTGGCCACATGACCCAGAAAAACTGTCTGCGGACAAACGTTGGCTCCCTTGGCCAGTAAAGCGAGATGAGCGCCACAACCCCAGAGTCGTCTGCGACTGGACTTAACTGTCAGGGGTCCTTTACCTTTACCTTTTTAATATTTATATAACGGCTTGAAAAGAAAAAGAAGCTCAAAGCAGTTCATAAGCAAATAGCAAAAAAGTCATGGACAGGTTGACTGAAGCTTCACTGAAGCAAGTCATCTTGTAGCAAGCAAAAACCCCAGTTTCTGACTCTGGTTTTTATAAATTACTAGATTCCGACCAGCATTGTTTGTTTGTTCTGCACATTTCAGGATGCTTTAAACATGGGAGGTGGCACCGTGTGAATGCTGTATGGAAAACTAACAACTGCCAAAGATGTGAATGCAAGCCAAAAGAACTGATATGCTGCAGCTTGTAAGTTCAAGTTCTAAAAACAAGTTTATGGGTGTTTTTTGTGTTTTTTAATTGCTGGCATTTCTTTCTAAGTACCCAAGAACATATGAGACACGTGGTTACATATGCAACCCTAGTTTATCCAGTACATGCTTGGGGCTGCAATGCTATTTATAGCCTTACCTGCGAGTAACTCCATAGAATTCTCTGGGACTTGTTTAATAATAATAATAATAATAATAATAATAATAATAATAATATCTTTATTGTCATTGCCCCCTTCGGGGACAACGAAATTACTTGACTGCTCCATAAAAACACTAATTAATCAATACAGTATAATACAGCAAGGGAGATTAGATGACTTTCAAAGTCCGGGCTTCCCATTCAGGGCCGAGATCGTTTAGCCGTGTTCGACTCTTTGTGACCCCATGAACCAGAGTACGCCAGGCACTCCTGTCTTCCACTGCCTCCCGCAGTTTGGTCAAACTCATGCTGGTAGCTTTGAGAACACTGTCCAGCCATCTCGTCCTCTGTCGTCCCCTTCTCCTTGTGCCCTCATTCTTTCCCAACATCAGGGTCTTTTTCAGGGAGTCTTCTCTTCTCATGAGGTGGCCAAAGTATTGGAGCCTCAGCTTCAGGATCTGTCCTTCCAGTGAGCATTCAGGGTCAATTTCCTTCAGAATGGATGCGTTTGATCTTCTTGCAGTCCATGGGACTCTCAAGAGTCTCCTCCAGGACCATAATTCAAAAGCATCAATTCTTCGGCGATCAGCCTTCTTTATGGTCCAGCTCTCACTTCCATACATCACTACTGGGAAAACCATAGCTTTAACTATACAGACCTTTATTGGCAAGGTGATGTCTCTGCTTTTTTTACTCCAAATACAGTAAATTTTTTACTCTTTTGCAACTACCACCTGCTACTTATTGCATCCCAAGCCAACATATCCCAGTCAACCATCACACATAAAATACCAGTCAACGCTACCTTTCTGCACATTTAATTTATATTCAATAACGATTTGGGGCTCTTGAACATTGAGAATGTAAGAACATTGTTTTATTTATATACTTAGAAATCAACAACATTGCTTTCACTTCGAATGCTCCCCTCTCCTTTGTGGTGTGAATTACCTCAGCCCCCAAACTCATTTGCGGTCCTGGGGCTAGTGAATTTTGCATTGGCATCTCCAGGTAAAGTATCGGCTAAAGCACCTCTTTAACATTCCTCAAGAATAGCATAAGAGCCATCTGTCTGTACTTTCAGGACTGAATGACGCTAAGCAGATTTCTCTCCTAGGTTAGCTAATGACACTGAAATGCCAGTTCAGGTGTTTGAACTTTAGCACATGTTTTCAGCCACTGCGCTTGCAGACCCTCCAAGTGTCCCTGATTTCCAGGGATAGTCCTGGATTTACAGAAGCTGTCCCCAGGGCTTTCCCCCCCCCACCAGAACTCACCGGAACTCAGTTCTGGCACCTCTCAGGTGGGCACCATTGCCATTATAAGAAAACAAGGGAGGTGTTCGTGGTGAATTCCAGCAACTCTTTTTCTAGAAAAATAGCGCTGGATGTTCCTGTTTTCATCAGAAAAATGTTGGAAGGGACATCTCTGTTTTCATTGGTGTTAAGTTGTGGGTGAACATATCAGATGACACAGCGATTCTTCAAACAGCTCTTGTTTATTCACAGGCCAGAACTGAACTGAACTGAACTGAAGGGTTCAGTCAGCCTGCTTATACAGTGGTGCCCCGCAAGACGAATGCCTTGCAAGACGAAAAACTCGCTAGACGAAAGGGTTTTTCGGTTTTGCGTTGCTTCGCTAGACGAATTTCCCTATGGGCTTGCTTCGCAAGATGAAAACGTCTTGCGCTTTTTTCTTAAAGCCGCTTGAAGAGGCGCAGTTGCGACGGACCGTGCTTCGCAAGACGAAAAACATCGCAAGACGGAAAGACTTGCGGAACGAATTATTTTCGTCTTGCGAGGCACCACTGTATAGAGCTCCAGTACAACGTAACTGTAACAATTTTCTAAAACTATCCAATCACTGAACGTCACTTTCGATCCCTTATTTGCATAACTATCTACAGTATCCCCCTGCTGGCCCAGGGTGAGAACTTCAGTACATAACAACTGGAGAAACATTGAAGGGTATGGAATAGGACAGGCATAGGCAAACTCGGCCCTCCAGATGTTTTGGGACTACAACTCCCATCATCCCTAGCCAACAGGACCAGTGGTCAGGGATGATGGGAACTGTAGTCTCAAAACATCTGGAGGGCCGAGTTTGCCTATGCCTGGAATAGGATGTTCCTATTTTCATTGGATAAATATTGGAGGGAGTGCACTTGTATGTAAGATTGCTGGAAAGTAATGCCTGTAATAATTAATATGTCGGGTTAGAGATTGTTTTCTGCCATTGAATGCATTCGCATGCCTCTGAAGTGGTTCTTCGTCTAAATTCCATTCCTAAAGTTTAAAACCACAAACGCTGCGACCCTCTGGAGACTGTGCTGATTTTGACTCTAGTCCTCTTAGTTTTCCTGTCATCTCTGCCATATGGCCTGACTCTCTGTCTTCATTGTTTATAGAGTTTTCAGACCTATCAACTACGACAGGGAGAAGTGTGTTGCCATGTTCCACAAGCGAAGCTGCTCTATCCGTGTGGTGAACAAGACCGATCCTGCAAAACGTTGCGAGGTCTTTGCTGGCGTTGGTTAACACCTGTCTGTGGGTTTCTATTCCGGACAGGTCTTTTAGGAAGACAAGGGGCAATAGGTCAAGGAACGTAATTCTTCACATTTATTTAGGGAACCACAAATGTACTAATTTCAACCTTTCCTGGTTGTTATCTTCTCAAATACTCCACCTCTATTACTAAGCAGCTTCTAATTTTGTAAGATGAGTTCATTCATTGTTTTTTTTTAATCAAAAAAAGAATCGCAGCTTGATTACTCAAATGCACCAAAAAGCTATCATAGATCACTATGCAATGATTTAGTTTGATTTCCTGGTCATTCATAATCTAGTACAGTACTTGAAACAAAAATTCCCCTGTAGGAACAAGCTACAGAAAACATTCTCTAACTACTCTAGGATGAAAACATTGGAAAGCAAACTGAAATTTTTCAACATGGGAACAATCAGGTGTCAAGTCAAATTTCAAAAAGAAAGTATATCTTTCAATACTTGCATTAATATAAACTTCAAATATCTGAAAGACCGTCTTTATCTCTTCAGACCAACTTCCATATTAAGATAAGCTGAAAGAGATCTTTTGGTAGTTTCAGCATCCAAAGAAATGGAAGAAATTGTGATCTGGGAGAGAGATTTTGTCTGTGCTGAGGGATGTATGAATATGCCTGAATCCATTCCAATATTCATTTGAACTGACACTTGGTATTTTCTATTCTACTGCGACTGGTTTATTTTGCACAAGTTTGCGTTCTGTTTTTTATTTAGCATACAATAGAAAGACATATCCCAACCACCAACAGATATTTACAAATCCAGTACTTTCCCTGTGTGTTCCAGAGGGGCAGCCCCATTAGCATTTCGCAGCAAAAATAAATAAAGAGCTTTAAAGACAAAATGAACTAAGTGACCCACCACAAAGCCATCCGTGGCCACAAACCTAACAAGGGGCAGGTCCACACCACACACATCTAATGCACATTTAAAGCACATGATTTCCCTCAAAAAATCCCAGGAACTTCAAATGATATGAAAACTTTTGTGCAAAATTGTTAAGAGAACCAAGTATCCCATTTTTTTTAAATAATAGTTTTTATTAAGTTTTCCATTTTAACAATCACATCACATTGAATATTCCAAATTGTACAAATACATATCATAAAGTCCAAATATTTTGCCAAATTATAATTTTTTTGTTGGGGGTTCCCATGCTTCAAGTTCAGTAGGGTCCAATCATCTCATGTTTCTACTGTCTTGAGTGTCCACTAGTCCCTTCTTTAAATTTCCTGACAGTAAGAGTTGTTCGACAGTGGAATTTGCTGCCAAGGAGTGTGGTGGAGTCTCCTTCTTTGGAGGTCTTGAAGCAGAGGCTTGACAACTATATGTCAGGAGTGCTCTGATGGGGTTTCCTGCTTGGCAGGGGGTTGGACTCGATGGCCCTTGTGGTCTCTTCCAACTCTATGATTCTATGATTCTTTGATTCTATGATTCTATGATTCTAAATCCCAAGTAGCCCATTTTTAGCCTGTGGAAAGCATTAAAATGCTCTTGTACGGCAGTTGCAAGAAGGGGTTTTCCATGTTGATCCCTGCAACCAGTCCCTCCCCACGCATGATCTCTTAACTGAGGGCCTTCTGAAGCTTCTCTCACTGTGAGAATCATCAAAATAACAGAATTGTAGAGTTGGAAGGGACCACAAGGATAATCTAGTTCACACAAACAGATTGTCTGAAAACTTGTTATATATTTATTGGTCTGTGTTTGCCCGAGCTTGAGTCTGGACTAAGGATTCTGAGCCCCTGTGTTCTGATTCGATACATGATATCCAATCACAGAACATTTCAGGATTTGGGCCTCTGCCACTGGCCCTTATACTCTGAGCCATGATTCGCAGCTTGGAAGTTTAGACAGCCAATCACGTTGGGAGTGGGAGTGGCCCAGGCCTTCAGAAATGTATATAAGCAGTTGCTTTGCCTCTGTTGTCCAGTTCTGTTAGTTCAATAAAGGTTCTTGCTGTTGTTGCTGTGTCTCGCCTCGTGGGAGCCCACCTACACTTCAACTTATATACTACGTAAAACTGAAATAAAAAGGTATCTGTGGAAACCAATAAGGACAGATTCACCCATCCCAAATGCAGCAGCCTGGATGAGGAGCTGCCGTTGTGAGCACATTAGGTGATATAATATGCTCTTTCTCTCCTCTAGCACTTCTAAAGGTAAAGGTAAAGGGACCCCTGACCATAAGGTGCAGTCGTGACCGACTCTGGGGTTGCGGCGCTCATCTCGCTTTATTGGCCGAGGGAGCCGGCGTACAGCTTCCGGGTCATGTGGCTAGCACGACTAAGCCGCTTCTGGCGAACCAGAGCAGCGCACGGAAACGCCGTTTACCTTCCCGCTGGACTGGTACCTATTTATCTACTTGCACTTTGACGTGCTTTCGAACTGCTAGGTTGGCAGGAGCAGGGACCGAGCAACGGGAGCTTACCCCGTTGCGGGGATTCGAACCGCTGACCTTTTGATCGGCCAGTCCTAGGCTCTATGGTTTAACCCACAGTAGTGAGGGGCGAGTAGGGGTCGATAGGGTGGGTGGCTGGTCCTATCCTAGCCCTCGCCTCGATCAGTGGAATTAAAACCAAATTTCTCCCCTATCTCTAAAAGACACATAACAGATCTCGCAAAATCTAACGGATCTTGCCAAATCCAAGGAGTAATCTGGAACTAAGCCGTTCCATGGGACGATACCTTTTAATTTGGTATCTTATTACCGATGGAGAATGAAATCGTTCTATTCATTAGAGGCAGCGCTGGAAATGAATGGGGAACATTCCACGGTAATGGGCTTTAATCAAATTTCCGCACAGCAAATAATAGCTAGGCAGGAAGCAAGCTGTGGGAAAGCTGTAAAAGTCTGTAAAGGTAGACATTAGAAAAGACCACGAGATGATCGTTTCATAGAAGCTGAATATCCATTCCTTATCACCTTATATGTTTTGTAAGTTTATTGCGGGCGGGATGGGGGGGGGAGTATTCAATATTTCTGCTTCTGACTTTTAGCTAGGTGCCAAGACCCAGAGTAATTGTTCCCCGTGTAGTATAGTAATGGTCCGTGGAAATGGCAATCAAACATTGGACATTCCAGTGTTTCTGCCATGTCATTGGGTTTCCAAGTCAGATACGACGGAGTAACATGGTTTTTAAAATATAGTTTCCCATGAAAATATCATGTTCAATGTATTTGGATTAATATTATAGTGGAGCTGCGGTTCAAACAAATTAAGCAACATCGATTGTCTGGATAAGCGGTTATTGCCAGAGGAAATGGGAGGGGAAGCTGTTTATTTTGTGTCTCTCTGTGTACACTGACACCGAATGTACAAGAGTCAAGATGAATCCAACCTCCACTCAGAGATTTAACCTCTAGAGATTTGGCAGGAGCCGAGGTCCAAGGAATAGCCATCTCTCCCTCCCACTTCGCAACTCTTAGGAAAATATTTCCGACATTTCTATGTAAGGCAAAATAGGGACAAAGGGAAACAGAAAATTAAAACCGTCCCTCGTTAACAGAAACAACCCAAGCATATAAATCCTTAAGTTTCACAACAGTGTTATTAACTTTGCGTTTTCTGCCAGATGTTGCAGCATCCAAATTTCACATTTCCCCATAACAGTCTAATTTTTACAGAGTTTCTCTCAACGCTCTGTGGCTTTGAATAACTCCTGCCCTATCTTGGCCTGTTATTTGAATTCTTTCATAACACCAACATAGTCCATCTTGTTCAAAGCTATATAGGCAGCTTTTGAGATGACTATATCCATTCTTTGCACACAAAAAAGGAACAACAAAGAATTGAAGAATGGAGGTAGCCTGAAGAAGAATATAAAATGACCACAAACCGAGCAAAACAGCTATCCATAGCAACCAAGACCAGAAATCGAATCAGCGTGCTAATTGAAAATGTTTGGTTAGCATCAATTCCAGCCATTTGGAGGAAGGGAATGTCACTTGGAATGAGCTTGTACAGATCATGTACTTAAGGTCATGTCTTGTTCCTAGATACATTTCTCACAGGGAATTTAAGGGCATCATTATGGCACAAGCAGCCACTAGAAACTTCATGACATGGAGTTCCGGGGCTTTCTTTCAGCCGGAACTTGCCAGAACCTCTCAGGTGGGCGCCATTGCCAAAACCAGGAGAACAAAGGAGGTGTTCTAGAAAAATAGCACTGTGGAGTGCTAGGGATGGTGGAGGGATCTGTCGACACAAACTTATCAAGCAGATTTTGTCCTGCCTGCCCATCCTGGCATGACTGCTGCCATGAATGCTTCCCTCACACCCCTCGTTCTCTGCAATGGAAGGTTTTTGGCACCTGAGGTGAATCACACTACGGTAAGGTTACCAGATTTTTTTCAATGAATCCGGGGACACTTTTCAACTTCAGTGGATTTTCTATGGGGACTGATTTGTAAATCTGGGGACTGTCCCCGGGAAATGGGGACGTCTGGTAACCTTACACTACGGCACCCCTCCTCTCCCCTAGGGAAGAAGGGGTGAGCGAGGATCTACATCAGGAACAAGGTGGTGGTGGGGATAAAGATCTACATCGGGATCTGCTGCCCCTGCGGATCCTGCCACCTGAGGCGGTCACCTCACGTGGCCTCAGAAGTGGTCTCACCCTGCACTGATAGATAGTTGCTGCTGTTCCAATGGAGGAAGGGGTCTCATTGCCTCTCCACTCGCCCTGAAGTGTTGCTTGTTGACTTTGCGTGCGTAGAAGTTCCTCGTTGCTAGATAGGCGCTAAGGCTGAAAGCCGGACCACATCTACTCAATGGGACTTGCCCTCAGGTAAGTGGGGATGTGACTGCAGCCTTAGTTTGTTTTTTACCACGAATTTTAGAAACCAGTAGGATGCATCACTCGTTATACAGAGGTACCTCGGGTTACAGATGCTTCAGGTTACAGACGCGTCAGGTTACAGACTCCACTAATCCAGAAATAGTACCTCGGGTTAAGAACTTTGCTTCAGGGTGAGAACCAAAATCGTGTGGCGGCGGCGCGGCAGCATCCGGAGGCCCCATTAGCTAAAGTGGTGCTTCAGGTTAAGAACATTTTCAGGTTAAGATCAGACCTCCAGAATGAATTAAGTTCTTAACTTGAGGTACCACTGTAGCTGTTTTCATGTGGAAATCTCCTTTGTTACGGGTGTAGACTTCAACTGTGCTCCTCAGTTAAAGTCTGAGGATTTCAAGCCGTCAAACACAGAAGCATGTTCATGACAAAAATTTAAAACTCATTACATTGCGTGTCTCCTGCCAACCTAGCAGTTTGAAAGCACGTCAAAGTGCAAGTAGATAAATAGGTACCGCTCCAGCGGGAAGGTAAACGACGTTTCCATGTGCTGCTCTGGTTCGCCAGAAGCGGCTTAGTCATGCTGGCCACATGATCCGGAAGCTGTACGCAGGCTCCCTCGGCCAATAAAGCGAGATGAGCGCCGCAACCCCAGAGTCGGTCACGACTGGACCTAACGATCAGGGGTCCCTTTACCTTTACCTTACTTTGCATCTTACGTTTTAACAGAGGGGCACGAACCCATGGCCACTTTCTGTATGAGCTTCACATTTATGAAAAGTTGCATTACAAAGGAGACTTATATAAGTGAATTAAACTGAGCAAAGGAGAAGGCCTGTAAATGTTTAATATGACCACGGGAATTCATGCAATCCAGGATACAAAGGTGGCCTATTTAGTAAAATATCAACAGGGTGCTAAACTGCCCTTTCGTTAATGCCTGGGTGAGGGAATTGAAATTGGATTCAGTTCACACTGAAGTGTAAAATCAAGATACAGTGGTACCTCGGGTTACATACGCTTCAGGTAACAGACGCTTCAGGTTACAGACTCCGCTAACCCAGAAATAGTGCTTCAGGTTAAGTACTTTGCTTCAGGATGAGAACAGAAATTGTGCTCCGGCGGCGCGGTGGCAGCAGGAGGCCCCATTACCTAAAGTGGTGCTTCAGGTTAAGAACAGTTTCAGGTTAAGAACAGACCTCTGGAACGAATTAAGTACTTAATCCGAGGTACCACTGTAGTTAAATTGCAATCCTAAGCCTATTTACCTGGGAGTGAGCCCCACTGAATTCAGTGGGCCTTGCACTGAGCAAGCATGGTGAGGTTTGCAGCCCTAGATGAGTTTGTGATGGGCCATTAAAGGTAAAGGTAAAGGAACCCCTGACCATTAGGTCCAGTCGTAAACCGTCTCTGGGGTTGCGGCGCTCATCTCGCTCTATAGGCTGAGGGAGCCGGCGTAAAGCTTCCGGGTCATGTGGCCAGCATGACTAAGCCGCTTCTGGCGAATCAGAGCAGCGCACGGAAACGCCGTTTACCTTCCCGCCGGAGCGGTACCTATTTATCTACTTGCACTCTGATGTGTTTTCGAACTGCTAGGTTGGCAGGAGCAGGGACTGAGCAACGGGAGCTCACCCCGTCGCAGGGTTTCAACCGCCAACCTTCTGATGGACAAGTCCTAGGCTCTGTGGTTTAACCCACAGCGCCACCTGCGTCCCGATGGGCCATTAGCCACCTCATTAACTTTGCCTTTAAGGTGCCAAGACTCTTGTTGTTTTCGCTGCAAAAGACCAAGAGGACACCCCTCCGCAAATTCATTACTCTTGAAAGGAAACACACAAGGGAGGTGATTTATTTGATTTGCTGATGGTTGAGATATGCATGTCTATTGTGTTTTATAATAGAAGGAAAAGAGTATTTTTCCACTTCACTGGATGATGAAAGAACCTGTGCAGAATGGTGGTGGTGGGGGAAACAGATGAAAGTTTGAATAAGAAAGGCTATGGAAATAAACGCCAAGGGAAAATCTGTACCCACTGCCTTGTAGAACATCTTCAGGAGAAGAAAAGGCTATGTGAGGTCCTACACAGATCCAGAGTGGAGTCCCTAAGACGGCTGGATGGCGTCTTGTACGCCTCTTTCCAGCAACTCCCGCAGCCAATCTGGTGCCAAACGTATTGCTCTGCTTTCTTTTGGATATAGTTTATTTCCTGTTCCCCAGTGTTCTTAAGACTCCCCAGGGTGGAAGAAAACCTGAGAGCTTATCTTTTTAGAGTTGATTTTGTGATAGGCTAACCCACTGTCCTGGGGATGTGGGTAGCGCTGTGGGTTAAACCACAGAGCCTAGGACTTGACGATCAGAAGGTCAGCAGTTCGAATCCCCATGACGGGGTGAGCTCCCGTTGCTCAGTCCCTGCTCCTGCCAACCCAGCAGTTCGAAAGCACGTCAAAGTACAAGTAGATAAATAGGTACTGCTCCGGTGGGAAGGTAAACGGTGTTTCCGTGCGCTGCTCTGGTTTGCCAGAAGCAGCTTAGTCATGCTGGCCACATGACCCAGAAGCTGTACGCCGGCTCCCTTGGCCAAAAAAGTGAGATGTGCGCCGCAACCCCAGAGTCGGTCACGACTGGACCTAATGGTCAAGGGTCCCTTTACCTTTACCTTAACCCATTGTCCTACTTCTGACCGCATGTCTCCCTCCTAGTTACTGAAATGCCAGACGCAAGTCCACCTTTTAACTAGGGCTCGGCTACCGCGGGCAATGCTCTCCAAAACTACATTTCCGGTGGGGAGTTATGTATTGAAGTTCTCACCCTGGCCACCAGGGGTATTGTGTACAGTCATACCTTGGGTTGAAGTAGCTTCGGGTTAAGCATTTTTGGGTTGCGCTCCGTGGCGACCCGGAAGTAAAGGAGTGTGTTACTTCCAGGTTTCGCTGCTCGCGCATGCACAGACACTCAAAATGACATCATGCGCGGAAGCGGCAAATTGCAGCACGCGCAGACGCACGGATGCAGGTTGCATTCGCTTCAGGATTCTAACGGGGCTCCGGAACGGATCCCGTTTATATACAATGGTATCTCTGGATGCGTTTTCACTCAGGTCCATGTCAGTTAATTTAGGCGGGAAACCCTGGGATGTTGTTGACAGCCGGCTGCCTATAAAAGCAAGCCGGCTGAACTGTTTGCTGTTCAGTTCAGTTCCAGCTTACTTATAAAGAACTACTTGGAGAAATCTCTGCGTTGTCTGCTATGTCCACCCACTACTTAATAGAGTCCCTAAGATGGCTGGCAACTCCCGCCAAATGTATTGCGCCGCTTTACTTTAGACCACATCAGTGAGGCTGAGGGGGGTCAGGTTGTCTGGGCAGTCCAGACCAACATACACACTGACCAGGATTGCACCCCGGGGAGCTCATCTGAGTGCTGCTAACACAGTGGTTTGACTTCACCCCCGGAGTCTCAATCCATTGTCTTTCGAGACAGACAGATGCCTACAACAGTAGGATGCGTTCAAATTCATCAGTGAATATAATCAAATGCTTTGATCACTTCCTTTGGGATCCCAAGTGCTACATGATAGGCTGAAATATTTTACCCCCCCCCCATTTATTCACATATAATATTGTTTATTAAAATTGGTTTAATATGACATAGTGATATGGAATTGCATTAAGATAAACATGTATTTTGATTGTCTTGCTTACACAAACACACCCAATAAGCCATTCAGATCAACGGAATCACATTTAGCAAAGCTTTTGGCGAAATTCTAGCAACAACAACAATTTGTTTTTGCGTCTTAAAGGTTAATTGCCGCACCCCAGTCTTGTGGAGTCACCTATATGTACTGCCAACCCTAACACAGCATCTTAAATCTATTTCTTATGCTATACTACTCCTGGGGGGTGGGAATTAAATAACTTTCCCTTTGCTCCTGTTCCTTTTGAATCGGCTTCTGTATACAGAATAATATTTACTCATGATAGCAATAATCATAATGCAAACTCCTTTCTACTGTCCCAAGCAAACATTGATTAGCTGGACAGAGCCATATAATTTGCTTTTCTAATAAACCAGGGGCCCCTGCACTTCTAAAAACCAGCATCCTGGTTTCAAATCTGCTTTCATATCAGATACAAGAAAAGAGTTGAGTAGCTCCTGTCACTGTTTCCGAGCTTTTAATAGCAGCCTGCGTTGCGCAAATAAATCTAGCGAAGTTTTCCAGTAGCTGGGATTCGCTCTCTTCCTAAGTAGGAAGCCTAATAAGGGTTGCCAAGTCGTTACTGGATTGCCAACTGACCAGGAAAAAGAACACCACCAACTGGCCTCTCTCTTCACATTCTCCCCTACAGGGTGTGTTTCGAAATAATCATTTTCTTCTACTGCCATTTCTGAAGCGGCAGCCATTTCTGAAGCAGTACAGCTGTCCTTTCCATCACTTGTCTTCTCCCCATAGCTGTCAAGCGTCCCTTATTTGGCGGGACAGTCCCTTATCCCAGCACCATGTCCCGCTGCTGTCCCTTATTGATGATGTCTCTTAAATAAGCTACTGAAGGTAATGGGGCCCTTTCTATGTCCAGCTTGCTTTGTCAACAACAAATTGTTGCTGTTTTTTGTGTTGAATATATGCTATATGGTAATTTATGGACCTAGTAGGTATGTAAAGCCATTTGCACACAACAAAATATGTATTTTATCAAAGTAATTGTTGATCCCTTATTTTGGCTGCTGATCCCTTATTTTCGAGGCTGCTGGTCCCTTATTTTCAAATCTGTAAGTTGACAGCTATGCTTCTCCCCATATCACAGGATCCAGCTTCAGAGTGTAGGTGGGGTGGGTTTTTTTTTGCAACAAGCCTTGAACCAGGGCAAACACTGCAGTTCAGGATGGGGTTACTATTTGCTGCAAACCGATGAATGAAGGGGTGGGTTGTGTGCGCACAGCCTAAGGGCGTGATCAGGTGCCTTAACGAAGACAGAACTGCACGCCACATCCTCAGACTTTGACTGCCAAGCCCCGTGGACAAATATTTCCATTTTGACTCTTTATCGACTTTCCTGGAACATCTGGCTACTGAATGCTAGGAGATAACGGCCGAGTGAGATGTGCCAGCTGGCTGATCCAGCGTGGCAGTTTGTAGGGGCTGGCTTCCTTTTCTTCTGCGTCTGTGAATATTTCTTATACGTTCGAACGCTGCCGGTTGACTGTTTGTCCACCGCTGCTAATTCCAGCTTTGCTTTGTAGGTGCTTGCTTTTTTCCCCTTTTTCCTTTTTTTATTATTCAAAATTATAACAAGACATATTATCCAAAAACATATCATCCTTGTTTTCCCCCGTTTTTCCTCCCTCCCCCTCCCACACAAAACCCACCCACCCCCACCCCCTGAACTTCCCTCAGTTCCAGTCTTTGATTTCTCTAAAGATGCTGTTTTCTGCATGCTACACAATTGTATAGATCCTCAAACTATTTAGCTTATTATTATCAATAAAAAGTTTGTGAATGTTTATTCAAAGCTGCCAAGGAGTCCAGTTCGCTTTGTTGCGTCTTCAGATACGTTGTAAAGGGTTCCCATTCATCCTTAAAGTCACAGTTATCCTTGTCCCGTAGCTTATATGTCAGTTTTGCCAGTTCTGCATAGTCCATCAATTTTTCTTGCCATGATTCTTTAGTTGCGGTTTCTTCAGTCTTCCATCCTTGTGCTATTAAAACTCTCGCAGCCGTTGTC
Organism: Podarcis lilfordi; assembly: GCA_947686815.1. Taxonomy (NCBI): domain Eukaryota; kingdom Metazoa; phylum Chordata; class Lepidosauria; order Squamata; family Lacertidae; genus Podarcis; species Podarcis lilfordi. The sequence continues at coordinate 11,139,256 of OX395130.1, forward strand.
GCATACATGAAGATGTTTTTCAACTTTTTTGGCAGGTCTTTCCCTACAATCCCCAACAAAAACGCCTCAGGTTTTTTGACAAATGTTAAATGGAACATTTTCTTCAATTTGTTGTATATCATTTGCCAATTTTTTTTTAATTACCTTACAATCCCACCACATATGATAAAATGTTCCCTCCTTTTCCTTACACTTCCAACATATATTTGAACTAGTTTTGTACATTTTCCCTAACTGCACTGGTGTTGTGTACTATCTGTACATCATCTGCATGTAATTTTCCTGAAGGTGCTTGCTAAGCACTTCCTCCAATAGCAAATGTGTTGGCAGAAATACAGTGGTGCCTCGCAAGACGAAAAGAATCCGTTCCGCGAGTCTCTTCGTCTTGCGGGTTTTTTCGTCTTGCGAAGCAAGCCCATTAGCGGTTTAGCGGATTAGCGCTACAGTATTAGCGGCTTAGCGGGCTTAGCGGATCAGCTGATAAGCGGCTTAGCGATCAGCTGTTAAGAGGCTTAACGATCAGCTGATAAGCGGTTTAGCGGCTTGGGAAAAAGGGGGGGGAGGAAAAACCCCCCGCAGGAACTCGCAAGACATTTTCGTCTTGCGAAGCAAGCACATAGGAAATTCGTTTTGCGAAGCACCTCCAAAACGGAAAACCCTTTCGTCTAGCGGGTTTTCCGTCTTGCGGGGCACCACTGTAGAGGCAAAACGGGGGCACCGAGAAACAAGAAAGAGGGGTCCCCGTGCTACAAAACACCAGAGGTTTGGAGAAGTAGAAAATACCTTTTTTTATACAACAACAACCCAGAGGTAGGGAAAAAACAAAAACACCCAAAAGAGCAGTGTTAGGATTGGTCATGCTTAGAAGCCAGTGCCAATGGAGTGCAGTTCTTGGGCCCCACAACCGAGAGAGGTCCCAATCGCAGCTCAGTGGCCCTGGGCCCTGTTATAGAGCAGGTGTGCTGCTGCTGCTGCGGAATGAAGATGCTCCAGTTGCATCCGCCATTTTTATTTCCCAAGGTGCTTTGCTCATGTGGGTTCTGTCCTCTGCAGTAGCAAAGCACCTGCTCAGCAAAATGGTTTCTTTTTAAAAAATAAATTTTTAAAAAGGAAACATATTGCTGCCACCTGAGGGTGGAGAGCAGAGATGGAATGCATGGGAGCCAGTGTGGTGTAGTGGTTAAGAGCGATAGACTCGTAATCTGGGGAACCGGGTTCGCGTCTCCACTCCTCCACATGCAGCTGCTGGGTGACCTTGGGCTAGTCACTCTTCTTTGAAGTCTCTCAGCCCCATTCACCTCACAGAGTGTTTGTTGTGGGGGAGGAAGGGAAAGGAGAATGTTAGCCGCTTTGAGACTCCTTCGGGTAGTCATAAAGCGGGATATCAAATCCAAACTCTTCTTCTTCTTCTTTCCTTTGGGAATGAGGAAAGAGGCCCATTCATTCCCTTCCTGCTACCAGGCAAGGAGGAGGGAGGAAATGACAGGATGATTTTCAATCACGCCCATGTACCCATTTGCAGGTAGCATGAGACCCACCACCTAGATAGCAGGGCAGTGGGGTGGGGGCCCCTTAGAGGGCATCTTGCTCAGGAAACCCTCAGACTTGGCAGCACCATTGTCAGTCACCCTGGAATGCTGAATGGCGGTTGCTAAAGAACAAGGGAAAACGCCGGACAGTGGGAAGAAGTGGAATGCCCTGCTCATATCAGGGATGGGGAATATCTGGTCCAGCGGCAGGATGCTGCCAGGCTCCAACTCCCACCGGCCTTGGACTACATAGCCAATGGATATGGATGATGGATGAGTCTAGCTCCAATAACTGCATCCCCTTGCAAAACTGTATTTTAAAATTACCGTATTTTTTGCTCTATAAGACTCAATTTTCCCTCCTAAAAAGTAAGGGGAAATGTGTGTGCATCTTATGGAGCGAATGCAGGCTGTATAAGTTTAGAAACGCGAAAGTTTGGATCGGGCAGCCCTCCAGTGCCACATAGCAAAGCAGCTGAAGGATGAGAGTGCAAGAATACATTCCCCACTCCTGAAATTCAGAGTCACTGACTGTACTCATTCCAGGCTATCAAGAGTCCCGAACAAGATCACTTCTTTTAGGATGTCAAGATAGCAGTGGAACCTGCAACACTAGGGTTCAGTGTGTGCTATTAAATAAATAAAGCGAAACGACGATTTTTAAAAAAACAGAGAAACAGGATAATTCATGTCCTCTGCGCTGCAAGGCACAAACTCAATTACTTGCCAAATCCTTGGTTCTAAAATGTGTGGGGAGCTTCCAGAACTTGAGTGTGGACGGAAGATGCTTCACTGGGGCCCCGATGGTGGACTTAGAGCGGCAGCACCCTTCCTGATAGGTGGAGGGGACATAATCCCCTGCCGCCTATGGGAACCGGATTTTAGCCTGCACCTTGCTTTGGCAAATGGGGAGGCAGCCTGGGATATGGGCTGTGCCGGGGGGTGGAGCCGATGGAGCCAACGGTGGGCTTCCCTCGGATCCGCCTCTTGCCCGCTTAAGCAGCCCACACCTGGGGCACAGCCGGTTTGTTCCTGCGCCAGGTTTCCCCATGCCACCCACCCTCAGTTTAAGCTGATAGTCAATGACTTTGCTGTGGCTGCGGTGGTTGCCATTCTTTACAGGGCCGGGTAGGAATTTGCCCACCAGGATAATTGGCTCTTACCTGGTGGTTTTGCCTAAAAAGGTAAAGGGACCCCTGACAATTAGGTCCAGTCGTGGCCGACTCTGGGGTTGCGGTGCTCATCTCGCTTTATTGGCCGAGGGAGCCGGCGTACAGCTTCCGGGTCATGTGGCCAGCATGATTAAGCCACTTCTGGCGAAACCAGAGCAGCGCACGGAAACACCGTTTACCTTCTCGCCAGAGTGGTACCTATATATCTACTTGCACTTGGACGTGCTTCATAGCAATTCCTCACAACTGGTTGGGCATTGGGGGCAATCCTTTGTTTTGGGCAGAGGGGAGGTTGTAGTCCCCACCTGCCCCTCCAAATGCTGGGGTATCCCATTAAAGGGATCCTGGGGGAGTGCCCATGTCTGTGGGGCCAGGGCCAAAAGCACTCTCCCCAGACGGCGGTCCCTGCAGGGATCACCCTATTGGATGTAAGTCTTAGGAACCCCCACCTGGATTGACCACGCGTCACTTCCGGCAGGCCGGCTGGAAGTATTTAGATTGCCCCAAACCAAAGCTCTTTCATCTGTATTCAATAAAGTTGTAGCCTGTTTTTACTCAAAACCCGGTCTGATAGGTCTCTTATTTATATGGGTTGGGGTATGGGAAGTCCGATGCCTTATCCTATAAGTCTCCTTCAGACAGTTGTCCTCTGCAAATTGGAGAATGACAGATACTGCAACTTGGTGGTGGTGGTGGGGGTGGTGGTGGTGGTGATGGAGGAGCTAGCAGATATAGGTGAGGTCCAAGCCTCAGGACTCTGAAGGTTCAGCCTAGGAGTTAAATAGGATTCTGCTGACCGCTTATCCTCAGCGAATCCTTGGAGAGTTCCATCTGCCTGGTCGATACAGGTATCACCTCATATTCCTGCGCTGAGGAGCGGTGATGGCAACCCAGAATCAGGGCCTTCACTTCTTTTTTGAAGTTCTTGTTGAGAAAGCCGTAGATGACGGGGTTGATGCAGGCTGATGCCATGGCGACCAGATGGCACAGGGAGAAGATCAGGTCATGGATACAGTGGGGGATGATTTTGTAGTTCCAGTCATCGATGGTGTTGAAAACATGAAGCGGCAGCCAGCAGACTGCGAAGGCGGTGACCATTAACGCCAGCAGAATATTGATCCGCTTCAGGTGGCTCGCCCGGCAACTGCACTCGTGCTTCTTCCGAAACATGTCCTCCCTCTTCCGGAGGCGCAGGTAGATGTTCAGGTAGCACACCGCGATGAGGAGAAGAGGGATGCAGTACTGCACGAGCAGCAAGACAGTGGAGTAGGTGAGCCTGTAAACATCCGACGGCCAGGAGGGGAAGCAAACGGCCTTGCTCGCCAAAGAATCCGTTCTGCGGAGCTTTTCCGGGAAGACATCGCCCAAGGTGCTGTAAGCGACGAAAGGCAAGGACAAGAAAGAAGCAAAGATCCAAGCGATGCCAATGCCCAGGTAGGCTTGGGAGAGGCTGGGCCTCCAGCCGGTGGGGTTTACGATGAGCTGGTGCCTTTCTAAAGCAATGAGCACAAGCGACAGGATGGAGACGGTCAAAGACGTGCACTGGATGAACAAGGTCACCCTGCACATGGCTTCGCCAAATATCCAGTGCTTCAACAAGACTGTGGTGACAGTGAACGGCAAGCAGAATATGCACATCGTCAAGCTTGAGGCTATCAGATTGGCGAGAAATATGTTGGTGACGGCGGCTTTCTCTTTATGTCTGGCCAGGATGCCGATGAAGCACAAGTTTCCTAAAAGGCCTACCAGGGTCTCCAAGCTGTAAGAAGCGACTAGAAACAGAGTAATATCTGTGCTGTTTCTACATGGCTGGATGGTGTGGAAGGGGAAACTCCAGTTGCTCTGGGGTGGAGACGACATGTTAGAAGCCACAGTCCTGTTCATTATGGAGCCAAAGAGGTGTGTTGTTGGTTGGAGGGTTAGGAACTTCCTGTGATCTTACTACAATCTGTCGGGGTGATCTGCAAAAGAGAGAGATGGTTTTATTTCTTACTGACACAGTCTCAACACTGGAGCAGACTAGGGGATGTAAAAACGTCTTGCAGCAGTCACAACTTTCTCAGCGGACTCTGTGCACATCTGCACTGCATTCAAAGCTCTCTTATACCCTCCTTTTAACAGTTGTGGGGGATCCTGGGAACGGCAGCTTGTTAAAGCTGGGAGTCATTTTGGACTCACAGCTGTCCATGGAGGCACAGCTCAATTCTGTGTCCAGGGCGTTTGTCTACCAGCTCCACCTGGTACACAGGCTGAGACCCTACCTGCCCGCAGACTGTCTCGCCAGAGTGGTGCATGCTCTAGTTATCTCCCGCTTGGACTACTGCAATGCGCTCTACGTGGGGCTACCTTTGAAGGTGACCCGGAAACTGCAATTAATCCAGAATGCGGCAGCTAGACTGATGACTGGGAGTGACTGCCGGGACCACATAACACCGGTCCTGAGAGATCTGCATTGGCTCCCAGTACGTTTCCAAGCACAATTCAAAGTGTTGGTGCTGATCTTTAAAGCCCTAAACGGCCTCGGTCCTGTATACCTGAAGGAGCATCTCCACCCCCATCACTCTACCCGGACACTGAGGTCCAGCACCAAGGGCCTTCTGGCAGTCCCCTCCCTGCGAGAAGCCAAGTTACAGGGAACCAGGCAGAGGGCCTTCTCGGTAGTGGCGCCTTCCCTGTGGAACGCCCTCCCACCAGATGTCAAAGAGAACAACAACTACCAGACTTTTAGAAGACAGCCCTGTTTAGGGAAGCTTTTAATGTTTGATGTATTACAGTATTTTAATATTTTTTTGGAAGCCACCCAGAGTGGCTGGGGAAGCCCAGCCAGATGGGCGGGGTATAAATAATAAATTATTATTATTATTATTATGCTGAGTGGGATTTTGTAGAAAAGTTCCTTTGGCAGTTCTGGACTTTCAAAGTCTTATTTTAAAAGCTGAGTTTCTTTAAACTGTAAGAATTTACTATGAATGCCTATTTTGTGACACTTTTTATTTAAATAAGTGCATGTTTAATTATGTAAAATGAAGGCTGAAAATGCACTTTCAGATGACTTCATCCATTTGGAGTGCAGTAAAAATTCCTTTTAGAAAGCCCCAAGGAAAATTGCACACATTTATTCAAATCCAAATTTCTCTGTGTATGCCTTAGAACTGATCTTGTAACGTAAAGAAAGCAAATCACACGCATAAGACACTGATGGGTTGCGCTGTGTGAACGTTCTTAAGGCTTGCTTCCCCTAGACTTACCTAAATCTTACACATTATCTTTCAGCAAACACAGAAATACTAATTCTCTCTAGTCATTCAGGGTCTCTACTCTCACTACCTGCCATACAGCAACAAAACAACAACAACAACAACAACAAGAACAACATAATAAGCCTTAAAGATCTATGTTGGATGCAGGAGAGAAAGATGTTTCAGTGTTGCCAGTCTGTGTTTCAGAATGATCAATTGCCAGAAGGTTCTGAAGGCACGGGGATAGAAATATCTGATTTTGTTAAAATCTGTTAAAATTGTGGCATGGTTTCACTGCTTCCATGTCTTAAAATGCCTTGGGGAAAAGCAGCAAGGCATATCCTACCATAACATTTTTACTTGTGGCTTCTCTGTGCCATCCGCGGCGTACATTACCGTATTTTTCGCTCTATAAGACGCACCAGACCACAAGACGCACCTAGTTTTTGGAGGAGGAAACAAGAAAAAAAAAAATTCTGAATCTCAGAAGCCAGAACAGCAAGAGGGATCGCTGAAAGCAGCAATCCCTCTTGCTGTTCTGGCTTCTGGGATAGCTGCCTGCATTCGCTCCATAAGAAGCACACACATTTCCCCTTACCTTTTAGGAGGGAAAAAGTGAGTCTTATAGAGCAAAAAATACAGTATATTCCTTTCCCAGGGCCACATAAAGGACCTGGCTGCCACCATCCTCAATCATACACGGAACACAGAAATGCTCTCCTTTCCTTCACCTATAAACCACATTTCTCCCCCGTCTGTCTTCACATACACAATGTGCTCTGAGGGCGACTCCTGTGAGCCTGATCCTGTTGCCTCCTTGGAAAATACAAACTATTTATTTATTTATTTGTTTGGAAAAATCACAATCTTAGCAGGGGTTTCATTGTTCTTTCAGGGTGCTAACTCTGGTGTGGAGAGAGTGGCCACGCAGGGAATTTCCAAGAAACCTGTCCGTCGCTCCTGTCTGGCTTATTAACGATCGTTGTAAGCCACTCCGGGAGCCTTTTTTGACCAAAGAGTGGGTTAAAAATACTTTTTAAAAAATCAATAGTTAGTGGATAACATACCACTAATTCTAGAATGTTCTAGGGGCATGGGCAGCAAGTTGATTTGCTGGTTTATCTTCGCCACCCACTTCTAAGTGCTTTTTTCCATGCTCTTGTGGATGCTGAGTGGGGAAAGTACCGTATTTTTTGCTCTATAAGATGCCCCAGACCACAAGACGCACCTAGTTTTTGGAGGAGGAAAACAAGAAAAAAAATAATTCTGAATCTCAGAAGCCAGAACAGCAAGAGGGATCGCTGCGCAGTGAAAGCAGCAATCCCTCTTGCTGTTCTGGCTTCTGGGATAGCTGCGCAGCCTGCATTCGCTCCATAAGACGCACACACATTTCCCCTTACTTTTTAGGAGGGAAAAAGTGAGTCTTATAGAGCAAAAAATACGGTATGTGCAAAAAAGACTTACCTTTGATACCCCCCAGGAGCAAATCTGCTGCAACATACACCAGGGATCTCCACCGGCAGAATCAAATGAGCAACAGGCCAGCAAAACCAGCATCCAATCACCTTCCTCGTCCCTTTCTTTTCTCTTTCAGTATGAAAAAATGGGTGCCAGTTCCTCTGCTCAATCTCTCTACCTCCAAAGGGACTTTAGTCATGGAGTTTTGATGGGAATGCAAATCTCTAGCTCCCTCTTCTTGTCTCCTTAAGAAAAGAAGAAGCAAACTCTTAGCTGCAGGAGAGAGAAAGAGAGAAAGAACATGCAAATGATGTGAAGCAGCGAGTGAATGAGCATGGCAGCCAAATGAGTATAAACAACTCAGATTGGCTGCCTTTATCCTTACATGCAGCCTGGGCATTGCAATCTGGGGTGGTGGTTTTTTTGGTCACCCATGGGGCATCTTTGATCTGTTTACCAGATGGCTCTGCAGAAAGTCACTCCCAGCATCAAGGCTTGGCACGTCAGCCAGGGGTGGGGTTTTGCCTTACAGTGACTCAGAGTCAGACCAAGGCTTGGAGCACCCAAGGGAATCAGTCCAGCTGGGGCAAATGGGACAGCAAGACAGCGGCACCTCGGGTTACAGACGCTCCAGGTTACAGACTCCGCTAACCCAGAAATAGTACCTCGGGTTAAGAACTTTCTTTAGGATGAGAAATCGTGCTCTGGCGGTGCGGCGGCAGCAGGAGGCCCCATTAGCTAAAGTGGTACCTCAGGTTAAGAACAGTTTCAAGTTAAGAACGGAGCTCCAGAACAAATTAAGTTCTTAACCTGAGGTATCACAATAATAATAATAATAATAATAATAATAATACTTTATTATTTATACCCTGCCACCTGGCTGGGTTTCCCCAGTTGCTCTGGGCAGCTCCCAACAGAACACTAAAAACAGAATAAAACATCAACCATTAAAAACTTCCCTAAACAGGGCTGCCTTCAGATGTCTTCTAAAAGTCAGATAGTTTTTTATTTCCTTCACATCTGAAGGGAGGGCGTTCCACAGGGCGGGTGCCACTACCGAGAAGGCCCTCTGCCTGGTTCCCTGTAAGCTCACTTCTCGCAGGGAGGGAACCGTCAGAAGGCCCTTGGAGCTGGACCTCCATGTCCGGGCTGAGCGATGGGAGTGGAGACGCTCCTTCAGGTATACTGGGCCGAGGCCGTTTAGGGATTTAAAGGTCAGCACCAACACTTTGAATTGTGCTTGGAAACGTCCTGGGAGCCAATGTAGGTCTTTTAGGACCGGTGTTATGTGGTCTCGGTGGCCGTCACCAGTCTAGCTGCTGCATTCTGGATTAGTTGTAGTTTCCGGGTCACCTTCAAAGGTAGCTCCACTTAGTCAAAGCGGGAGATAACCAGAGCATGCACCACTCTGGTGAGACAGTCCGTGGGCAGGTAGGGTCTCAGCCTGCGTACCAGGTGGAGCTGGTAGACAGCCGTCCTGGACACAGAACTGACCTGTGCCTCTATGGACAGCTGTGAGTCCAGAATGCAAGCAAAGGAGAGCTACACAGGAGGAACATGAAGCACTCGATAGAAGTCATGTTACAGTTTTTTGGAAAACTATCCAGGAGGGTAATCAAAGGCTCCTAACTTCCATGTGTCCTGCTTTTCCTGGGACAGTCCCGGAATTACAGAAGCCATCCCGGTTTTTGAGGGAGACATGCAGTCAGAAATAGGACAATGGGTTAAGGTAAAGGGACCCCTGACCATTAGGTCCAGTAGTGACCAACTCTGGGGTTGCGGCGCTCATCTCGCTTTATTGGCCGAGGGAGCCGGCGTACAGCTTCCGGGTCACAATTTCTGAAAAAATCTGACTTTCGGCAATTCACTCAAAAATGGTGCCAAACGGTCTGATTTCTTGTCCTGTGATAAAAAGCCTTCTGTTTCGACCTCCAAACCTCCCAGGGGAGCATTTCCAACCGTTTGGCACCATTTTTGAGTGAATTGCTGAAAGTCAGATTTTTTATGAAATTGTGACCCCGGGGCTTAGGGATTTTTTCAAAAAAATCTTTTTCTGCCGGTTAAGTTGTCGAGGGCTGATTTCTTCTCCTGTGATAAACAGCCTTCTGTTTTGACCGCCAAACCTTTCAGGGGAGCATTTGCAACCGTTTCGCCCCATTTTTGAGCGAATTGCCGAACGTCAGATTTTTTCAGAAATTCTGGCTTTGCGATTTTTTCAAAAAAATCTTTTTCTGCCGGTTAAGTTGTCGAGGGCTGATTTCCTGTCCTGTGATAAAAAGCCTTCTGTTTCGACTGCCAAACCTTTCAGGGGAGCATTTGCAACCGTTTGGCACCATTTTTGAGTGAATTGCCAAAAGTCAGATTTTTTCAGAAATTCTGGCTTTGCGATTTTTTCAAAAAAATCTTTTTCTGCCGGTTAAGTTGTTGAGGGCTGATTTCTTTTCCTGTGATAATAATCCTTCTGTTTCGACCGCCAAACCTCTCAGGGGAGCATTTTCAAGCGTTTGGCACCATTTTTGAGTGAATTGCCGAAAGTCAGATTTTTTCAGAAATTGTGACCCCGGGGCTTAGCGATTTTTTCAAAAAAATCTTTTTCTGCGGGTTAAGTTTTCGAGGGCTGATTTCTTTTGCTGTGATAAAAAGCCTTCTGTTTCGACCGCCAAACCTGTCACGGGAGCATTTGCAACCGTTTGGCACCATTTTTGAGTGAATTGCCGAAAGTCAGATTATTTCAGACAGTGTGACCCCGGGGCTTAGTGATTTTTTCAAAAATTCTTTTTCTGCCGGTTAAGTTTTCGAGGGCTGATTTCTTTTCCTGTGATAAAAAGCCTTCTGTTTCGACCGCCAAACCTCTGAGGGGAGCATTTTCAACCGTTTGGCACCATTTTTGAGTTACAGTGGTGCCCCGCAAGACGAACGCCTCGCAAGACGAAAAACTCGCAAGACGAAAGGTTTTTTCGTTCTCGAGTTGCTTCGCAAGACGAATTTCCCTATGGGCTTGCTTCGCAAGACGAAAACGTCTTGCAAGTTTGTTTCCTTTTTCGTAAAACCGTTAATACCCGGGGTGCATTGCTGGAAGAGGTCAGTTGTGACTTGACTTCAAGGAGCAACACATTGCACGCGGTGTGGTGGCCTTTTTGAGCTTTTTAAAGAGTTTGCTGAATTTTTGAAGCTTTTCCAAAACTTCTTCTGCAGCTGTTTGGTAAGTTAAACTTTTAAAACTTTTTTGGGGGTTTTTGGATTTTGGGTTGGGGTGTTTAGAATTCAAGGACTTGGTGTTGGGGATGGGTTTGCAACAATCTAGGAGCTTGTGTGGTTTTTTTCTGCATTTTTATGATTTTCTGTGACCATTGGTCCATGTTGTTTTTTTTCAAAAAAAATTCTGGATTTTAAATTTCTGTGTGCTGGGTGGCTGGGGGAACAGCTGGGGATGGGTTTGCAAGGATCTGGGAGCTTGTGTGGTTTTTTCTGCATTTTTATGATTTTCTGTGACCATTGGGCCATGTTGTTTTTTTTCAAAAAAAATTCTGGATTTTAAATTTCTGTGTGCTGGGTGGCTGGGGGAACAGCTGGGGATGGATTTGCAAGGATCTGGGAGCTTGTGTGGTTTTTTTCTGCATTTTTATGATTTTCTGTGACCATTGGTCCATGTTGTTTTTTTTCAAAAAAAATTCTGGATTTTAAATTTCTGTGTGCTGGGTGGCTGGGGGAACAGCTGGGGATGGGTTTGCAAGGATCTGGGAGCTTGTGTGGTTTTTTCTGCATTTTTATGATTTTCTGTGACCATTGGTCCATGTTGTTTTTTTTTCAAAAAAAATTCTGGATTTTAAATTTCTGTGTGCTGGGTGGCTGGGGGAACAGCTGGGGATGGGTTTGCAAGGATCTGGGAGCTTGTGTGGTTTTTTCTTCAATTTTATGATATACTGTGACCATTGGTCCATGATGTTTTTTTCAAAAAAAAATTCTGGATTTTAAATTTCTGTGTGCTGGGTGGCTGGGGGAACAGCTGGGGATGGGTTTGCAAGGATCTGGGAGCTTGTGTGGTTTTTTTCTGCATTTTTATGATTTTCTGTGACCATTGGTCCATGTTGTTTTTTTTCAAAAAAAATTCTGGATTTTAAATTTCTGTGTGCTGGGTGGCTGGGGGAACAGCTGGGGATGGGTTTGCAAGGATCTGGGAGCTTGTGTGGTTTTTTTCTGCATTTTTATGATTTTCTGTGACCATTGGGCCATGTTGTTTTTTTTTGAAAATTTTTTTCTGGGTTTGAATTTCTGTGTGCTGGGTGGCTGGGGAAACAGTTGGGGAGGGGTTTGCAAGGATCTGGGAGCTTGTGTGGGTTTTTTTTGAATTTTTATGGTTTTCTGTGACCATTGGGCCATGTTGTTTTTTTTTGAAAATTTTTTTCTGGGTTTGAATTTCTGTGTGCTGGGTGGCTGGGGGAACAGTTGGGGAGGGGTTTGCAAGAGTTGGGGAGGGGTTTGCAAGGATCTGGGAGCTTGTGTGGGGTTTTTTTGAATTTTTATGGTTCTCTGTGACCATTGGGCCATGTTGTTTTTTTTTGAAATTTTTTTTCTGGATTTTAAATTTCTGTGTGCTGGGTGGCTGGGGGAACAGTTGAGGAGGGGTTTGCAACTGTTGGGGAGGGGTTTGCAACAGTTGGGGAGGGGAGGGGTTTGAAACAGTTGGGGAGGGGCTGGGGGAACAGTTGAGGTTTTTGAAGACTTTGTTGATTTTTAAAGCTTTCCCTAAACTTTTTTTGCAGCCATTTGAGGATTTGGAAGACTTTGGTGATTTGCAGCCATTTCGTAAGTTAAAATTGTAAAACTTTTTTGGGGGTTTTTGGATTTTGGGTTGGGTGTTTGGAATTCAAGGACTTGGTTCTGGGTTTGAATTGCTGATTTTTTTTTTCTTTTTCTGAGTTTACAAATCTAGGAGCTGTGCTGCCATGGGACCCAAGAAGACTGCTGCTGCTGCGGAGGCCGGCGAGAGGAAGAAGGAGAAGGTGACGCTGGAGATGAAGAAGGAGATCATCTGGAAGCACGACGGCGGAATGCGTGTGACGGACATCGCCAGGGAGTACGGCAGGAACCCATCGACCATCGGGACCATCCTGAAGATGAGGGAGAAGATCCTTGCGACCGATGCAGCCAAGGGAGTCACCAGGATCGTCAAGAACCGCCCAGCTGTTCTGGAGGAGGTCGAGAAGTTGCTCCTCATCTGGATAGAAGAGAAGCAGCGTGCAGGGGACACTGTGACTGAGGCCGTGATTTGTGAGAAGGCCAAGGCCTTGCACGCAGACCTCCTCCGGGACCAGCCAGGAACCTCAGCCGAGCCAGAAGTCTTCAAGGCAAGCAGAGGCTGGTTTGACCGGTTCAAGACAAGATCCGGAATCCACAGCGTGGTCAGGCATGGAGAGGCTGCCAGTTCTGATGTTCCTGCGGCTGAGGACTTTGCCTTGGAGTTCCTGGAGGTTGTGAAGACGGAGGGCTACGTTCCACAGCAGGTCTTCAACTGCGACGAGACCGGGCTGTTTTGGAAGAGGATGCCCAAAAGGACTTTCATCACTCAGGAGGAGGCCAAGTTGCCTGGCCACAAGCCCATGAAGGACCGTCTGACCCTGCTCTTCTGTGCCAACGCAAGCGGCGACCTGAAGATCAAGCCCCTGCTGGTGTACCACTCGGAGAACCCACGGTCCTTCAAGAAACACAAGGTCGACAAGGAGCAGCTGAGTGTCATGTGGCGATCCAACAGCAAGGCTTGGGTCACACGTGTGCTGTTTGTGGACTGGGTCAATCTTGCTTTTGGCCCTGCTGTCAAACAGTACCTGCTGGACAACAACCTGCCACTGAAGGCTTTGCTTCTGATGGACAATGCTCCTGCTCATCCTAAAGGCCTTGAGGTGGACTTGTTGGAAGAGTTCAGCTTCATCAAGATCATGTTCCTGCCGCCTAACACCACGCCACTGCTCCAGCCGATGGATCAGCAGGTCATCGCCAATTTCAAGAAACTGTACACCAAGGAGCTTTTCAGGCGATGCTTCGAGGTGACTGATTGCACCACCATCACCCTGCGGGAATTCTGGAAGGACCACTTCGACATCGTCACCTGCTTGAAGATGGTCAGCACAGCCTGGAACGGGATCAGCCAGAGAAATTTGAATTGCGCTTGGCGCAGCCTGTGGCCGGACTGTGTGGCACCAAGTGACTCTGATGCACCAGAGTCAACAGTGGTGCAGGACATTGTTGCCTTGGGGAGGACCATGGGCCTGGAGGTCACAGAGGAGGACGTCAGCGAGCTGGTGGAGGAGCACGACCACGAGCTGACCACCCAGGAGCTGGTTGAACTGCAGGCAGAGGTTGCGCAGGAGCAGGCCTCGCTGGAAGAGGAGGAGGCAACTGAGGAAGGGCCGTCCTCCAAAGAACTGAGGGACATTTGTCAGAAGTGGAGGGAGGTGCAGGCTTTTGCAGAGCGGCACCACCCTAACAAGCACGTGGCACATGACCAAGCGAACACTTTTGATACGACGGTCATGTTGCCTCTCAGGGAGCTGCTGAAAAGGCGGATGAAGCAGCAGACCATGGACAGGTTCCTCAGCAAGAAGCCAAGAGTGGAAGAGGAACCTTTTCGAGTGGTCCCCCAGAGTCTTAGAAAATGTATGTACAGTACAGTCCACTTTGTTGATTTTTAAATGTTTTTCTGTCATGTTTTGAAACTTAATTTATTCTTCCTTCCATTTTTGATATGCTCTTTAAAGTATGTGTGACTTTAAAGAGCAGTTAATAAACTATTGTTGTACCAAATTTGGCTTTGATTGGACTTTTTTTGACCATAGGAACGCATTAATTGAATTTAAATGCATTCCTATGGGAAACCGTGCTTCGCAAGACGAAAAATTAGCTAGACGAAAAAACTCGCGGAACGAATTAATTTCGTCTTGCGAGGCACCACTGTAATTGCCGAAAGTCAGATTTTTGATGAAATTGTGACCCCGGGGCTTAGCGATTTTTTCAAAAAAATCTTTTTCTGCCGGTTAAGTTGTCGAGGGCTGATTTCTTTTGCTGTAATAAAAAGCCTTCTTTTTCGACCGCCAATCCTCTCAGGGGAGCATTTTCAACCGTTTGGCACCATTTTTGAGTGAATTGCCAAAAGTCAAATTTTTACAGAAATTGTGACCCCGGGGCTTAGCGATTTTTTCAAAAAAATCTTTTTCTGCGGGTTAAGTTTTCGAGGGCTGATTTCTTTTGCTGTGATAAAAAGCCTTCTGTTTCGACCGCCAAACTTGTCACGGGAGGATTTGCAACCGTTTGGCACCATTTTTGAGTGAATTGCCGAAAGTCGGATTTTTTCAGAAATTGTGACCCCGGGGCTTAGGGCTTTTTCAAAAAAATCTTTTCTGCCGGTTAAGTTGTTGAAGGCTGATTTCTTTTCCTGTGATAAAAGCCTTCTTTTCGACCGCCAAACCGCTCAGGGGAGCATTTTCAACCGTTTGGCACCATTTTTTGTGTGAATTGACAAAAGTCAGAATTTTTCAGAAACTGTGAACCCGGGGCTTAGCGATTTTTTCAAAAATATCTTTTTCTGCCGGTTAAGTTTTCGAGGGCTGATCTCTTTTGCTGTGATAAAAAGCCTTCTGTTTCGACCGCCAAACCTGTCACAGGAGCATTTGCAACCGTTTGGCACCATTTTTGAGTGAATTGCCGAAAGTCAGATTTTTTAAGAAATTGTGACCCCGGGGCTTAGCGATTTTTTCAAAAAAAATCTTTTTCTGCCGGTTAAGTTGTTGAAGGCTGATTCCTTTTCCTGTGATAAAAAGCCTACTGTTTCCACCGCCAAACCGCTCAGGGGACCATTTGTAACCGTTTGGCCCCATTTTTGAGTGAATTGCCAAAAGTCAGATTTTTTCAGAAATTGTGACCCCGGGGCTTAGCGATTTTTTCAAAAAAATCTTTTTCTGCCGGTTAAGTTGTTGAAGGCTGATTCCTTGTCCTGTGATAAAAAGCCTTCTGTTTCGACCGCCAAACCTCTGAGGGGAGCATTTGAACCATTTTAGAGTGAATTGCCGAAAGTCAGATTTTTTCAGAAATTGTGACCCCGGGGCTTAGGGATTTTTTCAAAATAATCTTTTTCGGCCGGTTAAGTTGTCAAGGTCTGAATTCTTTTGCTGTAATAAAAAGCCTTCTGTTTCGACCGCCAAACCTCTGAAGGGAGCATTTGCACCATTTTAGAGTGAATTGCCAAAAGTCAGATTTTTGATGAAATTGTGACCCCGGGGCTTAGCGATTTTTTCAAAAAAATCTTTTTCTGCCGGTTAAGTTGTTGAAGGCTGATTCCTTGTCCTGTGATAAAAAGCCTTCTGTTTCGACCGCCAAACCTCTGAGGGGAGCATTTGAACCATTTTAGAGTGAATTGCCGAAAGTCAGATTTTTTCAGAAATTGTGACCCCGGGGCTTAGCGATTTTTTCAAAAAAATCTTTTTCTGCGGGTTAAGTTTTCGAGGGCTGATTTCTTTTCCTGTGATAAAAAGCCTTCTGTTTCGACCGCCAAACCTCTGAGGGGAGCATTTGCAACCGTTTGGCACCATTTTTGAGTGAATTGCCGAAAGTCAGATTTTTGATGAAATTGTGACCCTGGGGCTTAGGGATTTTTTCAAAAAAATCTTTTTCTGCCGGTTACGTTGTTGAAGGCTGATTTCTTTTGCTGTGATAAAAAGCCTTCTTTTTCGACCGCCAAACCTCTCACGGGAGCATTTGCAACCGTTTGGCACTATTTTTGAGTGAATTGCCAAAAGTCAGAATTTTTCAGAAATTGTGACCCTGGGGCTTAGCGATTTTTTCAAAAAATCTTTTTCTGCCGGTTAAGTTTTCGAGGGCTGATTTCCTTTCCTGTGATAAAAAGCCTTCTGTTTCGACCGCCAAACCTCTGAGGGGAGCATTTGCACCATTTTAGAGTGAATTGCCGAAAGTCAGATTTTTCAGAAATTGTGACCCCGGGGCTTAGCGATTTTTTCAAAAAATCTTTTCTGCCGGTTAAGTTGTTGAGGGTTGATTTCTTTTGCTGTGATAAAAAGCCTTCTGTTTCGACCGCCAAACCTCTAAGGGGAGCATTTGCACCATTTTAGAGTGAATTGCCGAAAGTCAGATTTTTTCAGAAATTGTGACCCCGGGGCTTAGCGATTTTTTCAAAAAAATCTTTTTCTGCCGGTTAAGTTTTCGAGGGCTGATTTCTTTTGCTGTGATAAAAAGCCTTCTGTTTCGACTGCCAAACCACTCAGGGGAGCATTTGCAACCGTTTGGCACCATTTTTGAGTGAATTGCCAAAAGTCAGATTTTTTCAGAAATTGTGACCCCGGGGCTTAGCGATTTTTTCAAAAAAATCTTTTTCTGACGGTTAAGTTGTTGAAGGCTGATTTCTTTTCCTGTGATAAAAATGCCTTCTTTTTCGACCGCCAAACCTCTCAGGGAGCATTTGCAACCGTTTGGCACCATTTTTGAGTGAATTGCCAAAAGTCAGAATTTTTCAGAAATTGTGACCCCGGGGCTTAGCGATTTTTTCAAAAAAATCTTTTTCTGCCGGTTAAGTTTTCGAGGGCTGATTTCTTGTTCTGTGATAAAAAGCCTTCTGTTTCGACCGCCAAACCTGTCACCGGAGCATTTGCAACCGTTTGGCACCATTTTTGAGTGAATTGCCAAAAGTCAGTTTTTTTCAGAAATTGTGACCCCGGGGCTTAGGGATTTTTTCAAAAAATCTTTTTCTGCCGGTTAAGTTGTTGAAGGCTGATTTCTTGTCCTGTGATAAAAGCCTTCTGTTTCGACCGCCAAACCTCTCAGGGAGCATTTGCAACCGTTTGGTACCATGTTTGAATGAATTACCGAAAGTCAGATTTTTTCAGAAATTGTGACCCCGGGGCTTAGGGATTTTTTCAAGAAAATCTTTTTCTGCCCGTTAAGTTTTCGAGGGCTGATTTCTTTTGCTGTAATAAAAAGCCTTCTTTTTCGACCGCCAAACCTCTGAGGGGAGCATTTTCAAACGTTTGGCACCATTTTTGAGTGAATTGCCAAAAGTCAGAATATTTCAGAAATTGTGAGCCCGGGGCTTAGCGATTTTTTCAAAAAAATCTTTTTCTGCCGGTTAAGTTTTCTAGGGCTGATTGCTTTTCCTGTGATAAAAAGCCTTCTGTTTCGACCGCCAAACCTCTGAAGGGGAGCATTTGCACCATTTTAGAGTGAATTGCCGAAAGTGAGATTTTTTCAGAAATTGTGACCCCGGGGCTTAGCGATTTTTTCAAAAAATCTTTTCTGCCGGTTAAGTTGTTGAAGGCTGATTTCTTTTGCTGTGATAAAAGCCTTCTGTTTCGACCGCCAAACCTGTCACGGGAGCATTTGCAACTGTTTGGCACCATTTTTGAGTGAATTGCCAAAAGTCAGATTTTTCAGAAATTGTGACCCCGGGGGCTTAGCGATTTTTTCAAAAAAATCTTGTTCTGCCGGTTAAGTTGTTGAAGGCTGATTTCTTTTCCTGTAATAAAAAGCCTTCTGTTTCGACCGCCAAACCTCTCAGGGGAGCATTTGCAACCGTTTGGCACCATTTTTAAGTGAATTGCCAAAAGTCAGAATTTTTCAGAAATTGTGACCCCGGGGCTTAGCGATTTTTTAAAAAATCTTTTCTGCCGGTTACGTTTTCGAGGGCTGATTTCTTTTCTTGTGATAAAAGCCTTCTGTTTCGACCGCCAAACCTCTGAGGGAGCATTTGCAACCGTTTGGCACCATTTGTGAGTGAATTGCCGAAAGTCAGATTTTGTCAGAAATTGTGACCCCGGGGCTTAGCGATTTTATCAAAAAAATCTTTTTCTGCCGGTTAAGTTGTTGAAGGCTGATTTCTTTTCCTGTGATAAAAAGCCTTCTTTTTCGACCGCCAAACCTCTGAGGGGAGCATTTGCAACCGTTTGGCACCATTTTTGAGTGAATTGCCAAAAGTCAGAATTTTTCAGAAATTGTGACCCTGGGGCTTAGCGATTTTTTCAAAAAAATCTTTTTCTGCCGGTTAAGTTTTCGAGGGCTGATTTCTTTTGCTGTGATAAAAAGCCTTCTGTTTCGACCGCCAAACTTGTCACGGGAGGATTTGCAACCGTTTGGCACCATTTTTGAGTGAATTGCCGAAAGTCAGATTTTTCAGAAATTGTGACCCGGGGCTTAGGGATTTTTCAAAAAATCTTTTCTGCCGGTTAAGTTGTTGAGGGTTGATTTCTTTTCCTGTGATAAAAGCCTTCTGTTTCGACCGCCAAACCTCTGAGGAGAGCATTTGCACCATTTTTGAGTGAATTGCCGAAAGTCAGATTTTTCAGAAATTGTGACCTCGGGGCTTAGCGATTTTTTCAAAAAATCTTTTTCTGCCGGTTAAGTTGTTGAAGGCTGATTTCTTTTCCTGTGATAAAAGCCTTCTTTTCGACCGCCAAACCTCTCAGGGGAGCATTTGCAACCGTTTGGCACCATTTTTGAGTGAATTGCCAAAAGTCAGAATTTTTCAGAAATTGTGACCCTGGGGCTTAGCGATTTTTTCAAAAAATCTTTTCTGCCGGTTAAGTTTTCTAGGGCTGATTGCTTTTCCTGTGATAAAAGCCTTCTGTTTCGACCGCCAAACCACTGAAGGGGAGCATTTGCACCATTTTAGAGTGAATTGCCGAAAGTCAGATTTTTAATAAATTGTGACCCGGGGGATAGCGATTTTTTCAAAAAAATCTTTTTCTGCCGGTTAAGTTGTTGAAGGCTGATTCCTTGTCCTGTGATAAAAAGCCTTCTGTTTCGACCGCCAAAACTCTCAGGGGAGCATTTGTAACCGTTTGGCCCCATTTTTGAGTGAATTGCCAAAAGTCAGATTTTTTCAGAAATTGTGACCCGGGGCTTAGGGATTTTTCAAGAAAATCTTTTTCTGCCGGTTAAGTTTTCGAGGGCTGATTTCTTTTGCTGTGATAAAAGCCTTCTGTTTCGACCGCCAAACCTGTCACGGGAGCATTTGCAACCGTTTGGCACCATTTTTAAGTGAATTGCCAAAAGTCAGAATTTTTCAGAAATTGTGACCCCGGGGCTTAGCGATTTTTTAAAAAAAATCTTTTTCTGCCGGTTACGTTTTCGAGGGCTGATTTCTTTTCTTGTGATAAAAAGCCTTCTGTTTCGACCGCCAAACCTCTGAAGGGGAGCATTTGCACCATTTTAGAGTGAATTGCCGAAAGTCAGATTTTTAAGAAATTGTGACCCCGGGGCTTAGCGATTTTTTCAAAAAATCTTTTCTGCCGGTTAAGTTGTTGAAGGCTGATTCCTTGTCCTGTGATAAAAGCCTTCTGTTTCGACCGCCAAAACTCTCAGGGAGCATTTGTACCAGTTTTGCCCCATTTTTGAGTGAATTGCCTAAAGTCAGATTTTTTCAGAAATTGTGACCCCGGGGCTTAGGGATTTTTTCAAGAAAATCTTTTTCTGCCGGTTAAGTTTTCGAGGGCTGATTTCTTTTGCTGTGATAAAAAGCCTTCTGTTTCGACCGCCAAACCTGTCACGGGAGCATTTGCAACCGTTTGGCACCATTTTTAAGTGAATTGCCAAAAGTCAGAATTTTTCAGAAATTGTGACCCCGGGGCTTAGCGATTTTTTAAAAAAAATCTTTTTCTGCCGGTTACGTTTTCGAGGGCTGATTTCTTTTCTTGTGATAAAAAGCCTTCTGTTTCGACCGCCAAACCTCTGAGGGGAGCATTTGCAACCGTTTGGCACCATTTTTGAGTGAATTGCCGAAAGTCAGATTTTTTCAGAAATTGTGACCCCGGGGCTTAGCGATTTTATCAAAAAAATCTTTTTCTGCCGGTTAAGTTGTTGAAGGCTGATTTCTTTTCCTGTGATAAAAGCCTTCTTTTCGACCGCCAAACCTCTGAGGGAGCATTTGCAACCGTTTGGCACCATTTTTGAGTGAATTGCCAAAAGTCAGAATTTTTCAGAAATTGTGACCCTGGGGCTTAGCGATTTTTTCAAAAAATCTTTTCTGCCGGTTAAGTTTTCGAGGGCTGATTTCTTTTGCTGTGATAAAAAGCCTTCTGTTTCGACCGCCAAACTTGTCACGGGAGGATTTGCAACCGTTTGGCACCATTTTTGAGTGAATTGCCGAAAGTCAGATTTTTTCAGAAATTGTGACCCCGGGGCTTAGGGATTTTTTCAAAAAAATCTTTTCTGCCGGTTAAGTTGTTGAGGGTTGATTTCTTTTCCTGTGATAAAAGCCTTCTGTTTCGACCGCCAAACCTCTGAGGAGAGCATTTGCACCATTTTTGAGTGAATTGCCGAAAGTCAGATTTTTCAGAAATTGTGACCCGGGGCTTAGCGATTTTTTCAAAAAATCTTTTCTGCCGGTTAAGTTGTTGAAGGCTGATTTCTTTTCCTGTGATAAAAGCCTTCTTTTCGACCGCCAAACCTCTCAGGGGAGCATTTGCAACCGTTTGGCACCATTTTTTGAGTGAATTGCCAAAAGTCAGAATTTTTCAGAAATTGTGACCCTGGGGCTTAGCGATTTTTTCAAAAAATCTTTTCTGCCGGTTAAGTTTTCTAGGGCTGATTGCTTTTCCTGTGATAAAAAGCCTTCTGTTTCGACCGCCAAACCTCTGAAGGGGAGCATTTGCACCATTTTTGAGTGAATTGCCGAAAGTCAGATTTTTAAGAAATTGTGACCCAGGGCTTAGCGATTTTTTCAAAAAAATCTTTTTCTGCCGGTTAAGTTGTTGAAGGCTGATTCCTTGTCCTGTGATAAAAAGCCTTCTGTTTCGACCGCCAAAACTCTCAGGGGAGCATTTGTAACCGTTTGGCCCCATTTTTGAGTGAATTGCCAAAAGTCAGATTTTTTCAGAAATTGTGACCCCGGGGCTTAGGGATTTTTTCAAAAAAATCTTTTTCTGCCGGTTAAGTTTTCGAGGGCTGATTTCTTTTGCTGTGATAAAAAGCCTTCTGTTTCGACCGCCAAACCTGTCACGGGAGCATTTGCAACCGTTTGGCACCATTTTTGAGTGAATTGCCGAAAGTCAGATTTTTTCAGAAATTGTGACCCCGGGGCTTAGCGATTTTTTCAAAAAAAATCTTTTTCTGCCGGTTAAGTTGTTGAAGTATGATTTCTTGTCCTGTGATAAAAGCCTTCTGTTTCGACTGCCAAACCACTCAGGGGAGCATTTTCAACCGTTTGGCACCATTTTTGAGTGAATTGCCAAAAGTCAGATTTTTTCAGAAATTGTGACCCCGGGGCTTAGCGATTTTTTCAAAAAAATCTTTTTCTGCCGGTTAAGTTGTTGAAGGCTGATTTCTTTTCCTGTGATAAAAAGCCTTCTTTTTCGACCGCCAAACCTCTCAGGGGAGCATTTGCAACCGTTTGGCACCATTTTTGAGTGAATTGCCAAAAGTCAGAATTTTTCAGAAATTGTGACCCGGGGCTTAGCGATTTTTTCAAAAAATCTTTTCTGCCGGTTAAGTTTTCGAGGGCTGATTTCTTGTCCTGTGATAAAAAGCCTTCTGTTTCGACCGCAAAACCTCTCAGGGGAGCATTTGTAACCGTGTGGCCCCATTTGTGTGTCAATTGCGAAAGGTCTGATTTTTTCAGAAATTGTGACCCCGGGGCTTAGCGATTTTTCAAAAAATCGTTTTCTGCCGGTTAAGTTGTTGAAGGCTGATTTCTTTTGCTGTGATAAAAGCCTTCTGTTTCGACCGCCAAACCTCTCAGGGGAGCATTTGTAACCGTTTGGCCCCATTTTTGAGTGAATTGCCAAAAGTCAGATTTTTTCAGAAATTGTGACCCGGGGGCTTAGGGATTTTTTCAAAAAAATCTTTTTCTGCAGGTTACGTTTTCGAGGGCTGATTTCTTTTGCTGTGATAAAAAGCCTTCTGTTTCGACCGCCAAACCTGTCACCGGAGCATTTGCAACCGTTTGGCACCATTTTTGAGTGAATTGCCAAAAGTCAGAATTTTTCAGAAATTGTGACCCCGGGGCTTAGCGATTTTTTCAAAAAAATCTTTTTCTGCCGGTTAAGTTTTCTAGGGCTGATTGCTTTTCCTGTGATAAAAAGCCTTCTGTTTCGACCGCCAAACCTCTGAAGGGGAGCATTTGCACCATTTTAGAGTGAATTGCCGAAAGTCAGATTTTTTAAGAAATTGTGACCCCGGGGCTTAGCGATTTTTTCAAAAAAATCTTTTTCTGCCGGTTAAGTTGTTGAAGGCTGATTCCTTGTCCTGTGATAAAAAGCCTTCTGTTTCGACCGCCAAAACTCTCAGGGGAGCATTTGTAACCGTTTGGCCCCATTTTTGAGTGAATTGCCAAAAGTCAGAATTTTTCAGAAATTGTGACCCCGGGGCTTAGGGATTTTTTCAAGAAAATCTTTTTCTGCCGGTTAAGTTTTCGAGGGCTGATTTCTTTTGCTGTGATAAAAGCCTTCTGTTTCGACCGCCAAACCTGTCAGCGGAGCATTTGTAACCGTTTGGCACCATTTTTGAGTGAATTGCCGAAAGTCAGATTTTTTCAGAAATTGTGACCCCGGGGCTTAGCGATTTTTTCAAAAAAATCTTTTTCTGCCGGTTAAGTTGTTGAAGGCTGATTTCTTGTCCTGTGATAAAAAGCCTTCTGTTTCGACTGCCAAACCACTCAGGGGAGCATTTTCAACCGTTTGGCACCATTTTTGAGTGAATTGCCAAAAGTCAGATTTTTTCCAGAAATTGTGACCCCGGGGCTTAGCGATTTTTTCAAAAAAATCTTTTTCTGCCGGTTAAGTTGTTGAAGGCTGATTTCTTTTGCTGTAATAAAAAGCCTTCTTTTTCGACCGCCAAACCTCTGAGGGGAGCATTTTCAATCGCTTGGCACCATTTTTGAGAGAATTGCCAAAAGTCAGAATTTTTCAGAAATTGTGACCCCGGGGCTTAGCGATTTTTTCAAAAAATCTTTTCTGCCGGTTAAGTTTTCGAGGGTTGATTTCTTTTGCTGTGATAAAAGCCTTCTGTTTCGACCGCCAAACCTGTCACAGGAGCATTTGCAACCGTTTGGCACCATTTTTGAGTGAATTGCCGATAGTCAGTTTTTTTATGATATTGTTACCCGGGGGGTTTGTGATTTTGTGTAAATTATCTTTTTCTGCCGGTTAAGTTGTTGAAGGCTGATTTCTTTTGCTGTGATAAAAAGCCTTCTGTTTCGACCGCCAAAGCTCTCAGGGGAGCATTTGCAACCGTTTGGCACCCATTTTTGATTGAATTGCCGAAAGTCAGATTTTTCAGAAATTGTGACCCGGGGCTTAGCGATTTTTTCAAAAAATCTTTTTCTGCCGGTTAAGTTGTTGAAGGCTGATTTCTTTTGCTGTAATAAAAGCCTTCTTTTCGACCGCCAAACCTCTGAGGGGAGCATTTTCAACCATTTGGCACCATTTTTGAGTGAATTGCCAAAAGTCAGAATTTTTCAGAAATTGTGACCCGGGGCTTAGCGATTTTTTCAAAAATCTTTTTCTGCCGGTTAAGTTTTCGAGGGCTGATTTCTTTTGCTGTGATAAAAGCCTTCTGTTTCGACCGCCAAACCTGTCACAGGAGCATTTGCAACCGTTTGGCACCATTTTTGAGTGAATTGCCGAAAGTCAGATTTTTTCAGAAATTGTGACCCCGGGGCTTAGCGATTTTTTCAAAAAAATCTTTTTCTGCCGGTTAAGTTTTCGAGCGCTGATTTCTTTTCCTGTGATAAAAAGCCTTCTGTTTCGACCGCCAAACCTCTGAAGGGGAGCATTTGCACCATTTTAGAGTGAATTGCCGAAAGTCAGATTTTTAAGAAATTGTGACCCGGGGCTTAGCGATTTATTCAAAAAATCTTTTCTGCCGGTTAAGTTGTTGAAGGCTGATTTCTTTTGCTGTAATAAAAGCCTTCTTTTCGACCGCCAAACCTCTGAGGGGAGCATTTTCAACCGTTTGGCACCATTTTTGAGTGAATTGCCAAAAGTCAGAATTTTTCAGAAATTGTGACCCCGGAGGTTAGCGATTTTTTCAAAAAATCGTTTTCTGTCGGTTAAGTTTTCGAGGGCTGATTTCTTTTGCTGTGATAAAAGCCTTTTGTTTCGACCGCCAAACCTGTCACGGGAGCATTTGCAACCGTTTGGCACCATTTTTGAGTGAATTGCCGAAAGTGAGATTTTTCAGAAATTGTGACCCGGGGCTTAGCGATTTTTTCAAAAAATCTTTTTCTGCCTGTTACGTTGTTGAAGGCTGATTTCTTTTGCTGTGATAAAAAGCCTTCTGTTTCGACCGCCAAACCTGTCACGGGAGCATTTGCAACCGTTTGGCACCATTTTTGAGTGAATTGCCAAAAGTCAGATTTTTTCAGAAATTGTGACCCCGGGGCTTAGGGATTTTTTCAAAAAAATCTTTTTCTGCCGGTTAAGTTGTTGAAGGCTGATTTCTTTTCCTGTAATAAAAAGCCTTCTGTTTCGACCGCCAAACCTCTCAGGGGAGCATTTGCAACCGTTTGGCACCATTTTTGAGTGAATTGCCAAAAGTCAGAATTTTTCAGAAATTGTGACCCGGGGCTTAGCGATTTTTTAAAAAATCTTTTTCTGCCGGTTACGTTTTCGAGGGCTGATTTCTTTTCTTGTGATAAAAGCCTTCTGTTTCGACCGCCAACCCTCTGAGCTGAGCATTTGCACCATTATAGAGTGAATTGCCGAAAGTCAGATTTTTTAAGAAATTGTGACCCCGGGGCTTAGCGATTTTTTCAAAAAAATCTTTTTCTGCCGGTTAAGTTGTTGAAGGCTGATTTCTTTTCCTGTGATAAAAAGCCTCATTTTCGACCCCCAAACCTCTCAGGGAGCATTTGCAACCGTTTGGCACCATTTTTGAGTGAATTGCCAAAAGTCAGAATTTTTCAGAAATTGTGACCCGGGGCTTAGCGATTTTTTGAAAAAATCTTTTTCTGCCGGGTAAGTTTTCGAGGGCTGATTTCTTGTCCTGTGATAAAAAGCCTTCTGTTTCGACCGCCACACCTGTCTGGGGAGCCTTTGTAACCGTTTAGCCCCATTTTTGAGTCAATTGCGAAAAGTCAGATTTTTCAGAAATTGTGACCGCGGGGGTTAGCGATTTTTTCTAAAAAATCTTTTTCTGCCGGTTAAGTTGTTGAAGGCTGATTCCTTGTCCTGTGATAAAAAGCCTTCTGTTTCGACCGCCAAACCTCTCAGGGGAGCATTTGTAACCGTTTGGCCCCATTTTTGAGTGAATTGCCAAAAGTCAGATTTTTTCAGAAATTGTGACCCCGGGGCTTAGCGATTTTTTCAAAAAAATCTTTTTCTGCGGGTTAAGTTTTCGAGGGCTGATTTCTTTTGCTGTGATAAAAAGCCTTCTGTTTCGACCGCCAAACCTGTCACGGGAGCATTTGCAACCGTTTGGCACCATTTTTGAGTGAATTGCCAAAAGTCAGAATTTTTCAGAAATTGTGACCCCGGGGCTTAGCGATTTTTTCAAAAAATCTTTTCTGCCGGTTAAGTTTTCGAGGGCTGATTTCTTTTGCTGTGATAAAAGCCTTCTTTTTCGACCGCCAAACCTCTGAGGGAGCATTTTCAAACGTTTGGCACCATTTTTGAGTGAATTGCCAAAAGTCAGAATTTTTCAGAAATTGTGAGCCCGGGGCTTAGCGATTTTTTCAAAAAATCTTTTTCTGCCGGTTAAGTTGTTGAAGGCTGATTTCTTGTCCTGTGATAAAAAGCCTTCTGTTTCGACTGCCAAACCACTCAGGGAGCATTTTCAACCGTTTGGCACCATTTTTGAGTGAATTGCCAAAAGTCAGATTTTTCAGAAATTGTGACCCGGGGCTTAGCGATTTTTTCAAAAAATCTTTTTCTGCCAGTTAAGTTGTTGAAGGCTGATTTCTTTTGCTGTAATAAAAGTCTTCTTTTCGACCGCCAAACCTCTGAGGGAGCATTTTCAACCGTTTGGCACCATTTTTGAGTGAATTGCCAAAAGTCAGAATTTTTAGATATTGTGACCCGGGGCTTAGCGATTTTTTCAAAAAATCTTTTCTGCCGGTTAAGTTTTCGAGGGCTGATTTCTTTTGCTGTGATAAAAGCCTTCTGTTTCGACCGCCAAACCTGTCACAGGAGCATTTGCAACCGTTTGGCACCATTTTTGAGTGAATTGCCGAAAGTCAGATTTTTGATGAAATTGTGACCCCGGGGCTTAGGGATTTTTTCAAAATAATCTTTTTCTGCCGGTTAAGTTGTTGAAGGCTGATTTCTTTTGCTGTGATAAAAAGCCTTCTGTTTCGACCGCCAAACCTTTCAGGGAGCATTTGTAACCGTTTCGCCCCATTTTTGAGTCAATTGCGAAAAGTCAGATTTTTCAGAAATTGTGACCCTGGGGCTTAGCGATTTTTTCAAAAAATCTTTTTCTGCCGGTTAAGTTGTTGAAGGCTGATTCCTTGTCCTGTGATAAAAAGCCTTCTGTTTCGACCGCCAAACCTCTCAGGGGAGCATTTGTAACCGTTTGGCCCCATTTTTGAGTGAATTGCCAAAAGTCAGATTTTTTCAGAAATTGTGACCCGGGGCTTAGCGATTTTTTCAAAAAATCTTTTCTGCGGGTTAAGTTTTCGAGGGCTGATTTCTTTTGCTGTGATAAAAGCCTTCTGTTTCGACCGCCAAACCTGTCACGGGAGCATTTGCAACCGTTTGGCACCATTTTTGAGTGAATTGCCAAAAGTCAGAATTTTTCAGAAATTGTGACCCGGGGCTTAGCTATTTTTTCAAAAAAATCTTTTTCTGCCGGTTAAGTTTTCGAGGGCTGATTTCTTTTGCTGTGATAAAAAGCCTTCTTTTTCGACCGCCAAACCTCTGAGGGGAGCATTTTCAAACGTTTGGCACCATTTTTGAGTGAATTGCCAAAAGTCAGAATTTTTCAGAAATTGTGAGCCCGGGGCTTAGCGATTTTTTCAAAAAAATCTTTTTCTGCCGGTTAAGTTGTTGAAGGCTGATTTCTTGTCCTGTGATAAAAAGCCTTCTGTTTCGACTGCCAAACCACTCAGGGAGCATTTTCAACCGTTTGGCACCATTTTTGAGTGAATTGCCAAAAGTCAGATTTTTTCAGAAATTGTGACCCGGGGCTTAGCGATTTTGCCAAAAAATCTTTTTCTGCCAGTTAAGTTGTTGAAGGCTGATTTCTTTTGCTGTAATAAAAAGTCTTCTTTTTCGACCGCCAAACCTCTGAGGGGAGCATTTTCAACCGTTTGGCACCATTTTTGAGTGAATTGCCAAAAGTCAGAATTTTTTAGATATTGTGACCCCGGGGCTTAGCGATTTTTTCAAAATAATCTTTTTCTGCCGGTTAAGTTTTCGAGGGCTGATTTCTTTGCTGTGATAAAAGCCTTCTGTTTCGACCGCCAAACCTGTCACAGGAGCATTTGCAACCGTTTGGCACCATTTTTGAGTGAATTGCCGAAAGTCAGATTTTTGATGAAATTGTGACCCCGGGGCTTAGGGATTTTTTCAAAATAATCTTTTTCTGCCGGTTAAGTTGTTGAAGGCTGATTTCTTTTGCTGTGATAAAAAGCCTTCTGTTTCGACCGCCAAACCTTTCAGGGGAGCATTTGTAACCGTTTCGCCCCATTTTTGAGTCAATTGCGAAAAGTCAGATTTTTTCAGAAATTGTGACCCCGGGGCTTAGCGATTTTTTCAAAAAAATCTTTTTCTGCCGGTTAAGTTGTTGAAGGCTGATTCCTTGTCCTGTGATAAAAAGCCTTCTGTTTCGACCGCCAAACCTCTCAGGGGAGCATTTGTAACCGTTTGGCCCCATTTTTGAGTGAATTGCCAAAAGTCAGATTTTTCAGAAATTGTGACCCGGGGCTTAGCGATTTTTTCAAAAAATCTTTTCTGCGGGTTAAGTTTTCGAGGGCTGATTTCTTTTGCTGTGATAAAAGCCTTCTGTTTCGACCGCCAAACCTGTCACGGGAGCATTTGCAACCGTTTGGCACCATTTTTGAGTGAATTGCCAAAAGTCAGAATTTTTCAGAAATTGTGACCCGGGCTTAGCGATTTTTTCAAAAAATCTTTTTCTGCCGGTTAAGTTTTCGAGGGCTGATTTCTTTTGCTGTAATAAAAGCCTTCTTTTCGACCGCCAAACCTCTGAGGGAGCATTTTCAAACGTTTGGCACCATTTTTGAGTGAATTGCCAAAAGTCAGAATTTTTAGAAATTGTGACCCGGGGCTTAGCGATTTTTGAAAAAATCTTTTTCTGCCGGTTAAGTTTTCGAGGGCTGATTTCTTGTCCTGTGATAAAAAGCCTTCTGTTTCGACCGCCAAACCTGTCACAGGAGCATTTTCAACCGTTTGGCACCATTTTTGAGTGAATTGCCGAAAGTCAGATTTTTGATGAAATTGTGACCATGGGGCTTAGGGATTTTTTCAAAAAATCTTTTCTGCCGGTTACGTTGTTGAAGGCTGATTTCTTTTGCTGTGATAAAAAGCCTTCTTTTTCGACCGCCAAACCTCTGAGGGGAGCATTTTCAACCGTTTGGCACTATTTTTGAGTGAATTGCCAAAAGTCAGAATTTTTCAGAAATTGTGACCCTGGGGCTTAGCGATTCTTTCAAAAAAATCTTTTTCTGCCGGTTAAGTTTTCGAGGGCTGATTTCCTTTCCTGTGATAAAAGCCTTCTGTTTCGACCGCCAAACCTCTGAGGGGAGCATTTGCACCATTTTAGAGTGAATTGCCGAAAGTCAGATTTTTTCAGAAATTGTGACCCTGGGCTTAGGGATTTTTTCAAAAAATCTTTTTCTGCCGGTTAAGTTGTTGAAGGCTGATTTCTTTTCCTGTAATAAAAAGCCTTCTGTTTCGACCGCCAAACCTCTCAGGGGAGCATTTGCAACCGTTTGGCACCATTTTTGAGTGAATTGCCAAAAGTCAGAATTTTTCAGAAATTGTGACCCCGGGGCTTAGCGATTTTTTTAAAAAAATCTTTTTCTGCCGGTTACGTTTTCGAGGGCTGATTTCTTTTCTTGTGATAAAAAGCCTTCTGTTTCGACCGCCAAACCTCTGAGCGGAGCATTTGCACCATTATAGAGTGAATTGCCGAAAGTCAGATTTTTTAAGAAATTGTGACCCCGGGGCTTAGCGATTTTTTCAAAAAAATCTTTTTCTGCCGGTTAAGTTGTTGAAGGCTGATTTCTTTTCCTGTGATAAAAAGCCTTCATTTTCGACCGCCAAACCTCTCAGGGGAGCATTTGCAACCGTTTGGCACCATTTTTGAGTGAATTGCCAAAAGTCAGAATTTTTCAGAAATTGTGACCCTGGGGCTTAGCGATTTTTTCAAAAAAATCTTTTTCTGCCGGTTAAGTTTTCGAGGGCTGATTTCTTGTCCTGTGATAAAAAGCCTTCTGTTTCGACCGCCAAACCTTTCAGGGAGCATTTGTAACCGTTTCGCCCCATTTTTGAGTCAATTGCGAAAAGTCAGATTTTTCAGAAATTGTGACCTCGGGCTTAGCGATTTTTTCAAAAAATCTTTTCTGCGGGTTAAGTTTTCGAGGGCTGATTTCTTTTGCTGTGATAAAAGCCTTCTGTTTCGACCGCCAAACCTGTCACGGGAGCATTTGCAACCGTTTGGCACCATTTTTGAGTGAATTGCCAAAAGTCAGAATTTTTCAGAAATTGTGACCCGGGGCTTAGCGATTTTTTCAAAAAATCTTTTCTGCCGGTTAAGTTTTCGAGGGCTGATTTCTTTTGCTGTGATAAAAGCCTTCTTTTCGACCGCCAAACCTCTGAGGGGAGCATTTTCAAACGGTTGGCACCATTTTTGAGTGAATTGCCAAAAGTCAGAATTTTTCAGAAATTGTGAGCCCGGGCTTAGCGATTTTTTCAAAAAATCTTTTCTGCCGGTTAAGTTGTTGAAGGCTGATTTCTTGTCCTGTGATAAAAGCCTTCTGTTTCGACTGCCAAACCACTCAGGGGAGCATTTTCAACCGTTTGGCACCATTTTTGAGTGAATTGCCAAAAGTCAGATTTTTCAGAAATTGTGACCCGGGGCTTGGCGATTTTTTCAAAAAATCTTTTCTGCCAGTTAAGTTGTTGAAGGCTGATTTCTTTTGCTGTAATAAAAAGTCTTCTTTTTCGACCGCCAAACCTCTGAGGGGAGCATTTTCAACCGTTTGGCACCATTTTTGAGTGAATTGCCAAAAGTCAGAATTTTTCAGAAATTGTGACCCCGGGGCTTAGCGATTTTTTCAAAAAAATCTTTTTCTGCCGGTTAAGTTTTCGAGGGCTGATTTCTTTTGCTGTGATAAAAAGCCTTCTGTTTCGACCGCCAAACCTGTCACGGGAGCATTTGCAACCGTTTGGCACCATTTTTGAGTGAATTGCCGAAAGTCAGATTTTTTCAGAAATTGTGACCCGGGGTCTTAGCGATTTTTTCAAAAAAATCTTTTTCTGCCGGTTAAGTTGTTGAAGGCTGATTTCTTGTCCTGTGATAAAAAGCCTTCTGTTTCGACTGCCAAACCACTCAGGGAGCATTTTCAACCGTTTGGCACCATTTTTGAGTGAATTGCCAAAAGTCAGATTTTTCAGAAATTGTGACCCTGGGGATTAGCGATTTTTTCAAAAAAATCTTTTTCTGCCGGTTAAGTTGTTGAAGGCTGATTTCTTTTCCTGTGATAAAAAGCCTTCTTTTTCGACCGCCAAACCTCTCAGGGGAGCATTTGCAACCGTTTGGCACCATTTTTGAGTGAATTGCCAAAAGTCAGAATTTTTCAGAAATTGTGACCCCGGGGCTTAGCGATTTTTTCAAAAAATCTTTTTCTGCCGGTTAAGTTTTCGAGGGCTGATTTCTTGTCCTGTGATAAAAAGCCTTCTGTTTCGACCGCCAAACCTCTCAGGGGAGCATTTGTAACCGTTTGGCCCCATTTTTGTGTCAATTGCGAAAAGTCAGATTTTTTCAGAAATTGTGACCCCGGGGCTTAGCGATTTTTTCAAAAAAATCGTTTTCTGCCGGTTAAGTTGTTGAAGGCTGATTTCTTTTGCTGTGATAAAAAGCCTTCTGTTTCGACCGCCAAACCTCTCAGGGGAGCATTTGTAACCGTTTGGCCCCATTTTTGAGTGAATTGCCAAAAGTCAGATTTTTTCAGAAATTGTGACCCGGGGGCTTAGGGATTTTTCAAAAAATCTTTTTCTGCAGGTTACGTTTTCGAGGGCTGATTTCTTTGCTGTGATAAAAGCCTTCTGTTTCGACCGCCAAACCTGTCACCGGAGCATTTGCAACCGTTTGGCACCATTTTTGAGTGAATTGCCAAAAGTCAGAATTTTTCAGAAATTGTGACCCGGGGCTTAGCGATTTTTTCAAAAAAATCTTTTTCTGCCGGTTAAGTTTTCTAGGGCTGATTGCTTTTCCTGTGATAAAAAGCCTTCTGTTTCGACCGCCAAACCTCTGAAGGGGAGCATTTGCACCATTTTAGAGTGAATTGCCGAAAGTCAGATTTTTTAAGAAATTGTGACCCAGGGCTTAGCGATTTTTTCAAAAAATCTTTTCTGCCGGTTAAGTTGTTGAAGGCTGATTCCTTGTCCTGTGATAAAAAGCCTTCTGTTTCGACCTCATAACCTCTCAGGTGAGCATTTGTAACCGTTTGGCCCCATTTTTGAGTGAATTGCCAAAAGTCAGAATTTTTCAGAAATTGTGACCCCGGGGCTTAGGGATTTTTTCAAAAAAATCTTTTTCTGCCGGTTATGTTTTCGAGGGCTGATTTCTTTTGCTGTGATAAAAAGCCTTCTGTTTCGACCGCCAAACCTGTCACCGGAGCATTTGCAACCGTTTGGCACCATTTTTGAGTGAATTGCCGAAAGTCAGATTTTTTCAGAAATTGTGACCCCGGGGCTTAGCGATTTTTTCAAAAAAATCTTTTTCTGCCGGTTAAGTTGTTGAAGGCTGATTTCTTGTCCTGTGATAAAAAGCCTTCTGTTTCGACTGCCAAACCACTCAGGGGAGCATTTTCAACCGTTTGGCACCATTTTTGAGTGAATTGCCAAAAGTCAGATTTTTCCAGAAATTGTGACCCGGGGCTTAGCGATTTTTTCAAAAAATCTTTTTCTGCCGGTTAAGTTGTTGAAGGCTGATTTCTTTTGCTGTAATAAAAGCCTTCTTTTCGACCGCCAAACCTCTGAGGGAGCATTTTCAATCGCTTGGCACCATTTTTGAGAGAATTGCCAAAAGTCAGAATTTTTCAGAAATTGTGACCCGGGGCTTAGCGATTTTTTCAAAAAAATCTTTTTCTGCCGGTTAAGTTTTCGAGGGTTGATTTCTTTTGCTGTGATAAAAAGCCTTCTGTT
Source organism: Podarcis lilfordi (assembly GCA_947686815.1). Taxonomy (NCBI): domain Eukaryota; kingdom Metazoa; phylum Chordata; class Lepidosauria; order Squamata; family Lacertidae; genus Podarcis; species Podarcis lilfordi. The sequence goes on from OX395130.1 coordinate 11,171,976, forward strand.
TCGACCGCCAAACCTGTCACAGGAGCATTTGCAACCGTTTGGCACCATTTTTGAGTGAATTGCCGAAAGTCAGATTTTTGATGAAATTGTGACCCCGGGGCTTAGGGATTTTTTCAAAATAATCTTTTTCTGCCGGTTAAGTTGTTGAAGGCTGATTTCTTTTGCTGTGATAAAAAGCCTTCTGTTTCGACCGCCAAAGCTCTCAGGGGAGCATTTGCAACCGTTTGGCACCCATTTTTGATTGAATTGCCGAAAGTCAGATTTTTTCAGAAATTGTGACCCCGGGGCTTAGCGATTTTTTCAAAAAAATCTTTTTCTGCCGGTTAAGTTGTTGAAGGCTGATTTCTTTTGCTGTAATAAAAAGCCTTCTTTTCGACCGCCAAACCTCTGAGGGAGCATTTTCAACCGTTTGGCACCATTTTTGAGTGAATTGCCAAAAGTCAGAATTTTTCAGAAATTGTGACCCGGGGCTTAGCGATTTTTTCAAAAAATCTTTTTCTGCCGGTTAAGTTTTCGAGGGCTGATTTCTTTGCTGTGATAAAAGCCTTCTGTTTCGACCGCCAAACCTGTCACAGGAGCATTTGCAACCGTTTGGCACCATTTTTGAGTGAATTGCCGAAAGTCAGATTTTTCAGAAATTGTGACCCCGGGGCTTAGCGATTTTTTCAAAAAATCTTTTTCTGCCGGTTAAGTTTTCGAGCGCTGATTTCTTTTCCTGTGATAAAAGCCTTCTGTTTCGACCGCCAAACCTCTGAAGGGAGCATTTGCACCATTTTAGAGTGAATTGCCGAAAGTCAGATTTTTAAGAAATTGTGACCCGGGGCTTAGCGATTTATTCAAAAAATCTTTTCTGCCGGTTAAGTTGTTGAAGGCTGATTTCTTTTGCTGTAATAAAAGCCTTCTTTTTCGACCGCCAAACCTCTGAGGGAGCATTTTCAACCGTTTGGCACCATTTTTGAGTGAATTGCCAAAAGTCAGAATTTTTCAGAAATTGTGACCCGGAGTTAGCGATTTTTTCAAAAAATCGTTTTCTGTCGGTTAAGTTTTCGAGGGCTGATTTCTTTTGCTGTGATAAAAGCCTTCTGTTTCGACCGCCAAACCTGTCACGGGAGCATTTGCAACCGTTTGGCACCATTTTTGAGTGAATTGCCGAAAGTGAGATTTTTTCAGAAATTGTGACCCGGGGCTTAGCGATTTTTTCAAAAAATCTTTTTCTGCCGGTTAAGTTGTTGAAGGCTGATTTCTTTTGCTGTGATAAAAGCCTTCTGTTTCGACCGCCAAACCTGTCACGGGAGCATTTGCAACCGTTTGGCACCATTTTTGAGTGAATTGCCAAAAGTCAGATTTTTTCAGAAATTGTGACCCCGGGGCTTAGGGATTTTTTCAAAAAAATCTTTTCTGCCGGTTAAGTAGTTGAACGCTGATTTCTTTTCCTGTAATAAAAAGCCTTCTGTTTCGACCGCCAAACCTCTCAGGGGAGCATTTGCAACCGTTTGGCACCATTTTTGAGTGAATTGCCAAAAGTCAGAATTTTTCAGAAATTGTGACCCCGGGGCTTAGCGATTTTTTTAAAAAAATCTTTTTCTGCCGGTTACGTTTTCGAGGGCTGATTTCTTTTCTTGTGATAAAAAGCCTTCTGTTTCGACCGCCAAACCTCTGAGCGGAGCATTTGCACCATTATAGAGTGAATTGCCGAAAGTCAGATTTTTTAAGAAATTGTGACCCCGGGGCTTAGCGATTTTTTCAAAAAATCTTTTCTGCCGGTTAAGTTGTTGAAGGCTGATTTCTTTTCCTGTGATAAAAAGCCTTCTTTTCGACCGCCAAACCTCTCAGGGAGCATTTGCAACCGTTTGGCACCATTTTTGAGTGAATTGCCAAAAGTCAGAATTTTTCAGAAATTGTGACCCGGGGCTTAGCGATTTTTTCAAAAAATCTTTTTCTGCCGGTTAAGTTTTCGAGGGCTGATTTCTTGTCCTGTGATAAAAAGCCTTCTGTTTCGACCGCCAAACCTTTCAGGGAGCATTTGTAACCGTTTAGCCCCATTTTTGAGTCAATTGCGAAAAGTCAGATTTTTCAGAAATTGTGACCCGGGGCTTAGCGATTTTTCAAAAAATCTTTTCTGCCGGTTAAGTTGTTGAAGGCTGATTCCTTGTCCTGTGATAAAAAGCCTTCTGTTTCGACCGCCAAACCTCTCAGGGGAGCATTTGTAACCGTTTGGCCCCATTTTTGAGTGAATTGCCAAAAGTCAGATTTTTCAGAAATTGTGACCCCGGGGCTTAGCGATTTTTTCAAAAAAATCTTTTTCTGCGGGTTAAGTTTTCGAGGGCTGATTTCTTTTGCTGTGATAAAAAGCCTTCTGTTTCGACCGCCAAACCTGTCACGGGAGCATTTGCAACCGTTTGGCACCATTTTTGAGTGAATTGCCAAAAGTCAGAATTTTTCAGAAATTGTGACCCGGGGCTTAGCGATTTTTTCAAAAAATCTTTTTCTGCCGGTTAAGTTTTCGAGGGCTGATTTCTTTTGCTGTGATAAAAAGCCTTCTTTTTCGACCGCCAAACCTCTGAGGGGAGCATTTTCAAACGTTTGGCACCATTTTTGAGTGAATTGCCAAAAGTCAGAATTTTTCAGAAATTGTGAGCCCGGGGCTTAGCGATTTTTTCAAAAAAATCTTTTTCTGCCGGTTAAGTTGTTGAAGGCTGATTTCTTGTCCTGTGATAAAAAGCCTTCTGTTTCGACTGCCAAACCACTCAGGGGAGCATTTGCAACCGTTTGGCACCATTTTTGAGTGAATTGCCAAAAGTCAGATTTTTCAGAAATTGTGACCCGGGGCTTAGCGATTTTTTCAAAAAATCTTTTTCTGCCAGTTAAGTTGTTGAAGGCTGATTTCTTTTGCTGTAATAAAAGTCTTCTTTTTCGACCGCCAAACCTCTGAGGGAGCATTTTCAACCGTTTGGCGCCATTTTTGAGTGAATTGCCAAAAGTCAGAATTTTTTAGATATTGTGACCCCGGGGCTTAGCGATTTTTTCAAAAAAATATTTTTATTCCGGTTAAGTTTTCGAGGGATGATTTCTTTTGCTGTGATAATAAGCCTTCTGTTTCGACCGCCAAACCTGTCACAGGAGCATTTGCATCGGTTTGGCGCCATTTTTGAGTGAATTGCCGAAAGTCAGATTTTTGATGAAATTGTGACCCCGGGGCTTAGGGATTTTTTCAAAATAATCTTTTTCTGCCGGTTAAGTTGTTGAAGGCTGATTTCTTTTGCTGTGATAAAAAGCCTTCTGTTTCGACCGCCAAACCTTTCAGGGGAGCATTTGTAACCGTTTGGCCCCATTTTTGAGTCAATTGCCAAAAGTCAGATTTTTCAGAAATTGTGACCCGGGGCTTAGCGATTTTTTCAAAAAATCTTTTTCTGCCGGTTAAGTTGTTGAAGGCTGATTCCTTGTCCTGTGATAAAAGCCTTCTGTTTCGACCGCCAAACCTCTCAGGGGAGCATTTGTAACCGTTTGGCCCCATTTTTGAGTGAATTGCCAAAAGTCAGATTTTTCAGAAATTGTGACCTCGGGGCTTAGCGATTTTTCAAAAAATCTTTTTCTGCGGGTTAAGTTTTCGAGGGCTGATTTCTTTTGCTGTGATAAAAGCCTTCTGTTTCGACCGCCAAACCTGTCACGGGAGCATTTGCAACCGTTTGGCACCATTTTTGAGTGAATTGCCAAAAGTCAGAATTTTTCAGAAATTGTGACCCCGGGGCTTAGCGATTTTTTCAAAAAAATCTTTTTCTGCCGGTTAAGTTTTCGAGGGCTGATTTCTTTTGCTGTGATAAAAAGCCTTCTTTTTCGACCGCCAAACCTCTGAGGGGAGCATTTTCAAACGTTTGGCACCATTTTTGAGTGAATTGCCAAAAGTCAGAATTTTTCAGAAATTGTGAGCCCGGGGCTTAGCGATTTTTTCAAAAAAATCTTTTTCTGCCGGTTAAGTTGTTGAAGGCTGATTTCTTGTCCTGTGATAAAAAGCCTTCTGTTTCGACTGCCAAACCACTCAGGGAGCATTTTCAACCGTTTGGCACCATTTTTGAGTGAATTGCCAAAAGTCAGATTTTTTCAGAAATTGTGACCCCGGGGCTTGGCGATTTTTTTTTTCAAAAAAAAATCTTTGTCTGCCAGTGTAGTTGTTTTAGGCGGATTTCTTTTGCTGTAATCAATAGTGTTCTTTGTCGACCGCCATACCACTGAGGGGAGCATTTTCAACCGTTTGGCACCATTTTTGAGTGAATTGCCAAAAGTCAGAATTTTTCAGATATTGTGACCCGGGGCTTAGCGATTTTTCAAAAAATCTTTTTCTGCCGGTTAAGTTTTCGAGGGCTGATTTCTTTTGCTGTGATAAAAGCCTTCTGTTTCGACCGCCAAACCTGTCACAGGAGCATTTGCAACCGTTTGGCACCATTTTTGAGTGAATTGCCGAAAGTCAGATTTTTGATGAAATTGTGACCCCGGGGCTTAGGGATTTTTTCAAAATAATCTTTTTCTGCCGGTTAAGTTGTTGAAGGCTGATTTCTTTTGCTGTGATAAAAAGCCTTCTGTTTCGACCGCCAAACCTTTCAGGGGAGCATTTGTAACCGTTTCGCCCCATTTTTGAGTCAATTGCGAAAAGTCAGATTTTTCAGAAATTGTGACCCGGGGCTTAGCGATTTTTTCAAAAAAATCTTTTCTGCCGGTTAAGTTGTTGAAGGCTGATTCCTTGTCCTGTGATAAAAGCCTTCTGTTTCGACCGCCAAACCTCTCAGGGGAGCATTTGTAACCGTTTGGCCCCATTTTTGAGTGAATTGCCAAAAGTCAGATTTTTCAGAAATTGTGACCCCGGGCTTAGCGATTTTTTCAAAAAATCTTTTTCTGCGGGTTAAGTTTTCGAGGGCTGATTTCTTTTGCTGTGATAAAAGCCTTCTGTTTCGACCGCCAAACCTGTCACGGGAGCATTTGAAACCGTTTGGCACCATTTTTGAGTGAATTGCCAAAAGTCAGAATTTTTCAGAAATTGTGAACCCGGGGCTTAGCGATTTTTTCAAAAAAATCTTTTTCTGCCGGTTAAGTTTTCGAGGGCTGATTTCTTTTGCTGTAATAAAAAGCCTTCTTTTTCGACCGCCAAACCTCTGAGGGGAGCATTTTCAAACGTTTGGCACCATTTTTGAGTGAATTGCCAAAAGTCAGAATTTTTAAGAAATTGTGGACCCTGGGCTGAGTGATTTTTTCAAAAAAATCTTTTTCTGCCGGTTAAGTTTTCGAGGGCTGATTTCTTGTCCTGTGATAAAAAGCCTTCTGTTTCGACCGCCAAACCTGTCACAGGAGCATTTTCAACCGTTTGGCACCATTTTTGAGTGAATTGCCGAAAGTCAGATTTTTGATGAAATTGTGACCATGGGGCTTAGGGATTTTTTCAAAAAAATCTTTTTCTGCCGGTTACGTTGTTGAAGGCTGATTTCTTTTGCTGTGATAAAAGCCTTCTTTTCGACCGCCAAACCTCTGAGGGGAGCATTTTCAACCGTTTGGCACTATTTTTGAGTGAATTGCCAAAAGTCAGAATTTTTCAGAAATTGTGACCCTGGGGCTTAGCGATTCTTTCAAAAAATCTTTTTCTGCCGGTTAAGTTTTCGAGGGCTGATTTCCTTTCCTGTGATAAAAAGCCTTCTGTTTCGACCGCCAAACCTCTGAGGGGAGCATTTGCACCATTTTAGAGTGAATTGCCGAAAGTCAGATTTTTTCAGAAATTGTGACCCTGAGGGCTTAGGGATTTTTTTAAAAAAATCTTTTTCTGCCGGTTAAGTTGTTGAAGGCTGATTTCTTTTCCTGTAATAAAAAGCCTTCTGTTTCGACCGCCAAACCTCTCAGGGGAGCATTTGCAACCGTTTGGCACCATTTTTGAGTGAATTGCCAAAAGTCAGAATTTTTCAGAAATTGTGACCCTGGAGCTTAGCGATTTTTTAAAAAATCTTTTTCTGCCGGTTACGTTTTCGAGGGCTGATTTCTTTTCTTGTGATAAAAGCCTTCTGTTTCGACCGCCAAACCTCTGGAGCATGAGCATTTGCACCATTATAGAGTGAATTGCCGAAAGTCAGATTTTTAAGAAATTGTGACCTCGGGGCTTAGCGATTTTTTCAAAAAATCTTTTTCTGCCGGTTAAGTTGTTGAAGGCTGATTTCTTTTCCTGTGATAAAAGCCTTCTTTTCGACCGCCAAACCTCTCAGGGGAGCATTTGCAACCGTTTGGCACCATTTTTGAGTGAATTGCCAAAAGTCAGAATTTTTCAGAAATTGTGACCCGGGGCTTAGCGATTTTTTCAAAAAATCTTTTCTGCCGGTTAAGTTTTCGAGGGCTGATTTCTTGTCCTGTGATAAAAGCCTTCTGTTTCGACCGCCAAACCTTTCAGGGGAGCATTTGTAACCGTTTCGCCCCATTTTTGAGTCAATTGCGAAAAGTCAGATTTTTCAGAAATTGTGACCCTGGGCTTAGCGATTTTTTCAAAAAATCTTTTTCTGCGGGTTAAGTTTTCGAGGGCTGATTTCTTTGCTGTGATAAAAGCCTTCTGTTTCGACCGCCAAACCTGTCACGGGAGCATTTGCAACCGTTTGGCACCATTTTTGAGTGAATTGCCAAAAGTCAGAATTTTTCAGAAATTGTGACCCCGGGGCTTAGAAATTTTTTCAAAAAATCTTTTCTGCCGGTTAAGTTTTCGAGGGCTGATTTCTTTTGCTGTGATAAAAGCCTTCTTTTCGACCGCCAAACCTCTGAGGGGAGCAATTTCAAACGTTTGGCACCATTTTTGAGTGAATTGCCAAAAGTCAGAATTTTTCAGAAATTGTGAGCCCGGGCTTAGCGATTTTTTCAAAAAAATCTTTTTCTGCCGGTTAAGTTGTTGAAGGCTGATTTCTTGTCCTGTGATAAAAAGCCTTCTGTTTCGACTGCCAAACCACTCAGGGGAGCATTTTCAACCGTTTGGCACCATTTTTGAGTGAATTGCCAAAAGTCAGATTTTTTCAGAAATTGTGACCCCGGGGCTTGGCGATTTTTTCAAAAAAATCTTTTTCTGCCAGTTAAGTTGTTGAAGGCTGATTTCTTTTGCTGTAATAAAAAGTCTTCTTTTTCGACCGCCAAACCTCTGAGGGGAGCATTTTCAACCGTTTGGCACCATTTTTGAGTGAATTGCCAAAAGTCAGAATTTTTTAGATATTGTGACCCCGGGGCTTAGCGATTTTTTCAAAAAAATCTTTTTCTGCCGGTTAAGTTTTCGAGGGCTGATTTCTTTTGCTGTGATAAAAGGCCTTCGGGGTCGACCGCCAAACATGTCACAGGAGCAGTTGCCACCGTATGGCACCATTTTTGAGTGAATTGCCGAAAGTCAGATTTTTCAGAAATTGTGACCCCGGGGCTTGGCGATTTTTTCAAAAAAATCTTTTTCTGCCGGTTAAGTTTTCGAGGGCTGATTTCTTGTCCTGTGATAAAAAGCCTTCTGTTTCGACCGCCAAACCTTTCAGGGGAGCATTTGTAACCGTTTGGCACCATTTTTGAGTGAATTGCCGAAAGTCAGATTTTTGATGAAATTGTGACCATGGGGCTTAGGGATTTTTTCAAAAAAATCTTTTTCTGCCGGTTAAGTTGTTGAAGGCTGATTCCTTGTCCTGTGATAAAAAGCCTTCTGTTTCGACCGCCAAACCTCTCAGGGGAGCATTTGTAACCGTTTGGCCCCATTTTTGAGTGAATTGCCAAAAGTCAGATTTTTCAGAAATTGTGACCCGGGGCTTAGCGATTTTTTCAAAAAATCTTTTTCTGCCGGTTAAGTTTTCGAGGGCTGATTTCTTTTGCTGTGATAAAAGCCTTCTGTTTCGACCGCCAAACCTGTCACGGGAGCATTTGCAACCGTTTGGCACCATTTTTGAGTGAATTGCCAAAAGTCAGAATTTTTCAGAAATTGTGACCCGGGGCTTAGCGATTTTTACAAAAAATCTTTTTCTGCCGGTTAAGTTTTCGAGGGCTGATTTCTTGTCCTGTGATAAAAAGCCTTCTGTTTCGACCGCCAAACCTCTGAGGGGAGCATTTTCAAACGTTTGGCACCATTTTTGAGTGAATTGCCAAAAGTCAGAATTTTTCAGAAATTGTGACCCCGGGGCTTAGCGATTTTTTCAAAAAATCTTTTCTGCCGGTTAAGTTATTGAAGGCTGATTTCTTTTGCTGTAATAAAAAGCCTTCTGTTTCGACCGCCAAACCTGTCACGGGAGCATTTGCAACCGTTTGGCACCATTTTTGAGTGAATTGCCAAAAGTCAGAATTTTTCAGAAATTGTGACCCCGGGCTTAGCGATTTTTTCAAAAAATCTTTTCTGCCGGTTAAGTTTTCGAGGGTTGATTTCTTTGCTGTCATAAAAAGTCTTCTGTTTCGACCGCCAAACCTGTCACAGGAGCATTTGCAACCGTTTGGCACCATTTTTGAGTGAATTGCCGAAAGTCAGATTTTTGATGAAATTGTGACCCGGGCCTTAGCGATTTTTTCAAAATAATCTTTTTCTGCCGGTTAAGTTGTTGAAGGCTGATTTCTTTTGCTGTGATAAAAAGCCTTCTGTTTCGACCGCCAAAGCTCTCAGGGGAGCATTTGCAACCGTTTGGCACCCATTTTTGATTGAATTGCCGAAAGTCAGATTTTTTCAGAAATTGTGACCCCGGGGCTTAGCGATTTTTTCAAAAAAATCTTTTTCTGCCGGTTAAGTTGTTGAAGGCTGATTTCTTTTGCTGTAATAAAAAGCCTTCTTTTTCGACCGCCAAACCTCTGAGGGAGCATTTTCAACCGTTTGGCACCATTTTTGAGTGAATTGCCAAAAGTCAGAATTTTTCAGAAATTGTGACCCAGGGCTTAGCGATTTTTTCAAAAAATCATTTTCTGACGGTTAAGTTTTCGAGGGCTGATTTCTTGTGCTGTGATAAAAAGCCTTCTGTTTCGACCGCCAAACCTGTCACAGGAGCATTTGCAACCGTTTGGCACCATTTTTGAGTGAATTGCCGAAAGTCAGATTTTTTCAGAAATTGTGACCCCGGGGCTTAGCGATTTATTCAAAAAATCTTTTTCTGCCGGTTAAGTTTTCGAGCGCTGATTTCTTTTCCTGTGATAAAAGCCTTCTGTTTCGACCGCCAAACCTCTGAAGGGAGCATTTGCACCATTTTAGAGTGAATTGCCGAAAGTCAGATTTTTAAGAAATTGTGACCCGGGGCTTAGCGATTTATTCAAAAAATCTTTTTCTGCCGGTTAAGTTGTTGAAGGCTGATTTCTTTTGCTGTAATAAAAGCCTTCTTTTTCGACCGCCAAACCTCTGAGGGAGCATTTTCAACCGTTTGGCACCATTTTTGAGTGAATTGCCAAAAGTCAGAATTTTTCAGAAATTGTGACCCCGGGGCTTAGCGATTTTGTCAAAAAATCGTTTTCTGTCGGTTAAGTTTTCGAGGGCTGATTTCTTTTGCTGTGATAAAAGCCTTCTGTTTCGACCGCCAAACCTGTCACGGGAGCATTTGCAACCGTTTGGCACCATTTTTGAGTGAATTGCCGAAAGTGAGATTTTTCATGAAATTGTGACCCCGGGCTTAGCGATTTTTTCAAAAAAATCTTTTTCTGCCGGTTAAGTTGTTGAAGGCTGATTTCTTTTGCTGTGATAAAAAGCCTTCTGTTTCGACCGCCAAACCTGTCACGGGAGCATTTGCAACCGTTTGGCACCATTTTTGAGTGAATTGCCAAAAGTCAGATTTTTTCAGAAATTGTGACCCCGGGGCTTAGGGATTTTCTCAGAAAAATCTTTTCTGCCGGTTAAGTTGTTGAAGGCTGATTTCTTTTCCTGTAATAAAAGCCTTCTGTTTCGACCGCCAAACCTCTCAGGGAGCATTTGCAACCGTTTGGCACCATTTTTGAGTGAATTGCCAAAAGTCAGAATTTTGCAGAAATTGTGACGCGTGGGCTTAGCGATTTTTTCAAAAAAATCTTTTTCTGCCGGTTACGTTTTCGAGGGCTGATTTCTTTTCTTGTGATAAAAAGCCTTCTGTTTCGACCGCCAAACCTCTGAGCGGAGCATTTGCACCATTATAGAGTGAATTGCCGAAAGTCAGATTTTTTAAGAAATTGTGACCCGGGGCTTAGCGATTTTTCAAAAAAATCTTTTCTGCCGGTTAAGTTGTTGAAGGCTGATTTCTTTTCCTGTGATAAAAAGCCTTCTTTTTCGACCGCCAAACCTCTCAGGGGAGCATTTGCAACCGTTTGGCACCATTTTTGAGTGAATTGCCAAAAGTCAGAATTTTTCAGAAATTGTGACCCCGGGGCTTAGCGATTTTTTCAAAAAAATCTTTTTCTGCCGGTTAAGTTTTCGAGGGCTGATTTCTTGTCCTGTGATAAAAGCCTTCTGTTTCGACCGCCAAACCTTTCAGGGGAGCATTTGTAACCGTTTCGCCCCATTTTTGAGTCAATTGCGAAAAGTCAGATTTTTCAGAAATTGTGACCCGGGGCTTAGCGATTTTTTCAAAAAATCTTTTCTGCCGGTTAAGTTGTTGAAGGCTGATTCCTTGTCCTGTGATAAAAAGCCTTCTGTTTCGACCGCCAAACCTCTCAGGGGAGCATTTGTAACCGTTTGGCCCCATTTTTGAGTGAATTGCCAAAAGTCAGATTTTTTCAGAAATTGTGACCTCGGGGCTTAGCGATTTTTTCAAAAAATCTTTTTCTGCGGGTTAAGTTTTCGAGGGCTGATTTCTTTTGCTGTGATAAAAGCCTTCTGTTTCGACCGCCAAACCTGTCACGGGAGCATTTGCAACCGTTTGGCACCATTTTTGAGTGAATTGCCAAAAGTCAGAATTTTTCAGAAATTGTGACCCGGGGCTTAGCGATTTTTTCAAAAAATCTTTTTCTGCCGGTTAAGTTTTCGAGGGCTGATTTCTTTTGCTGTGATAAAAGCCTTCTTTTTCGACCGCCAAACCTCTGAGGGAGCATTTTCATACGTTTGGCACCATTTTTGAGTGAATTGCCAAAAGTCAGAATTTTTTCAGAAATTGTGAGCCCGGGGCTTAGCGATTTTTTCAAAAAATCTTTTTCTGCCGGTTAAGTTGTTGAAGGCTGATTTCTTGTCCTGTGATAAAAGCCTTCTGTTTCGACTGCCAAACCACTCAGGGAGCATTTTCAACCGTTTGGCACCATTTTTGAGTGAATTGCCAAAAGTCAGATTTTTTCAGAAATTGTGACCCGGGGCTTAGCGATTTTTTCAAAAAATCTTTTTCTGCCAGTTAAGTTGTTGAAGGCTGATTTCTTTTGCTGTAATAAAAGTCTTCTTTTCGACCGCCAAACCTCTGAGGGGAGCATTTTCAACCGTTTGGCACCATTTTTGAGTGAATTGCCAAAAGTCAGAATTTTTAGATATTGTGACCTCGGGGCTTAGCGATTTTTTCAAAAAATCTTTTTCTGCCGGTTAAGTTTTCGAGGGCTGATTTCTTTTGCTGTGATAAAAGCCTTCTTTTTCGACCGCCAAACCTGTCACAGGAGCATTTGCAACCGTTTGGCACCATTTTTGAGTGAATTGCCGAAAGTCAGATTTTTGATGAAATTGTGACCTCGGGGCTTAGGGATTTTTTCAAAAAAATCTTTTTCTCCTGGTTAAGTTGTTGAAGGCTGATTTCTTTTGCTGTGATAAAAGCCTTCTGTTTCGACCGCCAAACCTTTCAGGGGAGCATTTGTAACCGTTTGGCACCATTTTTGAGTCAATTGCGAAAAGTCAGATTTTTCAGAAATTGTGACCCTGGGGCTTAGCGATTTTTTCAAAAAATCTTTTCTGCCGGTTAAGTTGTTGAAGGCTGATTCCTTGTCCTGTGATAAAAAGCCTTCTGTTTCGACCGCCAAACCTCTCAGGGGAGCATTTGTAACCGTTTGGCCCCATTTTTGAGTGAATTGCCAAAAGTCAGATTTTTTCAGAAATTGTGACCCAGGGCTTAGCGATTTTTTCAAAAAATCTTTTTCTGCGGGTTAAGTTTTCGAGGGCTGATTTCTTTTGCTGTGATAAAAGCCTTCTGTTTCGACCGCCAAACCTGTCACGGGAGCATTTGCAACCGTTTGGCACCATTTTGAGTGAATTGCCAAAAGTCAGAATTTTTCAGAAATTGTGACCCGGGGCTTAGCGATTTTTTCAAAAAAATCTTTTTCTGCCGGTTAAGTTTTCGAGGGCTGATTTCTTTTGCTGTAATAAAAAGCCTTCTTTTTCGACCGCCAAACCTCTGAGGGGAGCATTTTCAAACGTTTGGCACCATTTTTGAGTGAATTGCCAAAAGTCAGAATTTTTCAGAAATTGTGACCCCGGGGCTTAGCGATTTTTTCAAAAAAATCTTTTTCTGCCGGTTAAGTTTTCGAGGGCTGATTTCTTGTCCTGTGATAAAAAGCCTTCTGTTTCGACCGCCAAACCTGTCACAGGAGCATTTTCAACCGTTTGGCACCATTTTTGAGTGAATTGCCGAAAGTCAGATTTTTGATGAAATTGTGACCATGGGGCTTAGGGATTTTTTCAAAAAAATCTTTTTCTGCCGGTTACGTTGTTGAAGGCTGATTTCTTTTGCTGTGATAAAAAGCCTTCTTTTTCGACCGCCAAACCTCTGAGGGGAGCATTTTCAACCGTTTGGCACCATTTTTGAGTGAATTGCCGAAAGTCAGATTTTTTCAGAAATTGTGACCCTGGGGCTTAGCGATTCTTTCAAAAAATCTTTTCTGCCGGTTAAGTTTTCGAGGGCTGATTTCCTTTCCTGTGATAAAAGCCTTCTGTTTCGACCGCCAAACCTCTGAGGGGAGCATTTGCACCATTTTAGAGTGAATTGCCGAAAGTCAGATTTTTTCAGAAATTGTGACCCTGGGCTTAGGTATATTTTCAAAAAAATCTTTTTCTGCCGGTTAAGTTGTTGAAGGCTGATTTCTTTTCCTGTAATAAAAAGCCTTCTGTTTCGACCGCCAAACCTCTCAGGGGAGCATTTGCAACCGTTTGGCACCATTTTTGAGTGAATTGCCAAAAGTCAGAATTTTTCAGAAATTGTGACCCTGGGCTTAGCGATTTTTTCAAAAAATCTTTTTCTGCCGGTTACGTTTTCGAGGGCTGATTTCTTTTCCTGTGATAAAAGCCTTCTGTTTCGACCGCCAAACCTCTGAGCGGAGCATTTGCAACCATTATTTAGAGTGAATTGCCGAAAGTCAGATTTTTCAAGAAATTGTGACCTCGGGCTTAGCGATTTTTTCAAAAAATCTTTTTCTGCCGGTTAAGTTGTTGAAGGCTGATTTCTTTTCCTGTGATAAAAGCCTTCTGTTTCGACCGCCAAACCTCTCAGGGAGCATTTGCAACCGTTTGGCACCATTTTTGAGTGAATTGCCAAAAGTCAGAATTTTTCAGAAATTGTGACCCTGGGCTTAGCGATTTTTTGAAAAAATCTTTTTCTGCCGGTTAAGTTGTCGAGGGCTGATTTCTTGTCCTGTGATAAAAAGCCTTCTGTTTCGACCGCCAAACCTCTCAGGGGAGCATTTGTAACCGTTTGGCACCATTTCTGAGTGAATTGCCAAAAGTCAGATTTTTGATGAAATTGTGACCCCGGGGCTTAGGGATTTTTTCAAAAAAATCTTTTCTGCCGGTTAAGTTTTCGAGGGCTGATTTCTTTTGCTGTGATAAAAAGCCTTCTGTTTCGACCGCCAAACCTGTCACAGGAGCATTTGCAACCGTTTGGCACCATTTTTGAGTGAATTGCCAAAAGTCAGAATTTTTCAGAAATTGTGACCTCGGGGCTTAGCGATTTTTTCAAAAAATCTTTTCTGCCGGTTAAGTTTTCGAGGGCTGATTTCTTTTGCTGTGATAAAAAGCCTTCTTTTTCGACCGCCAAACCTCTGAGGGGAGCATTTTCAAACGTTTGGCACCATTTTTGAGTGAATTGCCAAAAGTCAGAATTTTTCAGAAATTGTGAGCCCGGGGCTTAGCGATTTTTTCAAAAAAATCTTTTCTGCCGGTTAAGTTGTTGAAGGCTGATTTCTTGTCCTGTGATAAAAGCCTTCTGTTTCGACTGCCAAACCACTCAGGGGAGCATTTTCAACCGTTTGGCACCATTTTTGAGTGAATTGCCAAAAGTCAGATTTTTCAGAAATTGTGACCCCGGGCTTAGCGATTTTTTGAAAAAATCTTTTTCTGCCAGTTAAGTTGTTGAAGGCTGATTTCTTTTGCTGTAATAAAAAGTCTTCTTTTTCGACCGCCAAACCTCTGAGGGGAGCATTTTCAACCGTTTGGCACCATTTTTGAGTGAATTGCCAAAAGTCAGAATTTTTTAGATATTGTGACCTCGGGGCTTAGCGATTTTTTCAAAAAATCTTTTTCTGCCGGTTAAGTTTTCGAGGGCTGATTTCTTTTGCTGTGATAAAAGCCTTCTGTTTCGACCGCCAAACCTGTCACAGGAGCATTTGCAACCGTTTGGCACCATTGTTGTGTGAATTGCCGAAAGTCAGATTTTTGATGAAATTGGGACCCCCGGGCTTGGGGATTTTTTCAAAAAAATCTTTTTCTGCCCGTTAAGTGGTCGAGCGCTGATTTCTTTTCCTGTGATAAAAAGCCTTCTGTTTCGACCGCCAAACCTTTCAGGGGAGCATTTGTAACCGTTTGGCACCATTTTTGAGTGAATTGCTGAAAGTCAGATATTTGATGAAATTGTGACCCCGGGGCTTAGGGATTTTTTCAAAAAATCTTTTCTGCCGGTTAAGTTGTTGAAGGCTGATTCCTTGTCCTGTGATAAAAAGCCTTCTGTTTCGACCGCCAAACCTCTCAGGGGAGCATTTGTAACCGTTTGGCCCCATTTTTGAGTGAATTGCCAAAAGTCAGATTTTTTCAGAAATTGTGACCCTGGGCTTAGGGATTTTTTCAAGAAAATCTTTTCTGCCGGTTAAGTTTTCGAGGGCTGATTTCTTTGCTGTGATAAAAGCCTTCTGTTTCGACCGCCAAACCTGTCACGGGAGCATTTGCAACCGTTTGGCACCATTTTTGAGTGAATTGCCAAAAGTCAGAATTTTTCAGAAATTGTGACCCCGGGGCTTAGCGATTTTTTCAAAAAAATCTTTTTCTGCCGGTTAAGTTTTCGAGGGCTGATTTCTTGTCCTGTGATAAAAAGCCTTCTGTTTCGACCGCCAAACCTCTGAGGGAGCATTTTCAAACGTTTGGCACCATTTTTGAGTGAATTGCCAAAAGTCAGAATTTTTCAGAAATTGTGACCCGGGGCTTAGCGATTTTTTCAAAAAATCTTTTTCTGCCGGTTAAGTTTTCGAGGGCTGATTTCTTGTCCTGTGATAAAAAGCCTTCTGTTTCGACCGCCAAACCTGTCACGGGAGCATTTGCAACCGTTTGGCACCATTTTTGAGTGAATTGCTAAAAGTCACAATTTTTCAGAAATTGTGACCCTTGGCTTAGAGATTTTTTCTAATAAATCTTTTTATGCCGGTTAAGTTGTCGAGGTCTGATTTCTTTTGCTGTTATTAAAAGCCTTCTTTTTCGACCGCCAAACCTCTGAGGGAGCATTTTCAACCGTTTGGCACCATTTTTGAGTGAATTGCCAAAAGTCAGAATTTTTCAGAAATTGTGACCCTGGGCTTAGCGATTTTTTCAAAAAATCTTTTTCTGCCGGTTAAGTTTTCGAGGGCTGATTTCTTTTGCTGTGATAAAAGCCTTCTGTTTCGACCGCCAAACCTGTCACGGGAGCATTTGCAACCGTTTGGCACCATTTTTGAGTGAATTGCCGAAAGTAAGATTTTTTCAGAAATTGTGACCCCGGGGCTTAGCGATTTTTTCAAAAAAATCTTTTTCTGCCGGTTAAGTTGTTGAAGGCTGATTTCTTGTCCTGTGATAAAAAGCCTTCTGTTTCGACTGCCAAACCACTCAGGGGAGCATTTTCAACCGTTTGGCACCATTTTTGAGTGAATTGCCAAAAGTCAGATTTTTTCAGAAATTGTGACCCCGCGGCTTAGCGTTTTTTACAAAAAATCTTTTTCTGCCAGTTAAGTTGTTGAAGGCTGATTTCTTTTGCTGTAATAAAAGTCTTCTTTTCGACCGCCAAACCTCTGAGGGAGCATTTTCAACCGTTTGGCACCATTTTTGAGTGAATTGCCAAAAGTCAGAATTTTTCAGAAATTGTGACCCCGGGGGCTTAGCGATTTTTTCAAGAAAATCTTTTTCTGCCGGTTAAGTTTTCGAGGGCTGATTTCTTTTGCTGTGATAAAAAGCCTTCTGTTTCGACCGCCAAACCTGTCACAGGAGCATTTGCAACCGTTTGGCACCATTTTTGAGTGAATTGCCGAAAGTCAGATTTTTTCAGAAATTGTGACCCCGGGGCTTAGCGATTTTTTCAAAAAAATCTTTTTCTGCCGGTTAAGTTGTTGAAGGCTGATTTCTTTTGCTGTAATAAAAAGCCTTCTTTTTCGACCGCCAAACCTCTGAGGGGAGCATTTTCAACCGTTTGGCACCATTTTTGAGTGAATTGCCAAAAGTCAGAATTTTTCAGAAATTGTGACCCCGGGGCTTAGCGATTTTTTCAAAAAAATCTTTTCTGCCGGTTAAGTTTTCGAGGGCTGATTTCTTGTTCTGTGATAAAAGCCTTCTGTTTCGACCGCCAAACCTGTCACAGGAGCATTTGCAACCGTTTGGCACCATTTTTGAGTGAATTGCCGAAAGTCAGATTTTTCAGAAATTGTGACCCCGGGCTTAGCGATTTTTTCAAAAAATCTTTTTCTGCCGGTTAAGTTTTCGAGCGCTGATTTCTTTTCCTGTGATAAAAAGCCTTCTGTTTCGACCGCCAAACCTCTGAAGGGGAGCATTTGCACCATTTTAGAGTGAATTGCCGAAAGTCAGATTTTTAAGAAATTGTGACCCCGGGCTTAGCGATTTATTCAAAAAATCTTTTTCTGCCGGTTACGTTTTCGAGGGCTGATTTCTTTTCTTGTGATAAAAGCCTTCTGTTTCGACCGCCAAACCTGTCACGGGAGCATTTGCAACCGTTTGGCACCATTATAGAGTGAATTGCCGAAAGTCAGATTTTTTCAGAAATTGTGACCCGGGGCTTAGGGATTTTTTCAAAAAATCTTTTCTGCCGGTTAAGTTGTTGAAGGCTGATTTCTTTTCCTGTGATAAAAGCCTTCTTTTCGACCGCCAAACCTCTCAGGGGAGCATTTGCAACCGTTTGGCACCATTTTTGAGTGAATTGCCAAAAGTCAGAATTTTTCAGAAATTGTGACCCCGGGGCTTAGCGATTTTTTCAAAAAAATCTTTTTCTGCCGGTTAAGTTTTCGAGGGCTGATTTCTTGTCCTGTGATAAAAAGCCTTCTGTTTCGACCGCCAAACCTTTCAGGGGAGCATTTGTAACCGTTTCGCCCCATTTTTGAGTCAATTGCGAAAAGTCAGATTTTTTCAGAAATTGTGACCCCGGGGCTTAGCAATTTTTTCAAAAAAATCTTTTTCTGCCGGTTAAGTTGTTGAAGGCTGATTCCTTGTCCTGTGATAAAAAGCCTTCTGTTTCGACCGCCAAACCTCTCAGGGGAGCATTTGTAACCGTTTGGCCCCATTTTTGAGTGAATTGCCAAAAGTCAGATTTTTTCAGAAATTGTGACCCGGGGCTTAGCGATTTTTTCAAAAAAATCTTTTTCTGCGGGTTAAGTTTTCGAGGGCTGATTTCTTTTGCTGTGATAAAAAGCCTTCTGTTTCGACCGCCAAACCTGTCACGGGAGCATTTGCAACCGTTTGGCACCATTTTTGAGTGAATTGCCAAAAGTCAGAATTTTTCAGAAATTGTGACCCCGGAGCTTAGCGATTTTTCAAAAAATCTTTTTCTGCCGGTTAAGTTTTCGAGGGCTGATTTCTTTTGCTGTGATAAAAGCCTTCTGTTTCGACCGCCAAACCTGTCACGGAGCATTTGCAACCGTTTGGCACCATTTTTGAGTGAATTGCCAAAAGTCAGAATTTTTCAGAAATTGTGACCCCGGGCTTAGCGATTTTTTCAAAAAATCTTTACTGCCGGTTAAGTTTTCGAGGGCTGATTTCTTTTGCTGTAATAAAAAGCCTTCTTTTTCGACCGCCAAACCTCTGAGGGGAGCATTTTCAAACGTTTGGCACCATTTTTGAGTGAATTGCCAAAAGTCAGAATATTTCAGAAATTGTGAGCCCGGGCTTAGCGATTTTTTCAAAAAATCTTTTCTGCCGGTTAAGTTTTCGAGGGCTGATTTCTTTTGCTGTGATAAAAGCCTTCTGTTTCGACCGCCAAACCTGTCACGGGAGCATTTGCAACCGTTTGGCACCATTTTTGAGTGAATTGCCGAAAGTAAGATTTTTTCAGAAATTGTGACCCCGGGCTTAGCGATTTTTTCAAAAAATCTTTTTCTGCCGGTTAAGTTGTTGAAGGCTGATTTCTTGTCCTGTGATAAAAGCCTTCTGTTTCGACTGCCAAACCACTCAGGGAGCATTTTCAACCGTTTGGCACCATTTTTGAGTGAATTGCCAAAAGTCAGATTTTTTCAGAAATTGTGACCTCGGGGCTTAGCGATTTTTTCAAAAAAATATTTTTCTACCAGTTAAGTTGTTTAAGGCTGATTTCTTTTTCTGTAATAAAAAGTCTTCTTTTTCGACCGCCAAACCTCTGAGGGGAGCATTTTCAACCGTTTGGCACCATTTTTGAGTGAATTGCCAAAAGTCAGAATTTTTCAGAAATTGTGACCCGGGGCTTAGCGATTTTTTCAAAAAATCTTTTTCTGCCGGTTAAGTTTTCGAGGGCTGATTTCTTTTGCTGTGATAAAAAAGCCTTCTGTTTCGACCGCCAAACCTGTCACAGGAGCATTTGCAACCGTTTGGCACCATTTTTGAGTGAATTGCCGAACGTCAGATTTTTGATGAAATTGTGACCATGGGGCTTAGGGATTTTTTCAAAAAAATCTTTTTCTGCCGGTTACGTTGTTGAAGGCTGATTTCTTTTGCTGTGATAAAAAGCCTTCTTTTTCGACCGCCAAACCTCTGAGGGGAGCATTTTCAACCGTTTGGCACCATTTTTGAGTGAATTGCCAAAAGTCAGAATTTTTCAGAAATTGTGACCCCGGGGCTTAGCGATTTTTTCAAAAAATCTTTTCTGCCGGTTAAGTTTTCGAGGGCTGATTTCCTTTCCTGTGATAAAAAGCCTTCTGTTTCGACCGCCAAACCTCTGAGGGGAGCATTTGCACCATTTTAGAGTGAATTGCCGAAAGTCAGATTTTTTCAGAAATTGTGACCCCCGGGCTTAGCGATTTTTTCAAAAAATATTTTTCTGCAGGTTAAGTTTTCGAGGGCTGATTTCTTTTGCTGTGATAAAAGCCTTCTGTTTCGACCGCCAAACCTGTCACCGGAGGATTTGCAACCGTTTGGCACCATTTTTGAGTGAATTGCCAAAAGTCAGAATTTTTCAGAAATTGTGACCTCGGGCTTAGCGATTTTTTCAAAAAATCTTTTTCTGCCGGTTAAGTTTTCTAGGGCTGATTGCTTTTCCTGTGATAAAAGCCTTCTGTTTCGACCGCCAAACCTCTGAAGGGGCATTGCAACGTTTGCACCATTTTAGAGTGAATTGCCGAAAGTCAGATTTTTAAGAAATTGTGACCTCAGGGCTTAGCGATTTTTTCAAAAAATCTTTTTCTGCCGGTTAAGTTGTTGAAGGCTGATTCCTTGTCCTGTGATAAAAGCCTTCTGTTTCGACCGCCAAACCTCTCAGGGGAGCATTTGTAACCGTTTGGCCCCATTTTTGAGTGAATTGCCAAAAGTCAGATTTTTCAGAAATTGTGACCCTGGGCTTAGCGATTTTTTCAAAAAATCTTTTTCTGCGGGTTAAGTTTTCGAGGGCTGATTTCTTTTGCGGTGATAAAAGCCTTCTGTTTCGACCGCCAAACCTGTCACGGGAGCATTTGCAACCGTTTGGCACCATTTTTGAGTGAATTGCCAAAAGTCAGAATTTTTCAGAAATTGTGACCCGGGCTTAGCGATTTTTTCAAAAAATCTTTTCTGCCGGTTAAGTTTTCGAGGGCTGATTTCTTTTGCTGTGATAAAAGCCTTCTGTTTCGACCGCCAAACCTGTCACGGGAGCATTTGCAACCGTTTGGCACCATTTTTGAGTGAATTGCCAAAAGTCAGAATTTTTCAGAAATTGTGACCCCGGGGCTTAGCGATTTTTTCAAAAAAATCTTTTTCTGCCGGTTAAGTTTTCGAGGGCTGATTTCTTTTGCTGTAATAAAAAGCCTTCTTTTTCGACCGCCAAACCTCTGAGGGGAGCATTTTCAAACGTTTGGCACCATTTTTGAGTGAATTGCCAAAAGTCAGAATATTTCAGAAATTGTGAGCCCGGGGCTTAGCGATTTTTTCAAAAAAATCTTTTTCTGCCGGTTAAGTTTTCGAGGGCTGATTTCTTTTGCTGTGATAAAAAGCCTTCTGTTTCGACCGCCAAACCTGTCACGGGAGCATTTGCAACCGTTTGGCACCATTTTTGAGTGAATTGCCGAAAGTAAGATTTTTTCAGAAATTGTGACCTCGGGGCTTAGCGATTTTTTCAAAAAAATCTTTTCTGCCGGTTAAGTTGTTGAAGGCTGATTTCTTGTCCTGTGATAAAAGCCTTCTGTTTCGACTGCCAAACCACTCAGGGGAGCATTTTCAACCGTTTGGCACCATTTTTGAGTGAATTGCCAAAAGTCAGATTTTTCAGAAATTGTGACCTCGGGGCTTAGCGATTTTTTCAAAAAATCTTTTTCTGCCAGTTAAGTTGTTGAAGGCTGATTTCTTTTGCTGTAATAAAAGTCTTCTTTTCGACCGCCAAACCTCTGAGGGGAGCATTTTCAACCGTTTGGCACCATTTTTGAGTGAATTGCCAAAAGTCAGAATTTTTAGAAATTGTGACCTCGGGCTTAGCGATTTTTTCAAAAAATCTTTTTCTGCCGGTTAAGTTTTCGAGGGCTGATTTCTTTTGCTGTGATAAAAGCCTTCTGTTTCGACCGCCAAACCTGTCACAGGAGCATTTGCAACCGTTTGGCACCATTTTTGAGTGAATTGCCGAACGTCAGATTTTTGATGAAATTGTGACCATGGGGCTTAGGGATTTTTTCAAAAAAATCTTTTTCTGCCGGTTACGTTGTTGAAGGCTGATTTCTTTTGCTGTGATAAAAAGCCTTCTTTTTCGACCGCCAAACCTCTGAGGGGAGCATTTGCAACCGTTTGGCACTATTTTTGAGTAAATTGCCAAAAGTCAGAATTTTTCAGAAATTGTGACCCTGGGGCTTAGCCATTTTTTCAAAAAATCTTTTTCTGCCGGTTAAGTTTTCGAGGGCTGATTTCCTTTCCTGTGATAAAAGCCTTCTGTTTCGACCGCCAAACCTCTGAGGGGAGCATTTGAACCGTTGACCATTTTAGAGTGAATTGCCGAAAGTCAGATTTTTTCAGAAATTGTGACCCCCGGGCTTAGCGATTTTTTCAAAAAAATCTTTTTCTGCAGGTTAAGTTTTCGAGGGCTGATTTCTTTTGCTGTGATAAAAAGCCTTCTGTTTCGACCGCCAAAACTGTCACCGGAGGATTTGCAACCGTTTGGCACCATTTTTGAGTGAATTGCCAAAAGTCAGAATTTTTCAGAAATTGTGACCTCGGGGCTTAGCGATTTTTTCAAAAAATCTTTTTCTGCCGGTTAAGTTTTCTAGGGCTGATTGCTTTTCCTGTGATAAAAGCCTTCTGTTTCGACCGCCAAACCTCTGAAGGGAGCATTTGCAACCGTTTGGCACCATTTTTGAGTGAATTGCCGAAAGTCAGATTTTTCAGAAATTGTGACCCCGGGGCTTAGCGATTTTTTCAA
Source organism: Podarcis lilfordi (assembly GCA_947686815.1). NCBI lineage: Eukaryota > Metazoa > Chordata > Lepidosauria > Squamata > Lacertidae > Podarcis > Podarcis lilfordi. The sequence continues at coordinate 11,193,869 of OX395130.1, forward strand.
AAAAATCATTTTCTGCCGGTTAAGTTTTCGAGGGCTGATTTCTTGTCCTGTGATAAAAAGCCTTCTGTTTCGACTGCCAAACCACTCAGGGGAGCATTTGCAACCGTTTGGCACCATTTTTGAGTGAATTGCCAAAAGTCAGATTTTTCAGAAATTGTGACCCGGGGCTTAGCGATTTTTTCAAAAAATCTTTTCTGCCAGTTAAGTTGTTGAAGGCTGATTTCTTTTGCTGTAATAAAAGTCTTCTTTTCGACCGCCAAACCTCTGAGGGAGCATTTTGAACCGTTTGGCACCATTTTTGAGTGAATTGCCAAAAGTCAGAATTTTTCAGAAATTGTGACCTCGGGGCTTAGCGATTTTTTGAAAAAATCTTTTTCTGCCGGTTAAGTTTTCGAGGGCTGATTTCTTTTGCTGTGATAAAAAGCCTTCTGTTTCGACCGCCAAACCTGTCACAGGAGCATTTGCAACCGTTTGGCACCATTTTTGAGTGAATTGCCGAACGTCAGATTTTTGATGAAATTGTGACCATGGGGCTTAGGGATTTTTTCAAAAAATCTTTTCTGCCGGTTACGTTGTTGAAGGCTGATTTCTTTTTCTGTGATAAATAGCCTTCTGATTTGACCGCCAAACCTCTGAGGGGAGCTTTTTCAAACGTTTGGCACCATTTTTGAGTGAATTGCCAAAAGTCAGAATTTTTCAGAAATTGTGACCCTGGGGCTTAGCGATTCTTTCAAAAAATCTTTTCTGCCGGTTAAGTTTTCGAGGGCTGATTTCTTTTCCTGTGATAAAAAGCCTTCTGTTTCGACCGCCAAACCTCTGAGGGGAGCATTTGCACCATTTTAGAGTGAATTGCCGAAAGTCAGATTTTTTCAGAAATTGTGACCCCGGGGCTTAGGGATTTTTCAAAAAATCTTTTCTGCAGGTTAAGTTTTCGAGGGCTGATTTCTTTTGCTGTGATAAAAGCCTTCTGTTTCGACCGCCAAACCTGTCACCGGAGGATTTGCAACCGTTTGGCACCATTTTTGAGTGAATTGCCAAAAGTCAGAATTTTTCAGAAATTGTGACCCGGGGCTTAGCGATTTTTTCAAAAAATCTTTTTCTGCCGGTTAAGTTTTCTAGGGCTGATTGCTTTTCCTGTGATAAAAGCCTTCTGTTTCGACCGCCAAACCTCTGAAGGAGAGCATTTGCACCATTTTAGAGTGAATTGCCGAAAGTCAGATTTTTAAGAAATTGTGACCCCAGGGCTTAGCGATTTTTCAAAAAATCTTTTTCTGCCGGTTAAGTTGTTGAAGGCTGATTCCTTGTCCTGTGATAAAAGCCTTCTGTTTCGACAGCCAAACCTGTCAAAGGAGCATTTGTAACCGTTTGGCCCCATTTTTGAGTGAATTGCCAAAAGTCAGATTTTTTTAGAAATTGTGACCCCGGGGCTTAGGGATTTTTTCAAAAAAATCTTTTTCTGCCGGTTAAGTTGTTGAAGGCTGATTTCTTGTCCTGTGATAAAAAGCCTTCTGTTTCGACCGCCAAACCTCTCAGGGGAGCATTTGCAACCGTTTGGCACCATTTTTGAATGAATTACCGAAAGTCAGATTTTTTCAGAAATTGTGACCCCGGGGCTTAGGGATTTTTTCAAGAAAATCTTTTTCTGCCGGTTAAGTTTTCGAGGGCTGATTTCTTTTGCTGTGATAAAAAGCCTTCTGTTTCGACCGCCAAACCACTCAGGGGAGCATTTGCAACCGTTTGGCCCCATTTTTGAGTGAATTGCCAAAAGTCAGATTTTTTCAGAAATTGTGACCCCGGGGCTTAGCGATTTTTCAAAAAATCTTTTTCTTCCGGTTAAGTTGTTGAAGGCTGATTTCTTTTCCTGTGATAAAATGCCTTCTGTTTCGACCGCCAAACCTCTCAGGGATCATTTTCAACCGTTTGGAACCATTTTTGAGTGAATTGCCAAAAGTCAGATTTTTTCCAGAAATTGTGACCCCGGGGCTTAGCGATTTTTTCAAAAAAATCTTTTTCTGCCGGTTAAGTTGTTGAAGGCTGATTTCTTTTGCTGTAATAAAAAGCCTTCTTTTTTCGACCGCCAAACCTCTGAGGGGAGCATTTTCAACCGATTGGCACCATTTTTGAGAGAATTGCCAAAAGTCAGAATTTTTCAGAAATTGTGACCCCGGGGCTTAGCGATTTTTCAAAAAAATCTTTTCCTGCCGGTTAAGTTTTCGAGGGCTGATTTCTTTTGCTGTGATAAAAAGCCTTCTGTTTCGACCGCCAAACCTGTCACAGGAGCATTTGCAACCGTTTGGCACCATTTTTGAGTGAATTGCCGAAAGTCAGATTTTTGATGAAATTGTGACCCCGGGGCTTAGCGATTTTTTCAAAAAAATCTTTTTCTGCCGGTTAAGTTGTTGAAGGCTGATTTCTTTTGCTGTAATAAAAAGCCTTCTTTTTCGACCGCCAAACCTCTGAGGGGAGCATTTCCAACCGTTTGGCACCATTTTTGAGTGAATTGCCAAAAGTCAGAATTTTTCAGAAATTGTGAGCCCAGGGCTTAGCGATTTTTTCAAAATAATCTTTTTCTGCCGGTTACGTTGTTGAAGGCTGATTTCTTGTCCTGTGATATAAAGCCTTCTGTTTCGACCGCCAAAGCTCTCAGTGGAGCATTTGCAACCGTTTGGCACCATTTTTGAGTGAATTGCCGAAAGTCAGATTTTTTCAGAAATTGTGACCCGGGGCTTAGCGATTTTTTCAAAAAAATCTTTTTCTGCCGGTTAAGTTGTTGAAGGCTGATTTCTTTGCTGTAATAAAAGCCTTCTTTTCGACCGCCAAACCTCTGAGGGAGCATTTCCAACCGTTTGGCACCATTTTTGAGTGAATTGCCTAAAGTCAGAATTTTTCAGAAATTGTGAGCCCAGGGCTTAGCGATTTTTTCAAAAAAATCTTTTTCTGCCGGTTAAGTTTTCGAGGGCTGATTTCTTTTGCTGTGATAAAAAGCCTTCTGTTTCGACCGCCAAACCTGTCACAGGAGCATTTGCAACCGTTTGGCACCATTTTTGAGTGAATTGCCGAAAGTCAGATTTTTCAGAAATTGTGACCCCGGGGCTTAGCGATTTTTTCAGAAAAATCTTTTTCTGCCGGTTAAGTTTTCGAGCGCTGATTTCTTTTCCTGTGATCAATAGCCTTCTGTTTCGCCCGCCCTCGCTCTGAAGGTGAGCATTTGCACCATTTTAGAGTTAATTGCCGAAAGTCAGATTTTTTAAGAAATTGTGACCCCGGGGCTTAGCGATTTATTCAAAAAAATCTTTTTCTGCCGGTTAAGTTGTTGAAGGCTGATTTCTTTTGCTGTAATAAAAAGCCTTCTTTTTCGACCGCCAAACCTCTGAGGGAGCATTTTCAACCGTTTGGCACCATTTTTGAGTGAATTGCCAAAAGTCAGAATTTTTCAGAAATTGTGACCCGGGGCTTAGCGATTTTTTCAAAAAATCGTTTTCTGCCGGTTAAGTTTTCGAGGGCTGATTTCTTTTGCTGTGATAAAAAGCCTTCTGTTTCGACCGCCAAACCTGTCACGGGAGCATTTGCAACCGTTTGGCACCATTTTTGAGTGAATTGCCGAAAGTAAGATTTTTCAGAAATTGTGACCCAGGGCTTAGCGATTTTTTCAAAAAATCTTTTTCTGCCGGTTAAGTTGTTGAAGGCTGATTTCTTGTCCTGTGATAAAAGCCTTCTGTTTCGACTGCCAAACCACTCAGGGAGCATTTTCAACCGTTTGGCACCATTTTTGAGTGAATTGCCAAAAGTCAGATTTTTTCAGAAATTGTGACCCCGGGGCTTGGCGATTTTTTCAAAAAAATCTTTTTCTGCCAGTTAAGTTGTTGAAGGCTGATTTCTTTTGCTGTAATAAAAAGTCTTCTTTTTCGACCGCCAAACCTCTGAGGGGAGCATTTTCAACCGTTTGGCACCATTTTTGAGTGAATTGCCAAAAGTCAGAATTTTTCAGAAATTGTGACCCCGGGGCTTAGCGATTTTTTCAAAAAAATCTTTTTCTGCCGGTTAAGTTTTCGAGGGCTGATTTCTTTTGCTGTGATAAAAGCCTTCTGTTTCGACCGCCAAACCTGTCACAGGAGCATTTGCAACCGTTTGGCACCATTTTTGAGTGAATTGCCGAAAGTCAGATTTTTCAGAAATTGTGACCCCGGGGCTTAGCGATTTTTCAAAAAATCTTTTCTGCCGGTTAAGTTGTTGAAGGCTGATTTCTTTTGCTGTAATAAAAGCCTTCTTTTTCGACCGCCAAACCTCTGAGGGAGAATTTTCAACCGTTTGGCACCATTTTTGAGTGAATTGCCAAAAGTCAGAATTTTTCACAAATTGTGATCCCGGGGCTTAGCGATTTTTCCAAAAAAAACTTTTTCTGCCGGTTAAGTTTTCGAGGGCTGATTTCTTTTGCTGTGATAAAAGCCTTCTGTTTCGACCGCCAAACCTGTCACAGGAGCATTTGCAACCGTTTGGCACCATTTTTGAGTGAATTGCCGAAAGTCAGATTTTTTCAGAAATTGTGACCCCGGGGCTACCTGCCGGTTAAGTTTTCGAGCGCTGATTTCTTTTCCTGTGATAAAAAGCCTTCTGTTTCGACCGCCAAACCTCTGAAGGGGAGCATTTGCACCATTTTAGAGTGAATTGCCGAAAGTCAGATTTTTTAAGAAATTGTGACCCCGGGGCTTAGCGATTTATTCAAAAAAATCTTTTTCTGCCGGTTACGTTTTCGAGGGCTGATTTCTTTTCTTGTGATAAAAAGCCTTCTGTTTCGACCGCCAAACCTGTCACGGGAGCATTTGCAACCGTTTGGCACCATTATAGAGTGAATTGCCGAAAGTCAGATTTTTTCAGAAATTGTGACCCCGGGGCTTAGCGATTTTTTCAAAAAAATCTTTTTCTGCCGGTTAAGTTGTTGAAGGCTGATTTCTTTTCCTGTGATAAAAGCCTTCTTTTCGACCGCCAAACCTCTCAGAGGAGCATTTGCAACCGTTTGGCACCATTTTTGAGTGAATTGCCAAAAGTCAGAATTTTTCAGAAATTGTGACCCGGGGGCTTAGCGATTTTTTCAAAAAAATCTTTTTCTGCCGGTTAAGTTTTCGAGGGCTGATTTCTTGTCCTGTGATAAAAAGCCTTCTGTTTCGACCGCCAAACCTTTCAGGGGAGCATTTGTAACCGTTTCGCCCCATTTTTGAGTCAATTGCGAAAAGTCAGATTTTTTCAGAAATTGTGACCCGGGGCTTAGCAATTTTTCAAAAAATCTTTTTCTGCCGGTTAAGTTGTTGAAGGCTGATTCCTTGTCCTGTGATAAAAAGCCTTCTGTTTCGACCGCCAAACCTCTCAGGGAGCATTTGTAACCGTTTGGCCCCATTTTTGAGTGAATTGCCAAAAGTCAGATTTTTTCAGAAATTGTGACCCGGGGCTTAGCGATTTTTGAAAAAATCTTTTTCTGCGGGTTAAGTTTTCGAGGGCTGATTTCTTTTGCTGTGATAAAAAGCCTTCTGTTTCGACCGCCAAACCTGTCACGGGAGCATTTGCAACCGTTTGGCACCATTTTTGAGTGAATTGCCAAAAGTCAGAATTTTTCAGAAATTGTGACCCCGGGGCTTAGCGATTTTTTCAAAAAAATCTTTTTCTGCCGGTTAAGTTTTCGAGGGCTGATTTCTTTTGCTGTGATAAAAGCCTTCTGTTTCGACCGCCAAACATGTCACGGGAGCATTTGCAACCGTTTGGCACCATTTTTGAGTGAATTGCCAAAAGTCAGAATTTTTCAGAAATTGTGACCTCGGGGCTTAGCGATTTTTTCAAAAAATCTTTTTCTGCCGGTTAAGTTTTCGAGGGCTGATTTCTTTTGCTGTAATAAAAGCCTTCTTTTTCGACCGCCAAACCTCTGAGGGAGCATTTTCAAACGTTTGGCACCATTTTTGAGTGAATTGCCAAAAGTCAGAATATTTCAGAAATTGTGAGCCCGGGGCTTAGCGATTTTTTCAAAAAATCTTTTTCTGCCGGTTAAGTTTTCGAGGGCTGATTTCTTTTGCTGTGATAAAAGCCTTCTGTTTCGACCGCCAAACCTGTCACGGGAGCATTTGCAACCGTTTGGCACCATTTATGAGTGAATTGCCGAAAGTAAGATTTTTTCAGAAATTGTGACCCGGGGCTTAGCGATTTTTTCAAAAAATCTTTTTCTGCCGGTTAAGTTGTTGAAGGCTGATTTCTTGTCCTGTGATAAAAAGCCTTCTGTTTCGACTGCCAAACCACTCAGGGAGCATTTTCAACCGTTTGGCACCATTTTTGAGTGAATTGCCAAAAGTCAGATTTTTTCAGAAATTGTGACCCCGGGCTTGGCGATTTTTTCAAAAAATCTTTTTCTGCCAGTTAAGTTGTTGAAGGCTGATTTCTTTTGCTGTAATAAAAGTCTTCTTTTCGACCGCCAAACCTCTGAGGGAGCATTTTCAACCGTTTGGCACCATTTTTGAGTGAATTGCCAAAAGTCAGAATTTTTAGAAATTGTGACCCGGGGCTTAGCGATTTTTCAAAAAATCTTTTTCTGCCGGTTAAGTTTTCGAGGGCTGATTTCTTTTGCTGTGATAAAAAGCCTTCTGTTTCGACCGCCAAACCTGTCACAGGAGCATTTGCAACCGTTTGGCACCATTTTTGAGTGAATTGCCGAACGTCAGATTTTTGATGAAATTGTGACCATGGGGCTTAGGGATTTTTTTCAAAAAAATCTTTTCTGCCGGTTACGTTGTTGAAGGCTGATTTCTTTTGCTGTGATAAAAGCCTTCGTTTTCGACCTCCAAACCTTTGAGGGGTGCATTTTCAACCTTTTGGCACCATTTTAGAGTGAATTGCCGAAAGTCAGATTTTTCATAAATTGTGACCCCCGGGCTTAGCGATTTTTTCAAAAAAATCTTTTTCTGCAGGTTAAGTTTTCGAGGGCTGATTTCTTTTGCTGTGATAAAAAGCCTTCTGTTTCGACCGCCAAACCTGTCACCGGAGGATTTGCAACCGTTTGGCACCATTTTTGAGTGAATTGCCAAAAGTCAGAATTTTTCAGAAATTGTGACCCCGGGGCTTAGCGATTTTTTCAAAAAATCTTTTTCTGCCGGTTAAGTTTTCTAGGGCTGATTGCTTTTCCTGTGATAAAAGCCTTCTGTTTCGACCGCCAAACCTCTGAAGGGAGCATTTGCACCATTTTAGAGTGAATTGCCGAAAGTCAGATTTTTAAGAAATTGTGACCTCAGGGCTTAGCGATTTTTTCAAAAAATCTTTTCTGCCGGTTAAGTTGTTGAAGGCTGATTCCTTGTCCTGTGATAAAAGCCTTCTGTTTCGACCGCCAAACCTCTCAGGGAGCATTTGTAACCGTTTGGCCCCATTTTTGAGTGAATTGCCAAAAGTCAGATTTTTCAGAAATTGTGACCCGGGGCTTAGGGATTTTTTCAAAAAATCTTTTTCTGCCGGTTAAGTTGTTCGAAGGCTGATTTCTTGTCCTGTGATAAAAGCCTTCTGTTTCGACCGCCAAACCTCTCAGGGGAGCATTTGCAACCGTTTGGCACCATTTTTGAATGAATTGCCGAAAGTCAGATTTTTTCAGAAATTGTGACCCCGGGGCTTAGGGATTTTTTCAAAAAAATCTTTTTCTGCCGGTTAAGTTTTCGAGGGCTGATTTCTTTTGCTGTGATAAAAGCCTTCTGTTTCGACCGCCAAACCACTCAGGGAGCATTTGCAACCGTTTGGCCCCATTTTTGAGTGAATTGCCAAAAGTCAGATTTTTTCAGAAATTGTGACCCGGGGCTTAGCGATTTTTTCAAAATAATCTTTTTCTGTCGGTTATGTTGTAGTAGGCTGATTTCTTTCGTGTGATAAATAGCGTTCTGTTTCGACCGCCAAACCTCTCAGGGGAGCATTTTCTACCGTTTGGCGCGATTTTTGAGTGAATTGCCAAAAGTCAGATTTTTCAGAAATTGTGACCCGGGGCTTAGCGATTTTTTCAAAAAATCTTTTCTGCCGGTTAAGTTTTCGAAGGCTGAATTGTTTTGCAGTGATAAAAATCAATCTGTTTCGACCGCCAAACTTGTCACGGGAGGATTTGCAACCGTTTGGCACCATTTTTGAGTGAATTGCCGAAAGTCAGAATTTTTCAGAAATTGTGACCCTGGGGCTTAGCGATTTTTTCAAAAAAATCTTTTCTGCCGGTTAAGTTTTCGAGGGCTGATTTCTTTTGCTGTAATAAAAGCCTTCTTTTCGACCGCCAAACCTCTGAGGGAGCATTTTCAAACGTTTGGCACCATTTTTGAGTGAATTGCCAAAAGTCAGAATATTTCAGAAATTGTGAGCCCGGGGCTTAGCGATTTTTTCAAAAAATCTTTTTCTGCCGGTTAAGTTTTCGAGGGCTGATTTCTTTGCTGTGATAAAAAGCCTTCTGTTTCGACCGCCAAACCTGTCACGGGAGCATTTGCAACCGTTTGGCACCATTTTTGAGTGAATTGCCGAAAGTAAGATTTTTTCAGAAATTGTGACCCCGGGGCTTAGCGATTTTTTCAAAAAAATCTTTTTCTGCCGGTTAAGTTGTTGAAGGCTGATTTCTTGTCCTGTGATAAAAGCCTTCTGTTTCGACCGCCAAACCACTCAGGGGAGCATTTTCAACCGTTTGGCACCATTTTTGAGTGAATTGCCAAAAGTCAGATTTTTCAGAAATTGTGACCCAGGGCTTGGCGATTTTTTCAAAAAAAATCTTTTTTCTGCCAGTTAAGTTGTTGAAGGCTGATTTCTTTTGCTGTAATAAAAAGTCTTCTTTTTCGACCGCCAAACCTCTGAGGGGAGCATTTTCAACCGTTTGGCACCATTTTTGAGTGAATTGCCAAAAGTCAGAATTTTTAAGAAATTGTGACCCGGGGCTTAGCGATTTTTTCAAAAAATCTTTTCTGCCGGTTAAGTTTTCGAGGGCTGATTTCTTTTGCTGTGATAAAAGCCTTCTGTTTCGACCGCCAAACCTGTCACAGGAGCATTTGCAACCGTTTGGCACCATTTTTGAGTGAATTGCCGAACGTCAGATTTTTGATGAAATTGTGACCATGGGGCTTAGGGATTTTTTCAAAAAAATCTTTTTCTGCCGGTTACGTTGTTGAAGGCTGATTTCTTTTGCTGTGATAAAAAGCCTTCTTTTTCGACCGCCAAACCTCTGAGGGGAGCATTTTCAACCGTTTGGCACTATTTTTGAGTGAATTGCCAAAAGTCAGAATTTTTCAGAAATTGTGACCCTGGGGCTTAGCGATTCTTTCAAAAAATCTTTTTCTGCCGGTTAAGTTTTCGAGGGCTGATTTCCTTTCCTGTGATAAAAGCCTTCTGTTTCGACCGCCAAACCTCTGAGGGGAGCATTTGCACCATTTTAGAGTGAATTGCCGAAAGTCAGATTTTTCAGAAATTGTGACCCCGGGCTTAGCGATTTTTCAAAAAATCTTTTTCTGCAGGTTAAGTTTTCGAGGGCTGATTTCTTTTGCTGTGATAAAAGCCTTCTGTTTCGACCGCCAAACCTGTCACCGGAGGATTTGCAACCGTTTGGCACCATTTTTGAGTGAATTGCCAAAAGTCAGAATTTTTCAGAAATTGTGACCCCGGGGCTTAGCGATTTTTTCAAAAAATCTTTTTCTGCCGGTTAAGTTTTCTAGGGCTGATTGCTTTTCCTGTGATAAAAAGCCTTCTGTTTCGACCGCCAAACCTCTGAAGGGGAGCATTTGCACCATTTTAGAGTGAATTGCCGAAAGTCAGATTTTTTAAGAAATTGTGACCCCAGGGCTTAGCGATTTTTTCAAAAAAATCTTTTTCTGCCGGTTAAGTTGTTGAAGGCTGATTCCTTGTCCTGTGATAAAAAGCCTTCTGTTTCGACCGCCAAAACTCTCAGGGGAGCATTTGTAACCGTTTGGCCCCATTTTTGAGTGAATTGCCAAAAGTCAGATTTTTTCAGAAATTGTGACCCGGGGCTTAGGGATTTTTCAAAAAATCTTTTCTGCCGGTTAAGTTTTCGAGGGCTGATTTCTTTTGCTGTGATAAAAAGCCTTCTGTTTCGACCGCCAAACCTCTCAGGGAGCATTTGCAACCGTTTGGCCCCATTTTTGAGTGAATTGCCAAAGTCAGATTTTTTCAGAAATTGTGACCCGGGGCTTAGCGATTTTTTCAAAAAATCTTTTCTTCCGGTTAAGTTGTTGAAGGCTGATTTCTTTTCCTGTGATAAAAAGCCTTCTGTTTCGACCGCCAAACCTCTCAGGGAGCATTTTCAACCGTTTGGCACCATTTTTGAGTGAATTGCCAAAAGTCAGATTTTTCAGAAATTGTGACCCGGGGCTTAGCGATTTTTTCAAAAAATCTTTTTCTGCCGGTTAAGTTGTTGAAGGCTGATTTCTATTGCTGTAATAAAAAGCCTTCTTTGTCGACCGCCAAACCTCGGAGTGGATCATTTTCACCCGCTGGGCACCTTTTTTGAGAGAATTTCCAAAAGTCAGAATTTTTCAGAAATTGTGACCCCGGGGCTTAGCGATTTTTTCAAAAAAATCTTTTCCTGCCGGTTAAGTTTTCGAGGGTTGATTTCTTTTGCTGTGATAAAAAGCCTTCTGTTTCGACCGCCAAACCTGTCACAGGAGCATTTGCAACCGTTTGGCACCATTTTTGAGTGAATTGCCGAAAGTCAGATTTTTGATGAAATTGTGACCCCGGGGCTTAGCGATTTTTTCAAAAAAATCTTTTTCTGCCGGTTAAGTTGTTGATGGCTGATTGCTTTTGCTGTAATAAAAAGCCTTCTGTTTCGACCGCCAAACCTCTGAGTGGATCATTTCCAACCGTTTGGCACCATTTTTGAGTGAATTGCCAAAAGTCAGAATTTTTCAGAAATTGTGAGCCCAGGGCTTAGCGATTTTTTCAAAATAATCTTTTTCTGCCGGTTACGTTGTCGAGGTCTGATTTCTTGTCCTGTGATATAAAGCCTTCTGTTTCGACCGCCAAACCTCTCAGGGAGCATTTGCAACCGTTTGGCACCCATTTTTGAGTGAATTGCCGAAAGTCAGATTTTTTCAGAAATTGTGACCCGGGGCTTAGCGATTTATTCAAAAAAATCTTTTTCTGCCGGTTAAGTTGTTGAAGGCTGATTTCTTTTGCTGTAATAAAAAGCCTTCTTTTTCGACCGCCAAACCTCTGAGGGGAGCATTTCCAACCGTTTGGCACCATTTTTGAGTGAATTGCCAAAAGTCAGAATTTTTCAGAAATTGTGAGCCCAGGGCTTAGCGATTTTTTCAAAAAAATCTTTTTCTGCCGGTTAAGTTTTCGAGGGCTGATTTCTTTTGCTGTGATAAAAAGCCTTCTGTTTCGACCGCCAAACCTGTCACAGGAGCATTTACAACCGTTTGGCACCATTTTTGAGTGAATTGCCGAAAGTCAGATTTTTTCAGAAATTGTGACCCCGGGGCTTAGCGATTTTTTCAAAAAAATCTTTTTCTGCCGGTTAAGTTTTCGAGCGCTGATTTCTTTTCCTGTGATAAAAAGCCTTCTGTTTCGACCGCCAAACCTCTGAAGGGGAGCATTTGCACCATTTTAGAGTGAATTGCCGAAAGTCAGATTTTTTAAGAAATTGTGACCCCGGGGCTTAGCGATTTATTCAAAAAATCTTTTCTGCCGGTTAAGTTGTTGAAGGCTGATTTCTTTGCTGTAATAAAAAGCCTTCTTTTTCGACCGCCAAACCTCTGAGGGGAGCATTTTCAACCGTTTGGCACCATTTTTGAGTGAATTGCCAAAAGTCAGAATTTTTCAGAAATTGTGACCCCGGGGCTTAGCGATTTTTTCAAAAAAATCGTTTTCTGTCGGTTAAGTTTTCGAGGGCTGATTTCTTTTGCTGTAATAAAAAGCCTTCTGTTTCGACCGCCAAACCTGTCACGGGAGCATTTGCAACCGTTTGGCACCATTTTGAGTGAATTGCCGAAAGTAAGATTTTTTCAGAAATTGTGACCCCGGGGCTTAGCGATTTTTTCAAAAAAATCTTTTTCTGCCGGTTAAGTTGTTGAAGGCTGATTTCTTGTCCTGTGATAAAAAGCCTTCTGTTTCGACTGCCAAACCACTCAGGGGAGCATTTTCAACCGTTTGGCACCATTTTTGAGTGAATTGCCAAAAGTCAGATTTTTTCAGAAATTGTGACCCCGGGGCTTGGCGATTTTTTCAAAAAAATCTTTTTCTGCCAGTTAAGTTGTTGAAGGCTGATTTCTTTTGCTGTGATAAAAAGCCTTCTTTTTCGACCGCCAAACCTCTGAGGGGAGCATTTTCAACCGTTTGGCACCATTTTTGAGTGAATTGCCAAAAGTCAGAATTTTTCAGAAATTGTGACCCTGGGGCTTAGCGATTTTTTCAAAAATCTTTTTCTGCCGGTTAAGTTTTCGAGGGCTGATTTCTTTTCCTGTGATAAAAGCTTTCTCTTTCGACCGCCAAACCTCTGAGGGGAGCATTTGCACCATTTTAGAGTGAATTGCCGAAAGTCAGATTTTTTCAGAAATTGTGACCCGGGGCTTAGCGATTTTTCAAAAAATCTTTTTCTGCAGGTTAAGTTGTTCGAGGGCTGATTTCTTTTGCTGTGATAAAAAGCCTTCTGTTTCGACCGCCAAACCTGTCACGGGAGCATTTGCAACCGTTTGGCACCATTTTTGAGTGAATTGCCAAAAGTCAGAATTTTTCAGAAATTGTGACCCGGGGCTTAGCGATTTTTTCAAAAAATCTTTTTCTGCCGGTTAAGTTTTCTAGGGCTGATTGCTTTTCCTGTGATAAAAGCCTTCTGTTTCGACCGCCAAACCTCTGAAGGAGCATTTGCAACGTTTGCACCATTTTAGAGTGAATTGCCGAAAGTCAGATTTTTGAAGAAATTGTGACCCCGGGGCTTAGCAATTTTTCAAAAAAATCTTTTTCTGCCGGTTAAGTTGTTGAAGGCTGATTTCTTGTCCTGTGATAAAAAGCCTTCTGTTTCGACCGCCAAAACTCTCAGGGGAGCATTTGTAACCGTTTGGCCCCATTTTTGAGTGAATTGCCAAAAGTCAGATTTTTCCAGAAATTGTGACCCCGGGGCTTAGCGATTTTTTCAAAAAAATCTTTTTCTGCAGGTTAAGTTTTCGAGGGCTGATTTCTTTTGCTGTGATAAAAAGCCTTCTGTTTCGACCGCCAAACCTGTCACCGGAGCATTTGCAACCGTTTGGCACCATTTTTGAGTGAATTGCCAAAAGTCAGAATTTTTCAGAAATTGTGACCCCGGGCTTAGCGATTTTTTCAAAAAATCTTTTCTGCCGGTTAAGTTTTCTAGGGCTGATTGCTTTTCCTGTGATAAAAAGCCTTCTGTTTCGACCGCCAAAGCTCTGAAGGGGAGCATATGCAACCGGTTGGCACCATTTTTGAGTGAATTGCAGAAAGTCAGATTTTTAAGAAATTGTGACCCGGGGCTTAGCGATTTTTTCAAAAAATCTTTTTCTGCCGGTTAAGTTGTTGAAGGCTGATTTCTTGTCCTGTGATAAAAAGCCTTCTGTTTCGACCGCCAAACCTCTCAGGGAGCATTTGTAACCGTTTGGCCCCATTTTTGAGTGAATTGCAAAATGTCAGATTTTTCAGAAATTGTGACCCCGGGGCTTAGGGATTTTTCAAAAAATCTTTTTCTGCCGGTTAAGTTGTTGAAGGCTGATTTCTTGTCCTGTGATAAAAAGCCTTCTGTTTCGACCGCCAAACCTCTCAGGGAGCATTTGCAACCGTTTGGCACCATTTTTGAATGTATTCCCGAAAGTCAGATTTTTCAGAAATTGTGACCCGGGGCTTAGGGATTTTTCAAGAAAATCTTTTTCTGCCGGTTAAGTTTTCGAGGGCTGATTTCTTTTGCTGTGATAAAAGCCTTCTGTTTCGACCGCCAAACCTGTCACGGGAGCATTTGCAACCGTTTGGCACCATTTTTGAGTGAATTGCCGAAAGTCAGATTTTTCAGAAATTGTGACCCAGGGCTTAGCGATTTTTCAAAAAATATTTTTCTTCCGGTTAAGTTGTTGAAGGCTGATTTCTTTTCCTGTGATAAAAGCCTTCTTTTCGACCGCCAAACCTCTCAGGGAGCATTTTCAACCGTTTGGCACCATTTTTGAGTGAATTGCCAAAAGTCAGATTTTTTCAGAAATTGTGACCCCGGGGCTTAGCGATTTTTTCAAAAAAATCTTTTTCTGCCGGTTAAGTTGTTGAAGGCTGATTTCTTTTGCTGTAATAAAAAGCCTTCTTTTTCGACCGCCAAACCTCTGAGGGGAGCATTTTCAACCGCTTGGCACCATTTTTGAGAGAATTGCCGAAAGTCAGATTTTTGATGAAATTGTGACCCGGGGTTTAGGGATTTTTCAAAAAATCTTTTCTGCCGGTTACGTTGTCGAGGTCTGATTTCTTGTCCTGTGATATAAAGCCTTCTGTTTCGACCGCCAAACCTCTCAGGGGAGCATTTGCAACCGTTTGGCACTATTTTTGAGTGAATTGCCAAAAGTCAGAATTTTTCAGAAATTGTGACCCTGGGGCTTAGCGATTTTTTCAAAAAATCTTTTCTGCCGGTTAAGTTTTCGAGGGCTGATTTCCTTTCCTGTGATAAAAGCCTTCTGTTTCGACCGCCAAACCTCTGAGGAGCATTTCACCTTTGCACCATTTTAGAGTGAATTGCCGAAAGTCAGATTTTTCAGAAATTGTGACCCGGGGCTTAGCGATTTTTTCAAAAAATCTTTTCTGCAGGTTAAGTTTTCGAGGGCTGATTTCTTTTGCTGTGATAAAAGCCTTCTGTTTCGACCGCCAAACCTGTCACCGGAGCATTTGCAACCGTTTGGCACCATTTTTGAGTGAATTGCCAAAAGTCAGAATTTTTCAGAAATTGTGACCCCGGGGCTTAGCGATTTTTTCAAAAAAATCTTTTTCTGCCGGTTAAGTTTTCTAGGGCTGATTGCTTTTCCTGTGATAAAAAGCCTTCTGTTTCGACCGCCAAACCTCTGAAGGGGAGCATTTGCACCATTTTAGAGTGAATTGCCGAAAGTCAGATTTTTAAGAAATTGTGACCCGGGGCTTAGCGATTTTTTCAAAAAATCTTTTCTGCCGGTTAAGTTGTTGAAGGCTGATTCCTTGTCCTGTGATAAAAAGCCTTCTGTTTCGACCGCCAAAACTCTCAGGGGAGCATTTGAAACCGTTTGGCCCCATTTTTGACTGAATTCCCGAAAGTCAGATTTTTCAGAAATTGTGACCCGGGGCTTGGCGATTTTTCAAAAAATCTTTTTCTGCCGGTTAAGTTGTTGAAGGCTGATTTCTTTTGCTGTAATAAAAGCCTTCTGTTTCGACCGCCAAACCTCTGAGGGAGCATTTCCAACCGTTTGGCACCATTTTTGTAGGGAATTGCCAAAAGTAAGAATTTTGAAGATATTGTGACCCCGGGGCTTAGCGATATTTTCAAAAAAATCTTTTTCTGCCGGTTAAGTTTTCGAGGGCTGATTTCTTTTGCTGTGATAAAAAGCCTTCTGTTTCGACCGCCAAACCTGTCACAGGAGCATTTGCAACCGTTTGGCACCATTTTTGAGTGAATTGCCGAAAGTCAGATTTTTTCAGAAATTGTGACCCGGGGCTTAGCGATTTTTTCAAAAAATCTTTTTCTGCCGGTTAAGTTTTCGAGCGCTGATTTCTTTTCCTGTGATAAAAGCCTTCTGTTTCGACCGCCAAACCTCTGAAGGGGAGCATTTGCACCATTTTAGAGTGAATTGCCGAAAGTCAGATTTTTAAGAAATTGTGACCCCGGGGCTTAGCGATTTTTTCAAAAAAATCTTTTTCTGCCGGTTAAGTTGTTGAAGGCTGATTCCTTGTCCTGTGATAAAAAGCCTTCTGTTTCGACCACCAAAACTCTCAGGGGAGCATTTGTAACCGTTTGGCCCCATTTTTGAGTGAATTGCCAAAAGTCAGATTTTTCAGAAATTGTGACCCGGGGCTTAGGGATTTTTTCAAAAAATCTTTTCTGCCGGTTAAGTTGTTGAAGGCTGATTTCTTGTCCTGTGATAAAAAGCCTTCTGTTTCGACCGCCAAACCTCTCAGGGAGCATTTGCAACCGTTTGGCACCATTTTTGAATGAATTACCGAAAGTCAGATTTTTCAGAAATTGTGACCCCGGGCTTAGGGATTTTGTCAAGAAAATCTTTTTCTGCCGGTTAAGTTTTCGAGGGCTGATTTCTTTTGCTGTGATAAAAGCCTTCTGTTTCGACCGCCAAACCTGTCACGGGAGCATTTGCAACCGTTTGGCACCATTTTTGAGTGAATTGCCGAAAGTCAGATTTTTCAGAAATTGTGACCCCGGGGCTTAGATTTTTTCAAAAAATCTTTTTCTTCCGGTTAAGTTGTGGAAGGCTGATTTCTTTTCCTGTGATAAAAAGCCTTCTTTTCGACCGCCAAACCTCTCAGGGGAGCATTTTCAAACGTTTGGCACCATTTTTGAGTGAATTGCCAAAAGTCAGATTTTTTCAGAAATTGTGACCCGGGGCTTAGCGATTTTTTCAAAAAATCTTTTTCTGCCGGTTAAGTTGTTGAAGGCTGATTTCTTTTGCTGTAATAAAAGCCTTCTTTTTCCACCGCCAAACCTCTGAGGGGAGCATTTTCAACCGCTTGGCACCATTTTTGAGAGAATTGCCAAAAGTCAGAATTTTTCAGAAATTGTGACCCGGGGCTTAGCGATTTTTCAAAAAAATCTTTTTCGGCCGGTTAAGTTTTCGAGGGCTGATTTCTTTTGCTGTGATAAAAGCCTTCTGTTTCGACCGCCAAACCTGTCACAGGAGCATTTGCAACCGTTTGGCACCATTTTTGAGTGAATTGCCGAAAGTCAGATTTTTGATGAAATTGTGACCCCGGGGCTTAGGGATTTTTTCAAAATAATCTTTTTCTGCCGGTTACGTTGTCGAGGTCTGATTTCTTGTCCTGTGATATAAAGCCTTCTGTTTCGACCGCCAAAGCTCTCAGGGGAGCATTTGCAACCGTTTGGCACCCATTTTTGAGTGAATTGCCGAAAGTCAGATTTTTCAGAAATTGTGACCCTGGGGCTTAGCGATTTTTTCAAAAAATCTTTTCTGCCGGTTAAGTTGTTGAAGGCTGATTTCTTTTGCTGTAATAAAAGCCTTCTTTTCGACCTCCAAACCTCTGAGGGGAGCATTTTCAACCGTTTGGCACCATTTTTGAGTGAATTGCCAAAAGTCAGAATTTTTCAGAAATTGTGACCCCGGGGCTTAGCGATTTTTTCAAAAAAATCTTTTTCTGCCGGTTAAGTTTTCGAGGGCTGATTTCTTTTGCTGTGATAAAAAGCCTTCTGTTTCGACCGCCAAACCTGTCACAGGAGCATTTGCAACCGTTTGGCACCATTTTTGAGTGAATTGCCGAAAGTCAGATTTTTTCAGAAATTGTGACCCCGGGCTTAGCGATTTTTTCAAAAAATCTTTTTCTGCCGGTTAAGTTTTCGAGCGCTGATTTCTTTTCCTGTGATAAAAAGCCTTCTGTTTCGACCGCCAAACCTATGAGGGGAGCATTTGCACCATTTTAGAGTGAATTGCCGGAAGTCAGAAGTATGAAGTAATTGTGACCCCGGGGGTTAGCGATTTTTTCAAAAAATCTTTTCTGCCGGTTAAGTTGTTGAAGGCTGATTCCTTGTCCTGTGATAAAAAGCCTTCTGTTTCGACCGCCAAAACTCTCAGGGAGCATTTGTAACCGTTTGGCCCCATTTTTGAGTGAATTGCCAAAAGTCAGATTTTACAGAAATTGTGACCCCGGGGCTTTTGGATTTTTTCAAAAAAATCTTTTTCTGCCGGTTAAGGTGTTGAGGGTTGATTTCTTGTCCTATGATAAAAAGCCTTCTGTTTCGACCGCCAAACCTCTCAGGGGAGCATTTGCAACCGTTTGGCACCATTTTTGCATCAATTGCAGAAGGTGAGATTTTTCAGAAATTGTGACCCCGGGGCTTAGGGATTTTTTCAAGAAAATCTTTTTCTGCCGGTTAAGTTTTCGAGGGCTGATTTCTTTTGCTGTGATAAAAAGCCTTCTGTTTCGACCGCCAAACCTGTCACCGGAGCATTTGCAACCGTTTGGCACCATTTTTGAGTGAATTGCCGAAAGTCAGATTTTTCAGAAATTGTGACCCCGGGGCTTAGCGATTTTTTCAAAAAAATCTTTTCTTCCGGTTAAGTTGTTGAAGGCTGATTTCTTTTCCTGTGATAAAAGCCTTCTTTTCGACCGCCAAACCTCACAGGGGAGCATTTTCAACCGTTTGGCCCCATTTTTGAGTGAATTGCCAAAAGTCAGATTTTTTTCAGAAATTGTGACCCCGGGGCTTAGCGATTTTTTCAAAAAAATCTTTTTCTGCCGGTTAAGTTGTTGAAGGCTGATTTCTTTTGCTGTAATAAAAAGCCTTCTTTTTCCACCGCCAAACCTCTGAGGGGAGCATTTTCAACCGCTTGGCACCATTTTTGAGAGAATTGCCCAAACTCAGAATTTCTCAGCATCTGTGAACCGGTGGCTTTGCGATTTTTTCAAAATAATCTTTTTCTGCCGGTTAAGTTTTCGAGGGCTGATTTCTTTTGCTGTGATAAAAGCCTTCTGTTTCGACCGCCAAACCTGTCACAGGAGCATTTGCAACCGTTTGGCACCATTTTTGAGTGAATTGCCGAAAGTCAGATTTTTGATGAAATTGTGACCCCGGGGCTTAGGGATTTTTTCAAAATAATCTTTTTCTGCCGGTTACGTTGTCGAGGTCTGATTTCTTGTCCTGTGATATAAAGCCTTCTGTTTCGACCGCCAAAGCTCTCAGGGGAGCATTTGCAACCGTTTGGCACCCATTTTTGAGTGAATTGCCGAAAGTCAGATTTTTTCAGAAATTGTGACCCCGGGGCTTGGCGATTTTTTCAAAAAAATCTTTTTCTGCCGGTTAAGTTGTTGAAGGCTGATTTCTTTTGCTGTAATAAAAAGCCTTCTTTTTCGACCGCCAAACCTCTGAGGGGAGCATTTCCAACCGTTTGGCACCATTTTTGAGTGAATTACCAAAAGTCAGAATTTTTCAGAAATTGTGACCCCGGGGCTTAGCGATTTTTTCAAAAAAATCTTTTTCTGCGGGTTAGGTTTTCGGGGGCTGATTGATTTTGCTGTGATAAAAGGCCTTCTGTTTCGACCGCCAAACCTGTCACAGGAGCATTTGCAACCGTTTGGCACCATTTTTGAGTGAATTGCCGAAAGTCAGATTTTTCAGAAATTGTGACCCGGGGCTTAGCGATTTTTTCAAAAAATCTTTTTCTGCCGGTTAAGTTTTCGAGCGCTGATTTCTTTTCCTGTGATAAAAGCCTTCTGTTTCGACCGCCAAACCTCTGAAGGGAGCATTTGCACCATTTTAGAGTGAATTGCCGAAAGTCAGATTTTTAAGAAATTGTGACCCGGGGCTTAGCGATTTATTCAAAAAATCTTGTTCTGCCGGTTAAGTTGTTGAAGGCTGATTTCTTTTGCTGTAATAAAAGCCTTCTTTTTCGACCGCCAAACCTCTGAGGGAGCATTTTCAACCGTTTGGCACCATTTTTGAGTGAATTGCCAAAAGTCAGAATTTTTCAGAAATTGTGACCCGGGGCTTAGCGATTTTTTCAAAAAATCGTTTTCTGTCGGTTAAGTTTTCGAGGGCTGATTTCTTTTGCTGTAATAAAAGCCTTCTGTTTCGACCGCCAAACCTGTCACGGGAGCATTTGCAACCGTTTGGCACCATTTTTGAGTGAATTGCCGAAAGTGAGATTTTTCAGAAATTGTGACCCCGGGGCTTAGGGATTTTTTCAGAAAAATCTTTTTCTGCCGGTTAAGTTGTTCGAAGGCTGATTTCTTGTGCTGTGATAAAAGCCTTCTGTTTCGACCGCCAAACCTCTCAGGGGAGCATTTGCAACCGTTTGGCACCATTTTTGAGTCTATTGCCTAAAGTCAGATTTTATCAGAAATTGTGACCCCGGGGCTTAGCGATTTTTTCAGAAAAATCTTTTTCTGCCGGTTAAGTTTTCGAGGGCTGATTTCTTTTGCTGTGATAAAAAGCCTTCTGTTTCGACCGCCAAACCTCTGAGGGGAGCATTTGCAACCGTTTGGCACCATTTTTGAGTGAATTGCCGAAAGTCAGATTTTTTCAGAAATTGTGACCCCGGGGCTTAGCGATTTTTTCAAAAAAATCTTTTTCTGCCGGTTAAGTTGTTGAAGGCTGATTTCTTTTCCTGTGATAAAAAGCCTTCTTTTTCGACCGCCAAACCTCTCAGGGGAGCATTTGCAACCGTTTGGCACCATTTTTGAGTGAATTGCCAAAAGTCAGATTTTTCATGAAATTTTGACCCCGGGGCTTAGGGATTTTTCAAAAAATCTTTTTCTGCCGGTTAAGTTGTTGAAGGCTGATTTCTTTTGCTGTAATAAAAGCCTTCTTTTCCACCGCCAAACCTCTGAGGGGAGCATTTTCAACCGCTTGGCACCATTTTTGAGAGAATTGCCAAAAGTCAGAATTTTTCAGAAATTGTGACCCCGGGGCTTAGCGATTTTTTCAAAAAAATCTTTTTCTGCCGGTTAAGTTTTCGAGGGTTGATTTCTTTTGCTGTGATAAAAAGCCTTCTGTTTCGACCGCCAAACCTGTCACAGGAGCATTTGCAACCGTTTGGCACCATTTTTGAGTGAATTGCCGAAAGTCAGATTTTTGATGAAATTGTGACCCCGGGGCTTAGGGATTTTTTCAAAATAATCTTTTTCTGCCGGTTACGTTGTCGAGGTCTGATTTCTTGTCCTGTGATATAAAGCCTTCTGTTTCGACCGCCAAAGCTCTCAGGGGAGCATTTGCAACCGTTTGGCACCCATTTTTGAGTGAATTGCCGAAAGTCAGATTTTTTCAGAAATTGTGACCCTGGGGCTTAGCGATTTTTTCAAAACAATCTTTTCTGCCGGTTAAGTTGTTGAAGGCTGATTTCTTTTGCTGTAATAAAAAGCCTTCTTTTTCGACCGCCAAACCTCTGAGGGGAGCATTTCCAACCGTTTGGCACCATTTTTGAGTGAATTACCAAAAGTCAGAATTTTTCAGAAATTGTGACCCCGGGGCTTAGCGATTTTTTCAAAAAATCTTTTCTGCCGGTTAAGTTTTCGAGGGCTGATTTCTTTTGCTGTGATAAAAGCCTTCTGTTTCGACCGCCAAACCTGTCACAGGAGCATTTGCAACCGTTTGGCACCATTTTTGAGTGAATTGCCGAAAGTCAGATTTTTCAGAAATTGTGACCCCGGGCTTAGCGATTTTTTCAAAAAATCTTTTTCTGCCGGTTAAGTTTTCGAGCGCTGATTTCTTTTCCTGTGATAAAAGCCTTCTGTTTCGACCGCCAAACCTCTGAAGGGGAGCATTTGCACCATTTTAGAGTGAATTGCCGAAAGTCAGATTTTTTAAGAAATTGTGACCCCGGGGCTTAGCGATTTATTCAAAAAAATCTTGTTCTGCCGGTTAAGTTGTTGAAGGCTGATTTCTTTTGCTGTAATAAAAAGCCTTCTTTTTCGACCGCCAAACCTCTGAGGGAGCATTTGCAACCGTTTGGCACCATTTTTGAGTGAATTGCCAAAAGTCAGAATTTTTCAGAAATTGTGACCCGGGGCTTAGCGATTTTTTCAAAAAATCGTTTTCTGTCGGTTAAGTTTTCGAGGGCTGATTTCTTTTGCTGTAATAAAAAGCCTTTTGTTTCGACCGCCAAACCTGTCACGGGAGCATTTGCAACCGTTTGGCACCATTTTTGAGTGAATTGCCGAAAGTGAGATTTTTTCAGAAATTGTGACCCCGGGGCTTAGCGATTTTTTCAAAAAAATCTTTTTCTGCCGGTTAAGTTGTTGAAGGCTGATTTCTTGTCCTGTGATAAAAAGCCTTCTGTTTCGACCGCCAAACCTCTCAGGGGAGCATTTGTAACCGTTTGGCCCCATTTTTGAGTGAATTGCCAAAAGTCAGATTTTTCAGAAATTGTGACCCCGGGGCTTAGGGATTTTTTCAAAAAAATCTTTTTCTGCCGGTTAAGGTGTTGAAGGCTGATTTCTCGTCCTGTGATAAAAAGCCTTCTGTTTCGAACGCCAAACCTCTCAGGGGAGCATTTGCAACCGTTTGGCACCATTTTTGAATGAATTACCGAAAGTCAGATTTTTCAGAATTTGTGACCTCGGCTCTTAGGGATTTTTTCAAAAAAATCTTTTTCTGCCGGTTAAGTTTTCGAGGGCTGATTTCTTTTGCTGTGATAAAAAGCCTTCTGTTTCGACCGCCAAACCTGTCACGGGAGCATTTGCAACCGTTTGGCACCATTTTTGAGTGAATTGCCGAAAGTCAGATTTTTTCAGAAATTGTGACCCCGGGGCTTAGCGATTTTTTCAAAAAAATCTTTTTCTTCCGGTTAAGTTGTTGAAGGCTGATTTCTTTTCCTGTGATAAAAAGCCTTCTTTCCGACCGCCAAACCTCTCAGGGGAGCATTTTCAACCGTTTGGCACCATTTTTGAGTGAATTGCCAAAAATCATATTTTTCAGAAATTGTGACCCCGGGGCTTAGCGATTTTTTCAAAAAATCTTTTTCTGCCGGTTAAGTTGTTGAAGGCTGATTTCTTTTGCTGTAATAAAAAGCCTTCTTTTTCCACCGCCAAACCTCTGAGGGGAGCATTTTCAACCGCTTGGCACCATTTTTGAGAGAATTGCCAAAAGTCAGAATTTTTCAGAAATTGTGACCCGGGGCTTAGCGATTTTTTCAAAAAATCTTTTTCTGCCGGTTAAGTTTTCGAGGGCTGATTTCTTTTGCTGTGATAAAAGCCTTCTGTTTCGACCGCCAAACCTCTCACAGGAGCATTTGCAACCGTTTGGCACCATTTTTGAGTGAATTGCCGAAAGTCAGATTTTTGATGAAATTGTGACCCCGGGGCTTAGGGATTTTTTCAAAAAAATCTTTTCTGCCGGTTACGTTGTCGAGGTCTGATTTCTTGTCCTGTGATATAAAGCCTTCTGTTTCGACCGCCAAAGCTCTCAGGGGAGCATTTGCAACCGTTTGGCACCCATTTTTGAGTGAATTGCCGAAAGTCAGATTTTTCAGAAATTGTGACCCGGGGCTTAGCGATTTTTTCAAAAAATCTTTTTCTGCCGGTTAAGTTGTTGAAGGCTGATTTCTTTTGCTGTAATAAAAGCCTTCTTTTCGACCGCCAAACCTCTGAGGGGAGCATTTCCAACCGTTTGGCACCATTTTTGAGTGAATTACCAAAAGTCAGAATTTTTCAGAAATTGTGACCCGGGGCTTAGCGATTTTTTCAAAAAATCTTTTTCTGCCGGTTAAGTTTTCGAGGGCTGATTTCTTTTGCTGTGATAAAAGCCTTCTGTTTCGACCGCCAAACCTGTCACAGGAGCATTTGCAACCGTTTGGCACCATTTTTGAGTGAATTGCCGAAAGTCAGATTTTTCAGAAATTGTGACCCGGGGCTTAGCGATTTTTTCAAAAAATCTTTTTCTGCCGGTTAAGTTTTCGAGCGCTGATTTCTTTTCCTGTGATAAAAAGCCTTCTGTTTCGACCGCCAAACCTCTGAAGGGGAGCATTTGCACCATTTTAGAGTGAATTGCCGAAAGTCAGATTTTTAAGAAATTGTGACCCGGGGCTTAGCGATTTATTCAAAAAATCTTGTTCTGCCGGTTAAGTTGTTGAAGGCTGACTTCTTGAGCTGTAATAAAAAGCCTTCTTTTTCGACCGCCAAACCTCTGAGGGGAGCATTTGTAACCGTTTGGCACCATTTTTGAGTGAATTGCCAAAAGTCAGAATTTTTCAGAAATTGTGACCCCGGGGCTTAGCGATTTTTTCAAAAAAATCGTTTTCTGTCGGTTAAGTTTTCGAGGGCTGATTTCTTTTGCTGTAATAAAAAGCCTTCTGTTTCGACCGCCAAACCTGTCACGGGAGCATTTGCAACCGTTTGGCACCATTTTTGAGTGAATTGCCGAAAGTGAGATTTTTTCAGAAATTGTGACCCCGGGGCTTAGGGATTTTTTCAGAAAAATCTTTTTCTGCCGGTTAAGGTGTTGAAGGCTGATTTCTTGTCCTGTGATAAAAGCCTTCTGTTTCGACCGCCAAACCTCTCAGGGGAGCATTTGCAACCGTTTGGCACCATTTTTGAATGAATTACCGAAAGTCAGATTTTTTCAGAAATTGTGACCCCGGGGCTTAGGGATTTTTTCAAAAAAATCTTTTTCTGCCGGTTAAGTTTTCGAGGGCTGATTTCTTTTGCTGTGATAAAAGCCTTCTGTTTCGACCGCCAAACCTGTCACGGGAGCATTTGCAACCGTTTGGCACCATTTTTGAGTGAATTGCCGAAAGTCAGATTTTTTCAGAAATTGTGACCCCGGGGCTTAGCGATTTTTTCAAAAAAATCTTTTTCTTCCGGTTAAGTTGTTGAAGGCTGATTTCTTTTCCTGTGATAAAAAGCCTTCTTTTTCGACCGCCAAACCTCTCAGGGGAGCATTTTCAACCGTTTGGCACCATTTTTGAGTGAATTGCCAAAAGTCAGATTTTTTCAGAAATTGTGACCCCGGGGCTTAGCGATTTTTTCAAAAAAATCTTTTTCTGCCGGTTAAGTTGTTGAAGGCTGATTTCTTTTGCTGTAATAAAAAGCCTTCT
Source organism: Podarcis lilfordi (assembly GCA_947686815.1). NCBI lineage: Eukaryota > Metazoa > Chordata > Lepidosauria > Squamata > Lacertidae > Podarcis > Podarcis lilfordi. The sequence goes on from OX395130.1 coordinate 11,218,585, forward strand.
TTTTCGACCGCCAAACCTCTGAGGGGAGCATTTTCAACCGCTTGGCACCATTTTTGAGAGAATTGCCAAAAGTCAGAATTTTTCAGAAATTGTGACCCCGGGGCTTAGCGATTTTTTCAAAAAAATCTTTTTCGGCCGGTTAAGTTTTCGAGGGCTGATTTCTTTTGCTGTGATAAAAAGCCTTCTGTTTCGACCGCCAAACCTGTCACAGGAGCATTTGCAACCGTTCGGCACCATTTTTGAGTGAATTGCCGAAAGTCAGATTTTTGATGAAATTGTGACCCCGGGGCTTAGGGATTTTTTCAAAATAATCTTTTTCTGCCGGTTACGTTGTCGAGGTCTGATTTCTTGTCCTGTGATATAAAGCCTTCTGTTTCGACCGCCAAAGCTCTCAGGGGAGCATTTGCAACCGTTTGGCACCCATTTTTGAGTGAATTGCCGAAAGTCAGATTTTTTCAGAAATTGTGACCCCGGGGCTTGGCGATTTTTTCAAAAAAATCTTTTTCTGCCGGTTAAGTTGTTGAAGGCTGATTTCTTTTGCTGTAATAAAAAGCCTTCTTTTCGACCGCCAAACCTCTGAGGGGAGCATTTCCAACCGTTTGGCACCATTTTTGAGTGAATTGCCAAAAGTCAGATTTTTTCAGAAATTGTGACCTCGGGGCTTAGCGATTTTTTCAAAAAATCTTTTTCTGCCGGTTAAGTTTTCGATCGCTGATTTATTTTCCTTTGATAAAAAGCCTTCTGTTTCGACCGCCAAACCTCTGAAGGGGAGCATTTGCACCATTTTAGAGTGAATTGCCGAAAGTCAGATTTTTTCAGAAATTGTGACCCCGGGGCTTAGCGATTTTTTCAAAAAAATCTTTTTCTGCCGGTTAAGTTGTTGAAGGCTGATTCCTTGTCCTGTGATAAAAAGCCTTCTGTTTCGACCGCCAAAACTCTCAGGGGAGCATTTGTAACCGTTTGGCCCCATTTTTGAGTGAATTGCCAAAAGTCAGATTTTTTCAGAAATTGTGACCCCGGGGCTTAGGGATTTTTTCAAAAAAATCTTTTTCTGCCGGTTAAGGTGTTGAAGGCTGATTTCTTGTCCTGTGATAAAAAGCCTTCTGTTTCGACCGCCAAACCTCTCAGGGGAGCATTTGCAACCGTTTGGCACCATTTTTGAATGAATTACCGAAAGTCAGATTTTTTCAGAAATTGTGACCCCGGGGCTTAGGGATTTTTTCAAAAAAATCTTTTTCTGCCGGTTAAGTTTTCGAGGGCTGATTTCTTTTGCTGTGATAAAAAGCCTTCTGTTTCGACCGCCAAACCTGTCACGGGAGCATTTGCAACCGTTTGGCACCATTTTTGAGTGAATTGCCGAAAGTCAGATTTTTGATGAAATTGTGACCCCGGGGCTTAGCGATTTTTTCAAAAAAATCTTTTTCTTCCGGTTAAGTTGTTGAAGGCTGATTTCTTTTTCTGTGATAAAAAGCCTTCTTTTTCCACCGCCAAACCTCTGAGGGGAGCATTTTCAACCGCTTGGCACCATTTTTGAGAGAATTGCCAAAAGTCAGAATTTTTCAGAAATTGTGACCCTGGGGCTTAGCGATTTTTTCAAAAAATCTTTTTCTGCCGGTTAAGTTTTCGAGGGTTGATTTCTTTTGCTGTGATAAAAGCCTTCTGTTTCGACCGCCAAACCTGTCACAGGAGCATTTGCAACCGTTTGGCACCATTTTTGAGTGAATTGCCGAAAGTCAGATTTTTGATGAAATTGTGACTCCGGGGCTTAGGGATTTTTTCAAAATAATCTTTTTCTGCCGGTTACGTTGTCGAGGTCTGATTTCTTGTCCTGTGATATAAAGCCTTCTGTTTCGACCGCCAAACCTCTGAGGGGAGCTTTTGCACCATTTTTGAGTGAATTGCCGAAAGTCAGATTTTTTCAGAAATTGTGGCCCCGGGCTTAGTGATTTTTTCAAAAAATCTTTTTCTGCCGTTTAAGTTGTCAAGGTTTGATTTCTTTTCCTGTAATAAAAAGCCTTCTGCTTCCCCCGCCAAACCTCTAGGGGAGCAACCGTTTGGCACCATTTTTGAGTGAATTGCCGAAAGTCAGATTTTTTCAGAAATTGTGACCTCGGGCTTAGTGATTTTTTCAAAAAAATCTTTTTCTGCCGGTTAAGTTGTCAAGGTCTGAATTCTTTTGCTGTAATAAAAAGCCTTCTGTTTCGACCGCCAAACCTCTCAGGGGAGCATTTGTAACCGTTTGGCCCCATTTTTGAGTCAATTGCGAAAAGTCAGATTTTTTCAGAAATTGTGACCCCGGGGCTTAGCGATTTTTTCAAAAAATCTTTTCTGCCGGTTAAGTTTTCGAGGGCTGATTTCTTTTGCTGTGATAAAAGCCTTCTGTTTCGACCGCCAAACCTGTCACAGGAGCATTTGCAACCGTTTGGCACCATTTTTGAGTGAATTGCCGAAAGTCAGATTTTTCAGAAATTGTGACCCCGGGCTTAGCGATTTTTTCAGAAAATCTTTTCTGCCGGTTAAGTTTTCGAGGGCTGATTTTTTTGCTGTGATAAAAGCCTTCTGTTTCGACCGCCAAACCTCTCAGGGGAGCATTTGTAACCGTTTGGCCCCATTTTTGAGTCGATTGCCAAAAGTCAGATTTTATCAGAACTTGTGACCCCGGGGCTTAGCGATTTTTTGAAAACAATCTTTTTCTGCCGGTTAAGTTTTCGAGGGCTGATTTCTTTTGCTGTGATAAAAAGCCTTCTGTTTCGACCGCCAAACCTCTGAGGGGAGCATTTGCACCATTTTAGAGTGAATTGCCGAAAGTCAGATTTTTTCAGAAATTGTGACCCCGGGGCTTAGGGATTTTTTCAAAAAAATCTTTTTCTGCCGGTTTAGTTGTCAAGGTCTGAATTCTTTTGCTTTAATAAAAAGCCTTCTGTTTCGACCGCCAAACCTCTGAGGGGCGCATTTGCACCATTTTAGAGTGAATTGCCAAAAGTCAGATTTTTCCAGAAATTGTGACCCCGGGGCTTAGCGATTTTTTGAAAACAATCTTTTTCTGCCGGTTAAGTTGTTGAAGGCTGATTTCTTGTCCTGTGATAAAAAGCCTTCTGTTTCGACCGCCAAACTGTCACAGGAGCATTTGCAACCGTTTGGCACCATTTTTGAGTGAATTGCCGAAAGTCAGATTTTTGATGAAATTGTGACCCCGGGGCTTAGCGATTTTTTCAAAAAAATCTTTTTCTGCCGGTTAAGTTTTCGAGGGCTGATTTCTTTTCCTGTGATAAAAGCCTTCTGTTTCGACCGCCAAACCTCTCAGGGAGCATTTGTAACCGTTTGGCCCCATTTTTGAGTCAATTGCCAAAAGTCAGATTTTTTCAGAAATTGTAACCTCTGGGCTTAGCGATTTTTCAAAAAATCTTTTTCTGCTGGTTAAGTTGTTGAAGGCTGATTCCTTGTCCTGTGATAAAAAGCCTTCTGTTTCGACCGCCAAACCTCTCACAGGAGCATTTGCAACCGTTTGGCACCATTTTAGTGAATTGCCAAAAGTCAGATGTTTTCAGAAATTGTGACCCCGGGGCTTAGCGATTTTTTCAAAAAAATCTTTTTCTGCCGGTTAAGTTTTCGAGGGCTGATTTCTTTTCCTGTGATAAAAGCCTTCTGTTTCGACCGCCAAACTTCTGAGGGGAGCATTTGCAACCGTTTGGCACCATTTTTGAGTGAATTGCCGAAAGTCAGATTTTTTATGAAATTGTGACCCCGGGGCTTAGCGATTTTTTAAAAAAAATCTTTTTCTGCCGGTTAAGTTTTCGAGGGCTGATTTCTTTTCCTGTGATAAACAGCCTTCTGTTTCGACCGCCAAACCTCTGAGGGGAGCATTTGAAACCGTTTGGCACCATTTTTTTGTTAATTGCCGAAAGTCAGATTTTTCAGAAATTGTGACCCCGGGGCTTAGCGATTTTTTCAAAAAAATCTTTTTCTGCTGGTTAAGTTGTTGAAGGCTGATTCCTTGTCCTGTGATAAAAAGCCTTCTGTTTCGACCGCCAAACCTCTCACAGGAGCATTTGCAACCGTTTGGCACCATTTTTTAGTGAATTGCCAAAAGTCAGATGTTTTCAGAAATTGTGACCCCGGGGCTTAGCGATTTTTTCAAAAAAATCTTTTTCTGCCGGTTAAGTTTTCGAGGGCTGATTTCTTTTGCTGTGATAAAAAGCCTTCTGTTTCGACTGCCAAACCACTCAGGGGAGCATTTGTAACCGTTTGGCCCCATTTTTGAGTGAATTGCCAAAAGTCAGATTTTTTCAGAAATTGTGACCTCGAGGCTTAGCGATTTTTTCAAAAAATCTTTTTCTGCCGGTTAAGTTTTCGAGCGCTGATTTCTTTTCCTGTGATAAAAAGCCTTCTGTTTCGACCGCCAAACCTCTGAGGGGAGCATTTGAAACCGTTTGGCACCATTTTTTTGTTAATTGCCGAAAGTCAGATTTTTTCAGAAATTGTGACCCCGGGGCTTAGCGATTTTTTCAAAAAAATCTTTTTCTGCCGGTTAAGTTTTCGAGGGCTGATTTCTTTTGCTGTGATCAAAAGCCTTCTGTTTCGACCTCCAAACCTCTCACGGGAGCATTTGAAACCGTTTGGCACCATTTTTGAGTGAATTGCCGAAAGTCAGATTTTTGATGAAATTGTGACCCCGGGGCTTAGGGATTTTTTCAAAAAAGTCTTTTTCTGCCGGTTAAGTTTTCGAGGGCTGATTTCTTTTGCTGTGATAAAAGCCTTCTGTTTCGACCGCCAAACCTCTGAGGGGAGCATTTGCACCATTTTAGAGTAAATTGCCAAAAGTCTGATTTTTTCAGAAATTGTGACCCCGGGGCTTAGCGATTTTTTGAAAACAATCTTTTTCTGCCGGTTAAGTTGTTGAAGGCTGATTTCTTGTCCTGTGATAAAAAGCCTTCTGTTTCGACCGCCAAACCTCTCAGGGGAGCATTTGTAACCGTTTGGCCCCATTTTTGAGTGAATTGCCAAAAGTCAGATTTTTTCAGAAATTGTGACCCCGGGGCTTAGGGATTTTCTCAAAAAAATCTTTTTCTGCCGGTTAAGTTTTCGAGGGCCGATTTCTTTTGCTGTGATAAAAAGCCTTCTGTTTCGACCGCCAAACCTGTCACGGAAGCATTTGCAACCGTGTGGCACCATTTTTGAGTGAATTGCCGAAAGTCAGATTTTTTCAGAAATTGTGACCCCGGGGCTTAGGGATTTTTTCAAAATAATCTTTTTCTGCCGGTTACGTTGTCGAGGTCTGATTTCTTGTCCTGTGATATAAAGCCTTCTGTTTCGACCGCCAAAGCTCTCAGGGGAGTATTTTCAACCGTTTGGCACCATTTTTGAGTGAATTGCCAAAAGTCAGAATTTTTCAGAAATTGTGAGCCCGGGGCTTAGCGATTTTTTCAGAAAAATCTTTTTCTGCCGGTTAAATTTTCGAGGGCTGATTTCTTTTGCTGTGATAAAAAGCCTTCTGTTTCGACTGCCAAACCTGTCACGGGAGCATTTGCAACCGTTTGGCACCATTTTTGAGTGAATTGCCAAAAGTCAGATTTTTTCAGAAATTGTGACCCCGGGGCTTAGCGATTTTTTCAAAAAAATCTTTTTCTGCCGGTTAAGGTTTCGAGGGCTGATTTCTTTTGCTGTCATTAAAAGCCTGCGGTTTCGACCGCCAAACCTCTCAGGGGAGCATTTGTAACCGTTTGGCCCCATTTTTGAGTGAATTGCCAAAAGTCAGATTTTTCAGAAATTGTGACCCCGGGCTTAGTGATTTTTTCAAAAAATCTTTTCTGCCGGTTAAATTGTTGAAGGCTGATTTCTTTTGCTGTGATAAAAAGCCTTCTGTTTCGACCGCCAAACCTCTCAGGGGAGCATTTGCAACCGTTTGGCACCATTTTTGAGTGAATTGCCGAAAGTAAGATTTTTTCAGAAATTGTGACTCCGGGGCTTAGCGATTTTTTCAAAAAAATCTTTTTCTGCCGGTTAAGTTGTTGAAGGCTGATTTCTTTTTCTGTGATAAAAAGCCTTCTGTTTCGACCGCCAAACCACTCAGGGAGCATTTGCAACCGTTTGGCACCATTTTTGAGTGAATTGCCAAAAGTCAGATTTTTTCAGAAATTGTGACCCCGGGGCTTAGCGATTTTTTCAAAAAAATCTTTTTCTGCCGGTTAAGTTGTTGAAGGCTGATTCCTTGTCCTGTGATAAAGAGCCTTCTGTTTCGACCGCCAAACCTCTCAGGGGAGCATTTGTAACCGTTTGGCCCCATTTTTGAGTGAATTGCCAAAAGTCAGATTTTTTCTCAAATTGTGACCCCGGGGATTAGCGATTTTTTCAAAAAAATCTTTTTCTGCGGGTTAAGTTGTTGAGGGCTGATTTATTTTGCTGTGATAAAAAGCCTTCTGTTTCGACCGCCAAACCTGTCACGGGAGCATTTGCAACCGTTTGGCACCATTTTTGAGTGAATTGCAGAAAGTCAGATTTTTTCAGAAATTGTGACCCCGGGGCTTAGCGATTTTTTCAGAAAAATCTTTTTCTGCCGGTTAAGTTTTCGAGGGCTGATTTCTTTTGCTGTGATAAAAAGCCTTCTGTTTCGACCGCCAAAACTCTCAGGGGAGCATTTGTAACCGTTTGGCCCCATTTTTGAGTGATTTGCCAATCGTCAGATTTTTTTCAGAAATTGTGACCCCGGGGCTTAGCGATTTTTTCAAAAAAATCTTTTTCTGCCGGTTAAGTTGTTGAAGGCTGACACCTTGTCCTGTGAGAAAAAGCCTTCTGTTTCGACCGCCAAACCTCTCAGGGGAGCATTTGTAACCGTTTGGCCCCATTTTTGAGTGAATTGCCAAAAGTCAGATTTTTTCAGAAATTGTGACCCCGGGGCTTAGTGATTTTTTCAAAAAAATCTTTTTCTGCCGGTTAAATTGTTGAAGGCTGATTTCTTTTGCTGTGATAAAAAGCCTTCTGTTTCGACCGCCAAACCTCTCAGGGGAGCATTTGCAACCGTTTGGCACCATTTTTGAGTGAATTGCCGAAAGTAAGATATTTCAGAAATTGTGACTCGGGCTTAGCGATTTTTTCAAAAAAATCTTTTTCTGCCGGTTAAGTTGTTGAAGGCTGATTTCTTTTTCTGTGATAAAAAGCCTTCTGTTTTGACTGCCAAACCACTCAGGGGAGCATTTGCAACCGTTTGGCACCATTTTTGAGTGAATTGCCAAAAGTCAGATTTTTTCAGAAATTGTGACCCCGGGGCTTAGCGATTTTTTCAAAAAATCTTTTTCTGCAGGTTTAGTTTTTGAAGGCTGATTCCTTGTCCTGTGATAAATAGCCTTCTGTTTCGCCCGCCAAACCTCTCAGGGAGCATTTGTAACCGTTTGGCCCCATTTTTGAGTGAATTGCCAAAAGTCAGATTTTTTCTCAAATTGTGACCCCGGGTATTAGCGATTTTTTCAAAAAAATCTTTTTCTGCGGGTTAAGTTGTTGAGGGCTGATTTCTTTTGCTGTGATAAAAAGCCTTCTGTTTCGACCGCCAAACCTGTCACGGGAGCATTTGCAACCGTTTGGCACCATTTTTGAGTGACTTGCAGAAAGTCAGATTTTTTCAGAAATTGCTGACCCCTGGGCTTAGCGATTTTTTCAAAAAATCTTTTCTGCCGGTTAAGTTTTCTAGGGCTGATTGCTTTTCCTGTGATAAAAAGCCTTCTGTTTCGACCGCCAAACCTCTGAAGGGGAGCATTTGCACCATTTTAGAGTGAATTGCCGAAAGTCAGATTTTTTAAGAAATTGTGACCCCGGGGCTTAGCGATTTTTTCAAAAAAATCTTTTTCTGCCGGTTAAGTTTTCGAAGGCTGACACCTTGTCCTGTGAGTAAAAGCCTTCTGTTTCGACCGCCAAACCTCTCAGGGGAGCATTTGTAACCGTTTGGCCCCATTTTTGAGTGAATTACCAAAAGTCAGATTTTTTTCAGAAATTGTGACCCCGGGGCTTAGCGATTTTTTCAAAAAAATCTTTTCCTGCCGGTTAAGTTGTTGAAGGCTGATTCCTTGTCCTGTGAGTAAAAGCCTTCTGTTTCGACCGCCAAACCTCTCAGGGGAGCATTTGCAACCGTTTGGCACCATTTTTGAATGAATTTCCGAAAGTCAGATTTTTTCAGAAATTGTGACCCCGGGGCTTAGGGATTTTTTCAAAAAAATCTTTTTCTGCCGGTTAAGTTTTCGAGGGCTGATTTCTTTTGCTGTGATAAAAAGCCTTCTGTTTCGACTGCCAAACCACTCAGGGGAGCATTTGCAACCGTTTGGCACCATTTTTGAGTGAATTGCCAAAAGTCAAATTTTTTCAGAAGTTGTGACCTCGGGGCTTAGCGATTTTTTCAAAAAAATCTTTTTCTGCCTGTCAGGGAACTGCCATCGGAAGGAAGGGAGGTGAAAGGGCTCACACAGGTTGGGAGAGACTCAGCAGCTGAAGAGGGAACCAGTAGGGGGAGAGGAGCTGAGCTGAGGGAAAGTGAGCTGGAGGGATGGCTCAGAGACACTTCCAGCGAAAACAGTGGGGAGGTTTCAGGACCTCCTGTAGGAACACCCACTCCTCGCCGGAAACTGTCACGCAGAGAGTCCAGAAGACGTGTTTCCGTTAAGGAGCTTTTATGTTGGAAGCGATTCCGAAGCAACCACTGTCGGAATCTGCTAGTGACTAGAGGAGCCATGTTTGAAGGGCTCCGTCACAGACAGAGGTTTGTGGACTTGAACAAACTCTGAGGGGATACTATTTTACGCACAAGCAGCTCATCATCCCATCACAGCATTCCGACAGTCTTTGAAAGCAGCTTGTGCAGGAGAAGGCATCATGAGCAACCCAGCCGGAACCGGAGAAGCAGGAGCTGGAGCGGGTCCAAGCCTGGAAGAAAGGTACCGGGTGTTGGAGGTCCAGCTAGCGCTGCAGACAGCGAGGCTTGAGGAGAGGAGGGCTCAGGATGCAGACAAAGGGAAAGCCACCCAGCTCGCCGGAAAGGTACCAGGATTGGTGCAGAAGTTTGGTGGGGAGCCCAAAGACTATCATGGCTTTCGGACAGAGATGCAATATGCCCTCAATCTGCAGTTTGATGAATTCCCTGATGAGGAATCACGAGTGGCTTTCGTGATTGGGCATCTTGAAAAGGGGCGAAAGACTGGGTTAGACCCCTGATGGCAGCGAAGAGTGACGTCCTAAAGGACACGATGAAGTTCTTTCGCGCCATGGATCTGATGTTTTCCAGCGATATTGAACAGGGAGTGGTGCGCAGACAGTTAATGGCTTGCAAACAGGGGAGCCGATCTGTCCGTGAGTACTGGACTGAGTTCACCATGCTGGTTCACAGATTGGGGTGGGACTTATCGGCGGAACCCATTCAAATGCTCTTTGAAGAAGGGCTTTCTTCGGCTGTGAAAGACGAACTTTCCCGGGCGCCCAGGGCGGAGTCTATGGACCAGCTGACCAAATCAGCGCTGACCATAGGAGCGCGCCAGGAGGCGAGAGCATTGGAGAGGCGGGAAGGGAAGGGGGAACGTTGGAAGGAGTTCCGCATTCCAGACATTCCAGAGCCAACTTTCCCGCCGGCAGAGCCGATGGAAATCGGAACAGCGCGCGCGCAGTTTCAAAGCCCAGTGAGGGGGGAAAGAAGGAGGGAAAACGCGCCCGGAAATGCTATCTCTGCCAACAGCCAGGTCACTTTGCCAGAGTCTGCCCCCAGAGGAAGGAATGGCAAGGGATGGTAGGAGCTGTGGAGGGAAGAGAGGAAGAAATACCGGAGCAAGTAAAAGCCAACGCCTGGCTGCCACCGTCGGGGCACAGCAGCCAGGCCAAAGAGCAGTGAGAGTGCCCACGCCAGAACCTCCTAAACCCGCCCTAGTGATAGAAGTGGCGCTAGAGCTGCCAAACGGACACCCTCTAAAGATAAAGGCGCTGTTGGACTCAGGCAGCTCCTGCAATTTCATGAGCAAAGAGTTTGCAGCTGAACACCAGATACAGACGATCCCTTTAAGCAACCCCCTGCAGGTGACCACGATCGATGGCAGGGAGCTGTTGGGAGGAGAAGTCAGCTTGCAGACCGTACCAATGATAATGAAGGTGGCAAGGCACACCGAACTGATAGCGTTTAATGTGGCCACCTTGGGAGGAGCTCCCATTATATTGGGGATGAGCTGGCTAGCGTTACATGATCCGCTGGTGGGCTGGCATCAGAGAGTGGTTTCTTTTGGTTCAGCACATTGCTTAGAACACTGCAAAGAGGGAAAGGGTTTGGCAGGGGCCCAAGCCACCCTAGCAGGGACTGAAGTAACGGAGAACGTGAAGGTACCACGACAATACGCAGATCTCCGCGACGTCTTCAGCGAAAGGGAAGCTGACCAACTACCCCGCATAGACCCTTTGACTGTCAAATCAATTTACTCCCTGGGGCACAGCTCCCTGTAGGCAAGCTGTACGCCATGTCAGACAGAGAGATGCAGGAGCTAAGAGAGTTCATTGACAAGAACCTGAAGAGAGGGTTCATCAGAGAGTCCAGGGCGGTGGGGGCAGCCCAGTGTTTTTGTGGATAAAAAAAACACGAACAAGCCGAGGCTGGTATGTGACTTCAGGGCCTTAAATGCAGTGTCAGAACCAGTGGCCTTCCCTATGCCCAGGATTGACGACATTTTGACAAGGGTGCGGAAGGGAAAGATTTTCACAAAGCTGGACCTAAGGGGGGCGTACAACCTGGTACGAATAAGGAAGGGGGATGAATGGAAAACCACCATGTTCACCCCTTTAGGGGCATTTGAATATTTGGTTATGCCCTTCGGCCTACAAGCAGGCTCCGCATGCTTTCAATCGTTTATGAACCACGTCCTGGGGCCTTTGCTTTACAAGAATTGTGTGTCCTTTTAAGACGACGTGTTGGTGTATTCTGAGAATGAGGAGCAGCATGTGAGAGACGTCAGAGAAGAGTTGAGCAGGCTGCAAGCCAACCAGCTGTGGGTGAAACTGGAGAAGTGTCAGTTTCATACCAAGGAGGTGGAATTCCTGGGGTATCGCCTGTCAGACAAGGGATTGGCCATGGATCCCGGCAAGGTCCAGGCGGTGCTGGAATGGAAAACACCCAAAACAAGGAAGGATGTGCAGAGGTTCCTAGGATTTGGGAACTTCTATCGTAAGTTCATCCGAAACTTTGCCCACCTGACGGCGCCCATTACGGACTGTCTCAGCAGTAAGAAGAAGTTCGTTTGGACTGAGGAGGCGGAGCGAGCATTTGAGGAACTAAAAGGGCCTTCGCCTCGGAACAACAACTCCTGCATGTGGATTTACAAAAACCGATGAGAGTGGAAACTGACGCATCAGACAGAGCGATTGGGGCGGTGCTGCTGCAGCCAGGGAAGGAGGAGTCAGAGTGGAGACCGTGTGCTTTTTTCGCGAAAGCTGAACAAATCCGAGAGGAACTACACGGTGTATGACCGAGAACTACTAGCCATTCATGAGGCGTTCCGGAGATGGAGGCACCTGCTAATTGGCTGCACAACATAAGGTGCAAGTGTGCACTGACCACAAGAACCTAGAGTATTGGAGGACGGCACGAGTGCTCAACCAACGGCAAGTGAGATGGGCCCAGGAGTTCTCCAAATTTAACTTTGAGATTGGTTACGTGCCAGGCCCAGAGAACATTAGGGCGGACGCTCTCTCACGCAAACCTGAATATTTGGAGGGAGGGAGCACCCGAAGAGAGACATGTCATTCCAGAGGACCGCTGGGTGTGTGGGGCGGCATTGGTGGGACAAAGAGAACTGGTAGAGGAAACAGAGAATGATGAATACGCCCAGAATAAGCTCAGAGGTCTTAGGGGTGAGGGAGAGGAACCAGGGGTTTCGAGGAAAGAAATGGAGCTTTGTATTACAAAGGGGCACTGTATATCCCTGAAGGAGACTTAAGGGGAGGGTACTCAAGCAGTTGCACGACAGCCCTACGGCGGGGCATTTTGGACAACACAAAACCATGTGGTTGGTCACCAGGGAATTTTGGTGGCCTAAGGTGAGGGAAGATGTACGTGAGTATGTAAGAGGGTGCGAGCAATGCCAGAGAGCCAAAGGGGAAAGGCGGGCGCCGGCGGGGCTATTAGAACCCTTACCAACCCCAGAACGACCTTGGGAGGCAGTGTCGATAGATTTTATGACTGATCTGCCGAAGTCCAAAGGGAAAACAGCCATCATGGTGGTGGTAGACCTACTAACAAAGATGTGCCACTTTGTAGCTTGCTCGCATGCAGTCACGGCGGAAGAGACAGCGAAGTTATTTGTAGAACACATTTTTAGGTTGCACGGGGTGCCATTGAGGGTGGTCTCAGACCGAGGAAGACAATTTACTTCCAGGTTCTGGAGGAAGCTCATGAGCGTACTGCAGGTGGAGGTCAATTTTTCGACTGCCCGGCACCCTGAAACCACCGGGCAGGCGGAAAGAGCAAACGGTGTCCTCCAGCAATACCTGAGGTGTTATGTCAATGACAGAGAGAATGACTGGGTAGAAAAGTTGGCGCTGGCGGAATTTGCCTACAACAATGCCGAGAATGTGTCCACAGGGATGAGCCCCTTCTTGGCTAATTATGGGTGTCATCCCAGGGCTTTCCCAGTGGGAGATGGGGAGAGATGGAGCGTCCCGGCAGCCGAGCATTTTGTGGAAGAAATGGAAGCAATCCATCGTCAGCTCCAACTCAACTTAGAAAGGGCGAAGGAAGAATACAAGAGGCAGGCAGACAAGAACCGAAGGGAAGGTGAAACCATAAGGGTGGGAGATAGGGTGTGGCTGTCAACCCAAGGGCTGCCGCTCAAAGGAGGTTGTAAGAAATTAAGACCCAGGAGGTTGGGTCCCTTTGAGGTCATTCAACAGGTCAACCCAGTGGCTTTCAGGCTCCGGTTACCCAACCACATGAAACTGCACCCAGTATTTCACAGGTCGTTACTGTCACCGTACGAAGGGGGACGAGAAGGGATGGCCACTGGGGGACGGGTCATAGAAGAAAGAGAATGCAGCAGCCATGTGGCAGAAATCCTCGACGCCAGGTGGAAGGGGGATCAGGTGGAGTATTTGGTAGCGTGGGAAGGAGAACCGGAGTCAGAAAACACTTGGGTAATGGCCGAAGATATCAATGACGAGGTATTGATAGAAACGTTCCATCAAAGGTTCCCAAGGAAACCTCAGCCTGTGGAGAGGTTCCGGAGGGAATACTTTGGGACCACTGATGAGGAGGAGGAGTTGGAAGGATTCCCGGACTCGGAAGGGGAAGGGAGATGGACTCTGAGGAGGAGGAGTACTTCGAGACCAGGAACCGCAACAGGTGGAGAGAAGTGTTCGAGACATCGGAAGATGAAGGAAGTTCATTCCGGGTTTTGCCTCCTCACCGCCCGTAGAGGAGGGGGCGAGAGGGGGTGAAAGGGGCCCTGGAGGGGAGGTGGATGTCAGGGAACTGCCATCGGAAGGAAGGGAGGTGAAAGGGCTCACACAGGTTGGGAGAGACTCAGCAGCTGAAGAGGGAACCAGTAGGGGAGAGGAGCTGAGCTGAGGGAAAGTGAGCTGGAGGGATGGCTCAGAGACACTTCCAGCGAAAACAGTGGGGAGGTTTCAGGACCTCCTGTAGGAACACCCACTCCTCGCCGGAAACTGTCACGCAGAGAGTCCAGAAGACGTGTTTCCGTTAAGGAGCTTTTATGTTGGAAGCGATTCCAAAGCAACCACTGTCGGAATCTGCTAGTGACTAGAGGAGCCATGTCTGAAGGGCTCCGTCACAGACAGAGGTTTGTGGACTTGAACAAACTCTGAGGGGATACTATTTTACGCACAAGCAGCTCATCATCCCATCACACTGCCGGTTAAGTTGTTGAAGGCTGATTTCTTTTTCTGTAATAAAAAGCCTTCTGTTTCGACCGCCAAGCCTCTGAGGGGAGCATTTGCAACCGTTTGGCACCATTTTTGAGTTAATTGCCGAAAGTCAGATTTTTGATGAAATTGTGACCCCGGGGCTTAGCGATTTTTTCAAACAAATCTTTTTCTGCCGGTTAAGTTTTCGATGGCTGATTTATTTGGCTGTGATTAAAAGCCTTCTGTTTCGACCGCCAAACCTCTGAGGGGAGCATTTGCAACCGTTTGGCACCATTTTTGAGTGAATTGCCGAAAGTCAGATTTTGGAAGAAATTGTGACCCCGGGGCTTAGCGATTTTTTCAAAAAAATCTTTTTCTGCCGGTTAAGTTTTCGAGGGCTGATTTCTTTTCCTGTGATAAAAAGCCTTCTGTTTCGACCGCCAAACCTCTGAGGGGAGCATTTGAAACCGTTTGGCACCATGTATTGGTTAATTGACGAAAGACAGATTTATTAAGATATTGTGACCCCGGGGCTTAGCGATTTTTCAAAAAATCTTTTTCTGCCGGTTAAGTTTTCGAGGGCTGATTTCTTTTGCTGTGATAAAAGCCTTCTGTTTCGACCGCCAAACCTCTGAGGGAGCATTTGCACCATTTTAGAGTAAATTGCCAAAAGTCTGATTTTTTCAGAAATTGTGACCCCGGGGCTTAGCGATTTTTTGAAAACAACCTTTTTCTGCCGGTTAAGTTGTTGAAGGCTGATTTCTTGTCCTGTGATAAAAAGCCTTCTGTTTCGACCGCCAAACCTCTCAGGGGAGCATTTGTAGCCGTTTGGCCCCATTTTTGAGTGAATTGCCAAAAGTCAGATTTTTTCAGAAATTGTGACCCAGGGCTTAGGGATTTTTCAAAAAATCTTTTTCTGCCGGTTAAGTTTTCGAGGGCTGATTTCTTTTCCTGTGATAAAAAGCCTTCTGTTTCAACCGCCAAACCTCTCACGGGAGCATTTGTAACCGTTTGGCCCCATTTTTGAGTGAATTGCCGAAAGTCAGATTTTTTCAGAAATTGTGACCCCGGGGCTTAGGGATTTTTTCAAAATAATCTTTTTCTGCCGGTTACGTTGTCGAGGTCTGATTTCTTGTCCTGTGATATAAAGCCTTCTGTTTCGACCGCCAAAGCTCTCAGGGGAGCATTTTCAACCGTTTGGCACCATTTTTGAGTGAATTGCCGAAAGGCAGATTTTTGATGAAATTGTGACCCCGGGGCTTAGGGATTTTTTCAAAAAAATCTTTTTCTGCCGGTAAAGTTGTTGAGGGTTGATTTCTTTTCCTGTGATAAAAAGCCTTCTGTTTCGACCGCCAAACCTCTGAGGGGAGCATTTGCACCATTTTAGAGTGAATTGCCAAAAGTCAGATTTTTTCAGAAATTGTAATCCCGGGGCTTAGCGATTTTTTCAAAAAAATCTTTTTTTGCCGGTTAAGTTGTTGAAGGCTGATTCCTTGTCCTGTAATAAAAAGCCTTCTGTTTCGACCGCCAAACCTCTGAGGGCAGCATTTGTAACCGTTTGGCCCCATTTTTGAGTGAATTGCCAAAAGTCAGAATTTTTCAGAAATTGTGACCCCGGGGCTTAGCAATTTTTTCAAAAAATCTTTTTCTGCCGGTTAAGTTGTTGAAGGCTGATTTCTTTGCTGTAATAAAAAGCCTTCTTTTTCGACCGCCAAACCTCTGAGGGGAGCATTTTCAACCGTTTGGCACCATTTTTGAGTGAATTGCCAAAAGTCAGAATTTTTCAGAAATTGTGACCCCGGGGATTAGCAATTTTTTCAAAAAAATCTTTTTCTGCGGGTTAAGTTTTCGATGGCTGATTTCTTTTGCTGTGATGAAAAGCCTTCTGTTTCCACCGCCAAACCTATCACGGGAGCAGTTGCAACCGTTTGGCACCATTTTTGAGTGAATTGCCGAAAGTTAGATTTTTTCAGAAATTGTGACGCCGGGGCTTAGCGATTTTTTCAAACAAATCTTTTTCTGCCGGTTAAGTTTTCGAGGGCTGATTTATTTGGCTGTGATAAAAAGCCTTCTGTTTCGACCGCCAAACCTCTGAGGGGAGCATTTGCAACCGTTTGGCACCATTTTTGAGTGAATTGCCGAAAGTCAGATTTTGGAAGAAATTGTGACCCCGGGGCTTAGCGATTTTTTCAAAAAAATCTTTTTCTGCCGGTTAAGTTTTCGAGGGCTGATTTCTTTTCCTGTGATAAAAAGCCTTCTGTTTCGACCGCCAAACCTCTGAGGGGAGCATTTGAAACCGTTTGGCACCATGTTTTTGTTAATTGCCGAAAGTCAGATTTTTTCAGAAATTGTGACCCCGAGGCTTAGCGATTTTTTCAAAAAAATCTTTTTCTGCCGGTTAAGTTTTCGAGGGCTGATTTCTTTTGCTGTGATAAAAAGCCTTCTGTTTCGACCGCCAAACCTCTGAGGGGAGCATTTGCACCATTTTAGAGTAAATTGCCAAAAGTCTGATTTTTCAGAAATTGTGACCCCGGGCTTAGCGATTTTTGAAAACAACCTTTTTCTGCCGGTTAAGTTGTTGAAGGCTGATTTCTTGTCCTGTGATAAAAGCCTTCTGTTTCGACCGCCAAACCTCTCAGGGAGCATTTGTAGCCGTTTGGCCACCATTTTTGAGTGAATTGCCAAAAGTCAGATTTTTCAGAAATTGTGACCCCGGGGCTTAGGGATTTTTTCAAAAAAATCTTTTTCTGCCGGTTAAGTTTTCGAGGGCTGATTTCTTTTCCTGTGATAAAAAGCCTTCTGTTTCAACCGCCAAACCTCTCACGGGAGCATTTGTAACCGTTTGGCCCCATTTTTGAGTGAATTGCCGAAAGTCAGATTTTTTCAGAAATTGTGACCCCGGGGCATAAGGATTTTTTCAAAAAAATCTTTTTCTGCCGGTTAAGTTGTCGAGGGCTGATTTCTTTTGCTGTAATAAAAAGCCTTCTTTTTCGACCGCAATCCTCTCAGGGCAGCATTTTAAATCGTTAGGCCCCATTTTTGAGTGAATTGCCAAAAGTCAGATATTTTCAGAAATTGTGTCCCGGGGGCTTAGCGATTTTTTAAAAAATATCTTTGTCTGCCGGTTAAGTTTTCGAGGGCTGATTTCTTTTGCTGTGATAAAAAGCCTTCTGTTTCGACCGCCAAACCTCTGAGGGGAGCATTTGCA
Source organism: Podarcis lilfordi (assembly GCA_947686815.1). Lineage (NCBI taxonomy): Eukaryota > Metazoa > Chordata > Lepidosauria > Squamata > Lacertidae > Podarcis > Podarcis lilfordi. The sequence goes on from OX395130.1 coordinate 11,235,659, forward strand.
ACCGTTTGGCACCATTTTTGAGTTAGTTGCCGAAAGTCAGATTTTTTCAGAAATTGTGACCCCGGGGCTTAGGGATTTTTTCAAAATAATCTTTTTCTGCCGGTTACGTTGTCGAGGTCTGATTTCTTGTCCTGTGATATAAAGCCTTCTGTTTCGACCGCCAAAGCTCTCAGGGGAGCATTTTCAACCGTTTGGCACCATTTTTGAGTGAATTGCCGAAAGGCAGATTTTTGATGAAATTGTGACCCGGGGCTTAGGGATTTTTTCAAAAAATCTTTTCTGCCGGTAAAGTTGTTGAGGGTTGATTTCTTTTCCTGTGATAAAAGCCTTCTGTTTCGACCGCCAAACCTCTGAGGGGAGCATTTGCACCATTTTAGCGTCAATAGCCAAAAGTCATATTTTTTCAGATATTGTAATCCCGGGGCTTAGCGATTTTTTCAAAAAAATCTTTTTTTGCCGGTTAAGTTGTTGAAGGCTGATTCCTTGTCCTGTTATAAAAAGCCTTCTGTTTCGACCGCCAAACCTCTTAGGGCAGCATTTGTAACCGTTTGGCCCCATTTTTGAGTGAATTGCCAAAAGTCAGATTTTTTCAGAAATTGTGACCCGGAGCTTAGCGATTTTTTCAAAAAATCTTTTCTGCCGGTTAAGTTGTTGAAGGCTGATTTCTTTTGCTGTAATAAAAAGCCTTCTTTTCGACCGCCAAACCTCTGAGGGGAGCATTTTCAACCGCTTGGCACCATTTTTGAGTGAATTGCCAAAAGTCAGAATTTTTCAGAAATTGTGACCCCGGGACTTAGCGATTTTTTCAAAAAAATCTTTTTCTGCCGGTTAAGTTTTCGAGGGTTGATTTCTTTTCCTGTGATAAAAAGCCTTCTGTTTCGACTGCCAAACCTCTCACAGGAGCATTTGCAACCGTTTGGCACCATTTTTGAGTGAATTGCCGAAAGTCAGATTTTTGAGGAAATTGTGACCCCGGGGCTTAGCGATTTTTTCAAAAAATCTTTTCTGCCGGTTAAGTTTTCGAGGGCTGATTTCTTTGCTGTGATAAAAGCCTTCTGTTTAGACCGCCAAACCTGTCACGGGAGCATTTGCAACCGTTTGGCACCATTTTTGAGTGAATTGCCGAAAGTCAGATTTTTCAGAAATTGTGACCCGGGGCTTAGGGATTTTTTCAAAAAAATCTTTTTCTGCCGGTTAAGTTTTCGAGGGCTGATTTCTTTTCTTGTGATAAAAGCCTTCTGTTTCGACCGCCAAACCTGTCACAGGAGCATTTGCAACCGTTTGGCACCATTTTTGAATGAATTGCCGAAAGTCAGATTTTTGATCAAATTGTGACCCCGGGGCTTTGCGATTTTTGAAAAAATCTTTTTCTGCCGTTTAAGTTTTCGAGGGCTGATTTCTTTTCCTGTGATAAAAAGCCTTCTGTTTCGACCGCCAAACCTCTGAGGGGAGCATTTCAAACCGTTTGGCACCATTTTTTTGTTAATTGCTGAAAGTCAGATTTTTTCAGAAATTGTGACCCGGGGCTTAGCGATTTTTCAAAAAATCTTTTCTGCAGGTTAAGTTTTCGAGGGCTGATTTCTTTTGCTGTGATAAAAAGCCTTCTGTTTCGACCTCCAAACCTCTCACGGGAGCATTTGAAACCGTTTGGCACCATTTTTGAGTGAATTGCCGAAAGTCAGATTTTTTCAGAAATTGTGACCCCGGGGCTTAGCGATTTTTTCAAAAAAATCTTTTTCTGCCGGTTAAGTTTTCGAGGGCTGATTTCTTTTGCTGTGATAAAAAGCCTTCTGTTTCGACCGCCAAACCTCTGAGGGGAGCATTTGCAACATTTTAGAGTAAATTGCCAAAAGTCTGATTTTTTCAGAAATTGTGACCCCGGGGCTTAGCGATTTTTTGAAAACAATCTTTTTCTGCCGGTTAAGTTTTCGAGGGCTGATTTCTTTTGCTGTGATAAAAAGCCTTCTGTTTCGACTGCCAAACCACTCAGGGGAGCATTTGCAACCGTTTGGCCCCATTTTTGAGTGAATTGCCAAAAGTCAGATTTTTTCAGAAATTGTGACCCCGGGGCTTAGCGATTTTTTCAAAAAAATCTTTTTCTGCCGGTTACGTTGTTGAAGGCTGATTTCTTTTCTGTATTAAAAGCCTTCTTTTCGACCGCCAAACCTCTGAGGGAGCATTTTCAACCGCTTGGCACCATTTTTGAGTGAATTGCCAAAAGTCAGAATTTTTCAGAAATTGTGAGCCCGGGGCTTAGCGATTTTTTCAAAAAAATCTTTTTCTGCCGGTTAAGTTTTCGAGGGTTGATTTCTTTTCCTGTGATAAAAAGCCTTCTGTTTCGACCGCCAAACCTCTCACAGGAGCATTTGCAACCGTTTGGCAGCATTTTTTAGTGAAATGACCAAAGTCAGAATTTTGATGTAAATGTGACCCCGGGGCTTAGCGATTTTTTCAAAAAAATCTTTTTCTGCCGGTTAAGTTTTTGACGGCTGATTTCTTTTGCTGTGATAAAAGCCTTCTGTTTCGACCGCCAAACCTCTGAGGAGCATTTGCAACCGTTTGGCACCATTTTTGAGTGAATTGCCGAAAGTCAGATTTTTTCAGAAATTGTGACCCCGAGGCTTAGCGATTTTTTCTAAAAAATCTTTTTCTGCGGTAAAGTTTTCGAGGGCCGATTTCTTTGCTGTGATAAAAGCCTTCTGTTTCGACCGCCAAACCTCTGAGGGGAGCATTTGCACCATTTTAGAGTAAATTGCCAAAAGTCTGATTTTTTCAGAAATTGTGACCCCGGGGCTTAGCGATTTTTTGAAAACAACCTTTTTCTGCCGGTTAAGTTGTTGAAGGCTGATTTCTTGTCCTGTGATAAAAAGCCTTCTGTTTCCACCGCCAAACCTATCACGGGAGCAGTTGCAACCGTTTGGCCCCATTTTTGAGTGAATTGCCGAAAGTCAGATTTTTCAGAAATTGTGACCCGGGGCTTAGCGATTTTTTCAAAAAATCTTTTCTGCCGGTTAAGTTGTTGAAGGCTGATTTCTTTTGCTGTGATAAAAAGCCTTCTGTTTCGACTGCCAAACCACTCAGGGGAGCATTTGCAACCGTTTGGCACCATTTTTGAGTAAATTGCCAAAAGTCAGATTTTTTCAGAAATTGTGACCCCGGGGCTTAGCGATTTTTTCAAAAAAATCTTTTTCTGCCGGTTAAGTTGTTGAAGGCTGATTTCTTTTGCTGTAATAAAAAGCCTTCTTTTTCGACCGCCAAACCTCTGAGGGGAGCATTTTCAACCGCTTGGCACCATTTTTGAGTGAATTGCCAAAAGTCAGAATTTTCAGAAATTGTGACCCGGGGCTTAGCGATTTTTCAAAAAAATCTTTTTCTGCCGGTTACATTGTCGAGGTATGATTTCTTGTCCTGTGATATAAAGCCTTCTGTTTCGACCGCCAAACCTCTGAGGGGAGCATTTGCAACCGTTTGGCACCATTTTTGAGTTAATTGCCGAAAGTCAGATTTTTGATGAAATTGTGACACCGCGGCTTAGCGATTTTTCAAAAAATCTTTTCTGCCGGTTAAGTTTTCGAGGGCTGATTTCTTTGCTGTGATAAAAGCCTTCTGTTTCGACCGCCAAACCTCTCACTGGAGCATTTGCAACCGTTTGGCACCATTTTTGAGTGAATTGCCGAAAGTCAGATTTTGATGAAATTGTGACTCCGGGGCTTAGCGATTTTTTCAAAAAATCTTTTCTGCCGGTTAAGTTTTCGAGGGCTGATTTCTTTTGCTGTGATAAAAGCCTTCTGTTTCGACCGCCAAACCTCTCACTGGAGCATTTGCAACCGTTTGGCACCATTTTTGAGTGAATTGCCGAAAGTCAGATTTTTTCAGAAATTGTGACCCCGGGGCTTAGCGATTTTTTCAAAAAAATCTTTTTCTGCCGGTAAAGTTTTCGAGGGCCGATTTCTTTTGCTGTGATAAAAAGCCTTCTGTTTCGACCGCCAAACCTCTGAGGGGAGCATTTGCACCATTTTAGAGTAAATTGCCAAAAGTCTGATTTTTTCAGAAATTGTGACCCCGGGGCTTAGCGATTTTTTTGAAAACAACCTTTTTCTGCCGGTTAAGTTGTTGAAGGCTGATTTCTTGTCCTGTGATAAAAAGCCTTCTGTTTCCACCGCCAAACCTATCACGGGAGCAGTTGCAACCGTTTGGCCCCATTTTTGAGTGAATTGCCGAAAGTCAGATTTTTTCAGAAATTGTGACCCCGGGGCTTAGCGATTTTTTCAAAAAAATCTTTTTCTGCCGGTTACGTTGTAGAAGGCTGATTTCTTTTGCTGTGATAAAAGCCTTCTGTTTCGACTGCCAAACCACTCAGGGAGCATTTGCAACCGTTTGGCACCATTTTTGAGTAAATTGCCAAAAGTCAGATTTTTTGAGTAATTGTTACCCCGGGCTTAGCGATTTTTTCAAAAATATCTTTTTCTGCCGGTTAAGTTGTTGAAGGCTGATTTCTTTGCTGTAATAAAAGCCTTCTTTTCGACCGCCAAACCTCTGAGGGGAGCATTTTCAACCGCTTGGCACCATTTTTGAGTGAATTGCCAAAAGTCAGAATTTTTCAGAAATTGTGACCCCGGGGCTTAGCGATTTTTTCAAAATAATCTTTTTCTGCCGGTTACATTGTCGAGGTCTGATTTCTTGTCCTGTGATATAAAGCCTTCTGTTTCGACCGCCAAACCTCTGAGGGGAGCATTTGCAACCGTTTGGCACCATTTTTGAGTGAATTGCCGAAAGTCAGATTTTTGATGAAATTGTGACACCGCGGCTTAGCGATTTTTTCAAAAAAATCTTTTCTGCCGGTTAAGTTTTCGAGGGCTGATTTCTTTTGCTGTGATAAAAAGCCTTCTGTTTCGACCGCCAAACCTCTCACTGGAGCATTTGCAACCGTTTGGCACCATTTTTGAGTGAATTGCCGAAAGTCAGATTTTTGATGAAATTGTGACCCCGGGGCTTAGCGATTTTTTCAAAAAAATCTTTTCTGCCGGTTAAGTTTTCGAGAGCTGATTTCTTTTGCTGTGATAAAAAGCCTTCTGTTTCGACCGCCAAACCTCTCACTGGAGCATTTGCAACCGTTTGGCACCATTTTTGAGTGAATTGCCGAAAGTCAGATTTTTTCAGAAATTGTGACCCCGGGGCTTAGCGATTTTTGCAAAAAATCTTTTTCTGCCGGTTAAGTTTTCGAGGGCAGATTTCTTTTCCTGTGATAAAAAGCCTTCTGTTTCGACCGCCAAACCTCTCACGGGAGCATTTGCAACCGTTTGGCACCATTTTTGAGTGAATTGCCGAAAGTCAGATTTTTTCAGACATTGTGACCCCGGGCTTAGGGATTTTTTCAAAAAAATCTTTTTCTGCCGGTTAAGTTTTCGAGGGCTGATTTCTTTTGCTGTGATAAAAAGCCTTCTGTTTCGACCGCCAAACCTCTGAGGGGAGCATTTGCTCCATTTTAGAGTGAATTGCCAAAAGTCTGATTTTTTCAGAAATTGTGACCCCGGGGATTAGCGATTTTTTCAAAACAATCTTTTTCTGCCGGTTAAGTTGTTGAAGGCTGATTTCTTGTCCTGTGATAAAAAGACTTCTGTTTCGACCGCCAAACCTCTCAGGGGAGCATTTGTAACCGTTTGGCCCCATTTTTGAGTGAATTGCCAAAAGTCAGATTTTTTCAGAAATTGTGACCCGGGGCTTAGGGATTTTTCAAAAAATCTTTTTCTGCCGGTTAAGTTTTCGAGGGCTGATTTCTTTTCCTGTGATAAAAAGCCTTCTATTTCAACCGCCAAACCTCTCATGGGAGCATTTGTAACCGTTTGGCACCATTTTTGAGTGAATTGCCGAAAGTCAGATTTTTGATGAAATTGTGACCCCGGGGCTTAGGGATTTTTTCAAAATAATCTTTTTCTGCCGGTTACGTTGTCGAGGTCTGATTTCTTGTCCTGTGATATAAAGCCTTCTGTTTCGACCGCCAAAGCTCTCAGGGAGCATTTTCAACCGTTTGGCACCATTTTTGAGTGAATTGCCGAAAGTCAGATTTTTGATGAAATTGTGACCCGGGGCTTATGGATTTTTCAAAAAATCTTTTTCTGCCGGTTAAGTTGTTTAGGGTTGATTTCTTTTCCTGTGATAAAAAGCCTTCTGTTTCGACCGCCAAACCTCTGAGGGGAGCATTTGCACCATTTTAGAGTAAATTGCCAAAAGTCAGATTTTTCAGAAATTGTAATCCAGGGCTTAGCGATTTTTTCAAAAAAATCTTTTTTTGCCGGTTAAGTTCTTGAAGGCTGATTCCTTGTCCTGTGATAAAAAGCCTTCTGTTTCGACCGCCAAACATCTTAGGGCAGCATTTGTAACCGTTTGGCCCCATTTTTGAGTGAATTGCCAAAAGTTAGATTTTTCAGAAATTGTGACCTCGGGGCTTAGCGATTTTTTCAAAAAATCTTTTTCTGCCGGTTAAGTTGTTGAAGGCTGATTTCTTTGCTGTAATAAAAGCCTTCTTTTCGACCGCCAAAGCTCTGAGGGGAGCATTTTCAACCGTTTGGCACCATTTTTGAGTGAATTGCCAAAAGTCAGAATTTTTCAGAAATTGTGACCCCGGGGCTTAGGGATTTTTTCAAAAAAATCTTTTTCTGCCGGTTAAGTTTTCGAGGGCTGATTTCTTTTGCTGTGATAAAAAGCCTTCTGTTTCCACCGCCAAACCTATCACGGGAGCATTTGCAACCGTTTGGCACCATTTTTGAGTGAATTGCCGAAAGTCAGATTTTTTCAGAAATTGTGACCCCGGGGCTTAGCGATTTTTTCAAAAAATCTTTTCTGCCGGTTAAGTTGTTGTAGGCTGATTCCTTGTCCTGTGATAAAAAGCCTTCTGTTTCGACCTCCAAACCTCTGAGGGGAGCATTTGCACCATTTTAGAGTGAATTGCCGAAAGTCAGATTTTTTCAGAAATTGTGACCCCGGGGCTTAGGGATTTTTTCAAAAAAATCTTTTTCTGCCGGTTAAGTTGTCAAGGTCTGAATTCTTTTGCTGTAATAAAAAGCCTTCTGTTTCGACCGCCAAACCTCTGAGGGGAGCATTTGCACCATTTTAGAGTGAATTTCTAAAAGTCATTTTTTTTAAATTGTGACCCCAGGGCTTAGCGATTTTTTGAAAACAATCTTTTTCTGCCGGTTAAGTTGTTGAAGGCTGATTTCTTCTCCTGTGATAAAAAGCCTTCTGTTTCGACCGCCAAACCTCTCAGGGGAGCATTTGCAACCGTTTGGCACCATTTTTGAGTGAATTGCCAAAAGTTGGATTTTTTCAGAAATTGTGACCCTGGGGCTTAGTGATTTTTACAAAAAAATGTTTTTCTGCCGGTTAAGTTGTCGAGGGCTGATTTCTTTTGCTGTAATAAAAAGCCTTCTTTTTCGACCGCCAATCCTCTCAGGGGAGCATTTGTAACCGTTTGGCCCCATTTTTGAGTGAATTGCCAAAAATCAGATTTTTTCAGAAATTGTGACCCTGGGGCTTAGGGATTTTTTCAAAAAAATCTTTTTCTGACGGTTACGTTTTCGATTGCTGATTTCTTTTGCTGTGATAAAAAGCCTTCTGTTTCGACCGCCAAACCTCTGAGGGGAGCATTTGCACCATTTTAGAGTGAATTGCCAAAAGTCAGATTTTTTCAGAAATTGTAATCCCGGGGCTTAGCGATTTTTTCAAAAAAATCTTTTTTTGCCGGTTAAGTTGTTGAAGGCTGATTCCGTGTCCTGTGATAAAAAGCCTTCTGTTTCGACCGCCAAACCTCTCAGGGCAGCATTTGTAACCGTTTGGCCCCATTTTTGAGTGAATTGCCAAAAGTCAGAATTTTTCAGAAATTGTGACCCCGGGGCTTAGGGATTTTTTCAAAAAAATCTTTTTCTGCCGGATAAGTTTTCGAGGGCTGATTTCTTTTGCTGTGATAAAAAGCCTTCTGTTTCCACCGCCAAACCTGTCACGGGAGCATTTGCAACCGTTTGGCACCATTTTTGAGTGAATTGCCGAAAGTCAGATTTTTTCAGAAATTGTGACCCGGGGCTTAGCGATTTTTTCAAAAAATCTTTTCTGCCGGTTAAGTTGTCAAGGTCTGAATTCTTTTGCTGTAATAAAAAGCCTTCTGTTTCGACCGCCAAACCTCTGAGGGGAGCATTTGCACCATTTTAGATTAAATTGCCAAAAGTCTGATTTTTTCAGAAATTGTGACCCCGGGGCTTAGCGATTTTTTGAAAACAATCTTTTTCTGCCGGTTAAGGTGTTGAAGGCTGATTTATTTGCTGTGATAAAAAGCCTTCTGTTTCGACCGCCAAACCTCTCAGGGGAGCATTTGTAACCATTTGGCCCCATTTTTGAGTGAATTGCCAAAAGTCAGAATTTTTCAGAAATTGTGACCCCGGGGCTTAGCAATTTTTTCAAAAATTCTTTTTCTGCGGGTTAAGTTTTCGAGGGCTGATTTCTTTTGCTGTGATAAAAAGCCTTCTGTTTCCACCGCCAAACCTGTCACGGGAGCATTTGCAACCGTTTGGCACCATTTTTGAGTGAATTGCCGAAAGTCAGATTTTTTCAGAAATTGTGACCCCGGGGCTTAGCGATTTTTTCAAAAAAATCTTTTTCTGCCGGTAAAGTTTTAGAGGTGCTGATTTCTTTTGCTGTGATAAAAAGCCTTCTGTTTCCACCGCCAAACCTCTCACGGGAGCATTTGAAACTGTTTGGCACCATTTTTGAGTGAATTGCCGAAAGTCAGATTTTTTCAGAAATTGTGACCCCGGGCCTTAGGGATTTTTTAAAAAAAATCTTTTTCTGCCGGTCAAGTTTTCGAGGTCTGATTTCTTTTGCTGTGATAAAAAGCCTTCTGTTTCGACCGCCAAAGCTCTCAGGGCAGCATTTTCAACCGTTTGGCACCATTTTTGAATGAATTGCCGAAAGTCAGATTTTTTCAGAAATTGTGACCCATGGGCTTAGCGATTTTTTCAAAAAAATCTTTTTCTGCCGGTTAAGTTGTTGAAGGCTGATTTCTTTTGCTGTAATAAAAAGCCTTCTGTTTCCACCGCCAAACCTCTCACGGGAGCATTTGCAACCGTTTGGCACCATTTTTGAGTGAATTGCCAAAAGTCATATTTTTTCAGAAATTGTGACCCTGGGGATTAGCGATTTTTTCAAAAAAATCTTTTTCTGCCGGTTAAGTTTTCGAGGGCTGATTTCTTTTGCTGTGATAAAAAGCCTTCTGTTTCGACTGCCAAACCACTCAGGGGAGCATTTGCAACCGTTTGCCACCATTTTTGAGTGAATTGCCGAAAGTCAGATTTTTTCAGAAATTGTGACCCCGGGGCTTAGCGATTTTTTCAAAAAAATCTTTTTCTGCCGGTTAAGTTTTCGAGGGCTGATTTCTTTTCCTGTGATAAAAAGCCTTCTGTTTCGACCGCCAAACCTCTCACGGGAGCATTTGAAACCGTTTGGCACCATTTTTGAGTGAATTGCCGAAAGTCAGATTTTTTCAGAAATTGTGACCCCGGGAATAGGGATTTTTTCAAAAAAATCTTTTTCTGCCGGTTAAGTTTTCGAGGGCTGATTTCTTTTGCTGTGATAAAAAGCCTTCAGTTTCGACCGCCAAACCTCTGAGGGGAGCATTTGCACCATTTTAGATTAAATTGCCAAAAGTCTGATTTTTTCAGAAATTGTGACCCCGGGGCTTAGCGATTTTTTGAAAACAATCTTTTTCTGCCGGTTAAGGTGTTGAAGGCTGATTTATTTGCTGTGATAAAAAGCCCTCTGTTTCGACCGCCAAACCTCTCAGGGGAGCATTTGTAACCGTTTGGCCCCATTTTTGAGTGAATTGCCAAAAGTGAGATTTTTTCAGAAATTGTGACCCGGGGATTAGGGATTTTTTCAAAAAATTTTTTCTGCCGGTTAAGTTTTCGAGGGCTGATTTCTTTGCTGTGATCAAAAGCCTTCTGTTTCGACCGCCAAACCTCTCAGGGAGCATTTGCACCATTTTTGAGTGAATTGCCGAAAGTCAGATTTTTCAGAAATTGTGACCCCGGGGCTTAGCGATTTTTTCAAAAAAATCTTTTTTTTCTGCCGTTTAAGTTTTCGAGGGCTGATTTCTTTTCCTGTGATAAAAAGCCTTCTGTTTCGACCGCCAAACCTCTGAGGGGAGCATTTTCAACCGTTTGGCACCATTTTTGAGTGAATTGCCGAAAGTCAGAATTTTTCAGAAATTGTCGACCCGGGGTTTATGATTTTTTTCAAAAAAATCATTTTTCTGCCGCTAAAGTTTTCGAGGGCTGATTTCTTTTCCTGTGATAAAAAGCCTTCTGTTTCGACCGCCAAACCTATCACGGGAGCATTTGCAACCGTTTGGCACCATTTTTGAGTGAATTGCCGAAAGTCAGATTTTTTCAGAAATTGTGACCCGGGGCTTAGGGATTTTTTCAAAAAATCTTTTCTGCCGGTTAAGTTTTCGAGGGCTGATTTCTTTTCCTGTGATAAAAAGCCTTCTGTTTCGACCGCCAAACCTCTGAGGGAGCATTTTCAACCGTTTGGCACCATTTTTGTTAATTGCCGAAAGTCAGATTTTTTCAGAAATTGTGACCCGGGGCTTAGCGATTTTTTCAAAAAATCTTTTCTGACGGTTAAGTTTTCGAGGGCTGATTTCCTTTCCTGTGATAAAAAGCCTTCTGTTTCGACCGCCAAACCTCTGAGGGGAGCATTTGCACCATTTTAGAGTAAATTGCCAAAAGTCTGATTTTTTCAGAAATTGTGACCCCGGGGCTTAGCGATTTTTTGAAAACAATCTTTTTCTGCCGGTTAAGTTGCTGACGGTTGATTTCTTTTCCTGTGATAAAAAGCCTTCTGTTTCGACTGCCAAACCTCTCACAGGAGCATTTGCACCATTTTTGAGTGAATTGCCGAAAGTCAGATTTTTCAGAAATTGTGACCCGGGGCTTAGCGATTTTTGAAAAAATCTTTTTCTGCCGGTTAAGTTTTCGAGGGCTGATTTCTTTTCCTGTGATAAAAAGCCTTCTGTTTCGACCGCCAAACCTCTCAGGGGAGCATTTGCAACCGTTTGGCACCATTTTTGAGTGAATTGCCGAAAGTCAGATTTTTTCAGAAATTGTGACCCGGGGCTTAGGGATTTTTTCAAAAAATCTTTTCTGCCGGTTAAGTTTTCGAGGCTGATTTCTTTTCCTGTGATAAAAAGCCTTCTGTTTCGACCGCCAAACCTCTGAGGGAGCATTTTCAACCGTTTGGCACCATTTTTTGTTAATTGCCGAAAGTCAGATTTTTCAGAAATTGTGACCCGGGGCTTAGCGATTTTTTCAAAAAAATCTTTTTCTGCCGGTTAAGTTTTCGATGGCTGATTTCTTTTGCTGTGATCAAAAGCCTTCTGTTTCGACCTCCAAACCTCTCACGGGAGCATTTGAAACCGTTTGGCACCATTTTTGAGTGAATTGCCGAAAGTCAGATTTTTCAGAAATTGTGACCCGGGGCTTAGGGATTTTTTCAAAAAAATCTTTTTCTGCCGGTTAAGTTTTCGAGGGCTGATTTCTTTTGCTGTGATAAAAAGCCTTCTGTTTCGACCGCCAAACCTCTGAGGGGAGCATTTGCACCATTTTAGAGTAAATTGCCAAAAGTCTGATTTTTTCAGAAATTGTGACCCCGGGGCTTAGCGATTTTTTGAAAACAATCTTTTTCTGCCGGTTAAGTTGTTGACGGTTGATTTCTTTTCCTGTGATAAAAAGCCTTCTGTTTCGACCGCCAAACCTCTGAGGGGAGCATTTTCAACCGTTTGGCACCATTTTTGAGTGAATTGCCGAAAGTCAGAATTTTTCAGAAATTGTGACCCCGGGGCTTAGCGATTTTTTCAAAAAAATCTTTTTCTGCCGGTTAAGTTTTCGAGGGCTGATTTCTTTTCCTGTGATAAAAAGCCTTCTGTTTCGACCGCCAAACCTATCACGGGAGCATTTGCAACCGTTTGGCACCATTTTTGAGTGAATTGCCGAAAGTCAGATTTTTTCAGAAATTGTGACCCCGGGGCTTAGGGATTTTTTCAAAAAAACTTTTTCTGCCGGTTAAGTTTTCGAGGGCTGATTTCTTTTCCTGTGATAAAAAGCCTTCTGTTTCGACCGCCCAACCTCTGAGGGAGCATTTTCAACCGTTTGGCACCATTTTTTGTTAATTGCCGAAAGTCAGATTTTTCAGAAATTGTGACCCCGGGGCTTAGCGATTTTTTCAAAAAAATCTTTTTCTGACGGTTAAGTTTTCGAGGGCTGATTTCCTTTCCTGTGATAAAAAGCCTTCTGTTTCGACCGCCAAACCTCTGAGGGGAGCATTTGCACCATTTTAGAGTAAATTGCCAAAAGTCTGATTTTTTCAGAAATTGTGACCCGGGGCTTAGCGATTTTTGAAAACAATCTTTTCTGCCGGTTAAGTTGCTGACGGTTGATTTCTTTTCCTGTGATAAAAAGCCTTCTGTTTCGACTGCCAAACCTCTCACAGGAGCATTTGCACCATTTTTGAGTGAATTGCCGAAAGTCAGATTTTTTCAGAAATTGTGACCCCGGGGCTTAGCGATTTTTTCAAAAAAATCTTTTTCTGCCGGTTAAGTTTTCGAGGGCTGATTTCTTTTCCTGTGATAAAAAGCCTTCTGTTTCGACCGCCAAACCTCTCAGGGGAGCATTTGCAACCGTTTGGCACCATTTTTGAGTGAATTGCCGAAAGTCAGATTTTTTCAGAAATTGTGACCCCGGGGCTTAGGGTTTTTTTTCAAAAAAATCTTTTTCTGCCGGTTAAGTTTTCGAGGGCTGATTTCTTTTCCTGTGATAAAAAGCCTTCTGTTTCGACCGCCAAACCTCTGAGGGAGCATTTGAAACCGTTTGGCACCATGTTTTTGTTAATTGCCGAAAGTCAGATTTTTTCAGAAATTGTGACCCCGGGGCTTAGCGATTTTTTCAAAAAAATCTTTTTCTGCCGGTTAAGTTTTCGATGGCTGATTTCTTTTGCTGTGATAAAAAGCCTTCTGTTTCGACCTCCAAACCTCTCACGGAGCATTTGAAACCGTTTGGCACGATTTTTGAGTGAATTGCCGAAAGTCAGATTTTTTCAGAAATTGTGACCCGGGGCTTAGGGATTTTTTCAAAAAATCTTTTCTGCCGGTTAAGTTTTCGAGGGCTGATTTCTTTTGCTGTGATAAAAAGCCTTCTGTTTCGACCGCCAAACCTCTGAGGGAGCATTTGCACCATTTTAGAGTAAATTGCCAAAAGTCTGATTTTTTCAGAAATTGTGACCCGGGGCTTAGCGATTTTTGAAAACAATCTTTTTCTGCCGGTTAAGTTGTTGACGGTTGATTTCTTTTCCTGTGATAAAAGCCTTCTGTTTCGACCGCCAAACCTCTGAGGGAGCATTTGCACCATTTTTGAGTGAATTGCTGAAAGTCAGATTTTTCAGAAATTGTGACCCGGGGCTTAGCGATTTTTCAAAAAATCTTTTCTGACGGTTAAGTTTTCGAGGGCTGATTTCTTTCCTGTGATAAAAGCCTTCTGTTTCGACCGCCAAACCTCTGAGGGAGCATTTGCAACCGTTTGGCACCATTTTGAGTTAATTGCCGAAAGTCAGATTTTTTCAGAAATTGTGACCCGGGGCTTAGCGATTTTTTCAAAAAAATCTTTTCTGCCGGTTAAGTTGTCGAGGGCTGATTTCTTTTGCTGTAATAAAAAGCCTTCATTATCGACCGCAATCCTCTCAGTGGAGCATTTGTAACCGATTGGCACCATTTTTGAGTGAATTGCCAAAAGTCAGATTTTTTCAGAAATTGTAATCCCGGGGCTTAGCGATTTTTTCAAAAAAATCTTTTTCTGCGTATCAAGTTTTCGAGGGCTGATTGCTTTTGCTGTGATAAAAAGCCTTCTGTTTCGACCGCCAAACCACTGAGGAGAGCATTTGCAACCGTTTGGTACCATTTTTGAGTTAATTGCCGAAAGTCAGATTTTTTCAGAAATTGTGACCCCGGGGCTTAGGGATTTTTTCAAAAAAATCTTTTTCTGCCGGTTAAGTTTTCGAGGTCTGATTTCTTTTGCTGTAATAAAAAGCCTTCTGTTTCGACCGCCAAACCTCTGAGGGGAGCATTTGCAACCGTTTGGAACCATTTTTGAGTCAATTGCCGAAAGTCAGATTTTTGATGAAATTGTGACCCCGGGGCTTAGGGATTTTTTCAAAATAACCTTTTTCTACCGGTTAAGTTTTCGAGGGCTGATTTCTTTTCCTGTGATCAAAAGCCTTCTGTTTCGACCTCCAAACCTCTCACGGGAGCATTTGAAACCGTTTGGCACCGTTTTTGAGTGAATTGCCGAAAGTCAGATTTTTTCAGAAATTGCGACCCCGGGGCTTAGCGATTTTTTCAAAAAAATCTTTTTCTGCCGGTTAAGTTTTCGAGGGCTGATTTCTTTTCCTGTGATAAAAAGCCTTCTGTTTCGACCGCCAAACCTGTCACGGGAGCATTTGCAACCGTTTGGCACCATTTTTGAGTGAATTGCCGAAAGTCAGATTTTTTCAGATATTGTGACCTCGGGGCTTAGGGATTTTTCAAAAAATCTTTTTCTGCCAGTTAAGTTGTTGAAGGCTGATTTCTTGTCCTGTGATAAAAAGCCTTCTGTTTCGACCGCCAAACCTCTCAGGGGAGCATTTGTAACCGTTTGGCCCCATTTTTGAGTGAATTGCCGAAAGTCAGATTTTTTCAGAAATTGTGACCCCGGGGCTTAGGGATTTTTTCAAAAAAATCTTTTTCTGCCGGTTAAGTTTTCGAGGGCTGATTTCTTTTGCTGTGATCAAAAGCCTTCTGTTTCGACCTCCAAACCTCTCACGGGAGCATTTGAAACCGTTTGGCACCATTTTTGAGTGAATTGCCGAAAGTCAGATTTTTCAGAAATTGTGACCCGGGGCTTAGGATTTTTTCAAAAAATCTTTTTCTGCCGGTTAAGTTTTCGAGGGCTGATTTCTTTTGCTGTGATAAAAGCCTTCTGTTTCGACCGCCAAACCTCTGAGGAGAGCATTTGCACCATTTTAGAGTAAATTGCCAAAAGTCTGATTTTTTCAGAAATTGTGACCTGGGGCTTAGCGATTTTTTGAAAACAATCTTTTTCTGCCGGTTAAGTTGTTGACGGTTGATTTCTTTTCCTGTGATAAAAAGCCTTCTGTTTCGACCGCCAAACCTCTGAGGGGAGCATTTGCACCATTTTTGAGTGAATTGCTGAAAGTCAGATTTTTTCAGAAATTGTGACCCCGGGGCTTAGCGATTTTTTCAAAAAAATCTTTTTCTGCCGGTTAAGTTTTCGAGGGCTGATTTCCTTTCCTGTGATAAAAAGCCTTCTGTTTCGACCGCCAAACCTCTGAGGGGAGCATTTGCAACCGTTTGGCACCATTTTTGAGTTAATTGCCGAAAGTCAGATTTTTTCAGAAATTGTGACCCGGGGCTTAGCGATTTTTGAAAAAATCTTTTTCTGCCGGTTAAGTTGTCGAGGGCTGATTTCTTTTGCTGTAATAAAAAGCCTTCTTTTTCGACCGCAATCCTCTCAGGGGAGCATTTGTAACCGTTTGGCCCCATTTTTGAGTGAATTGCCAAAAGTCAGATTTTTTCAGAAATTGTGACCCCGGGGCTTAGAGATTTTTTAAAAAAAATATTTTTCTGCTGGTTAAGTTTTCGAGGGCTGATTTCTTTTGCTGTGATAAAAGCCTTCTGTTTCGACCGCCAAACCTCTGAGGAGCATTTGCAACCGTTTGGCACCATTTTTGAGTTAATTGCCGAAAGTCAGATTTTTCAGAAATTGTGACCCGGGGCTTAGGGATTTTTCAAAAAATCTTTTCTGCTGGTTAAGTTTTCGAGGGCTGATTTCTTTTGCTGTGATAAAAGCCTTCTGTTTCGACCGCCAAACCTCTGAGGGAGCATTTGCAACCGTTTGGAACCATTTTTGAGTCAATTGCCGAAAGTCAGATTTTTGATGAAATTGTGACCCGGGGCTTAGGGATTTTTCAAAATAACCTTTTTCTACCGGTTAAGTTTTCGAGGGCTGATTTCTTTTCCTGTGATAAAAGCCTTCTGTTTCGACCGCCAAACCTCTGAGGGAGCATTTGAAACCGTTTGGTACCATTTTTAGTTAATTGCCGAAAGTCAGATTTTTTCAGAAATTGTGACCCGGGGCTTAGCGATTTTTTCAAAAAATCTTTTTCTGCCGGTTAAGTTTTCGAGGGCTGATTTCTTTTGCTGTGATCAAAAGCCTTCTGTTTCGACCTCCAAACCTCTCACGGAGCATTTGAAACCGTTTGGCACCGTTTTTGAGTGAATTGCCGAAAGTCAGATTTTTCAGAAATTGTGACCCGGGGCTTAGCGATTTTTCAAAAAAATCTTTTCTGCCGGTTAAGTTTTCGAGGGCTGATTTCTTTTCCTGTGATAAAAAGCCTTCTGTTTCGACCGCCAAACCTGTCACGGGAGCATTTGCAACCGTTTGGCACCATTTTTGAGTGAATTGCCGAAAGTCAGATTTTTTCAGAAATTGTGACCCCGGGGCTTAGGGATTTTTTCAAAAAAATCTTTTTCTGCCGGTTACGTTGTCGAGGTCTGATTTCTTGTCCTGTGATATAAAGCCTTCTGTTTCGACCGCCAAAGCTCTCAGGGGAGCATTTTCAACCGCTTGGCACCATTTTTGAGTGAATTGCCGAAAGTCAGATTTTTGATGAAATTGTGACCCCGGGGCTTAGCGATTTTTTCAAAAAAATCTTTTTCTGCCGGTTAAGTTTTCGAGGGCTGATTTCTTTTGCTGTGATAAAAAGCCTTCTGTTTCGACCGCCAAACCTCTCACGGGAGCATTTGCAACCGTTTGGCACCATTTTTGAGTGAATTGCCGAAAGTCAGATTTTTCAGAAATTGTGACCCGGGGCTTAGGGATTTTTTCAAAAAAATCTTTTTCTGCCGGTTAAGTTTTCGAGGGCTGATTTCTTTTGCTGTGACAAAAAGCCTTCTGTTTCGACCTCCAAACCTCTGAGGCGAGCATTTGCACTATTTTAGAATAAATTGCCAAAAGTCTGATTTTTTCAGAAATTGTGAGCATAGCGATTTTTTGAAAAAATCTTTTTCTGCCGGTTAAGTTGTTGAAGGCTGATTTCTTGTCCTGTGATAAAATGCCTTCTGTTTCGACCGCCAAACCTCTCAGGGGAGCATTTGTAACCGTTTGGCCCCATTTTTGAGTGAATTGCCGAAAGTCAGATTTTTCAGAAATTGTGACCCCGGGGCTTAGGGATTTTTCAAAAAATCTTTTCTGCCGGTCAAGTTTTCGAGGGCTGATTTCTTTTGCTGTGATCAAAAGCCTTCTGTTTCGACCTCCAAACCTCTAACGGGAGCATTTGAAACCGTTTGGTACCATTTTTGAGTGAATTGCCGAAAGTCAGATTTTTTCAGAAATTGTGACCCCGGGGCTTAGGGATTTTTTCAAAAAAAATCTTTTTCTGCCGGGTAAGTTTTCGATGGCAGATTTCTTTTGCTTTGATAAAAAGCCTTTTGTTTCGACCCCCAAACCTCTGAGGGAGCATTTGCACTATTTTAGAGTAAATTGCCAAAAGTCTGATTTTTTCAGAAATTGTGACCCCGGGGCTTAGCGATTTTTTGAAAACAATCTTTTTCTGCCGGTTAAGTTGTTGAAGGCTGATTTCTTGTCCTGTGATAAAAAGCCTTCTGTTTCGACCGCCAAACCTCTGAGGGGAGCATTTGTTACCGTTTGGCACCATTTTTGAGTGAATTGCCAAAAGTGAGATTTTTTTCAGAAATTGAGACCCCGGGGCTTAGGGATTTTTTCAAAAAAATCTTTTTCTGCCGGTTAAGTTTTCGAGGGCTGATTTCTTTTCCTGTGATAAAAAGCCTTCTGTTTCAACCGCCACACCTCTCAGGGAGCATTTGTAAACGTTTGGCACCATTTTTGAGTGAATTGCCGAAAGTCAGATTTTTGATGAAATTGTGACCCGGGGCTTAGGGATTTTTTCAAAATAATCTTTTTCTGCCGGTTACGTTGTCGAGGTCTGATTTCTTGTCCTGTGATATAAAGCCTTCTGTTTCGACCGCCAAAGCTCTCAGGGAGCATTTTCAACCGTTTGGCACCATTTTTGAGTGAATTGCCGAAAGTCAGATTTTTTCAGAAATTGTGACCCCGGGACTTAGCAATTTTTTCAAAAAAATCTTTTTCTGCGGGTTAAGTTTTCGAGGGCTGATTTCTTTTGCTGTGATAAAAGCCTACTGTTTCCACCGACAAAGCTCTCAGGGCAGCAATTACAACCGTTTGGCCCAATTTTTGAGTGAATTGCCAAAATTCAGATTTTTTCATAAATTGTGACCCCGGGGCTTAGCGATTTTTCAAAAAATCTTTTTCTGCCGGTTAAGTTTTCGAGGGCTGATTTCTTTTCCTATGATAAAAAGCCTTCCGTTTCGACCGCCAAACCTGTCACGGGAGCATTTGCAATCGTTTGGCACCATTTTTGAGTGAATTGCCGAAAGTCAGATTTTTTCAGAAATTGTGACCCCGGGGCTTAGGGATTTTTTCAAAAAAATCTTTTTCTGCCGGTTAAGTTTTCGAGGGCTGATTTCTTTTGCTGTGATAAAAAAGCCTTCTGTTTCGACCGCCAAACCTCTGAGGGGAGCATTTGCACCCGTTTGGCACCATTTTTGAGTTAATTGCCGAAAGTCAGATTTTTTCAGAAATTGTGACCCGGGGCTTAGGGATTTTTCAAAAAATCTTTTCTGCCGGTTAAGTTTTCGAGGTCTGATTTCTTTTGCTGTGATAAAAGCCTTCTGTTTCGACCGCCACAGCTCTGAGGGCAGCATTTTCAACCGTTTGGCACCATTTTTGAATGAATTGCCGAAAGTCAGATTTTTTCAGAAATTGTGACCCCGGGGCTTAGAAATTTTTTCAAAAAAATCTTTTTCTGCCGGTTAAGTTGTTGAAGGCTGATTTCTTTTGCTGTAATAAAAAGCCTTCTTTTCGACCGCCAAACCTCTGAGGGAGCATTTTCAACCGCTTGGCACCATTTCTGAGTGAATTGCCGAAAGTCAGAATTTTGATGAAATTGTGACCCGGGGCTTAGCGATTTTTTCAAAAATATCTTTTTCTGCCGGTTAAGTTTTCGAGGGCTGATTTCTTTTGCTGTGATAAAAAGCCTTCTGTTTTGACCGCCAAACCTCTCACGGGAGCATTTGCAACCGTTTGCCACCATTTTTGAGTGAATTGCCGAAAGTCAGATTTTTTCAGAAATTGTGACCCCGGGCTTAGCGATTTTTTCAAAAAATCTTTTCTGCCGGTTAAGTTTTCGAGGGCTGATTTCTTTTGCTGTGACAAAAGCCTTCTATTTCGACCTCCAACCCTCTGAGGGGAGCATTTGCACTATTTTAGAATAAATTGCCAAAAGTCTGATTTTTTCAGAAATAGTGACCCCGGGGCTTAGCGATTTTTTGAAAACAATCTTTTTCTGCCGGTTAAGTTGTTGAAGGCTGATTTCTTGTCCTGTGATAAAAAGCCGTCTGTTTCGACCGCCAAACCTCTCAGGGGAGCATTTGTAACCGTTTGGCACCATTTTTGAGTGAATTGCCGAAAGTCAGATTTTTTCAGAAATTGTGACCCGGGGCTTAGGGATTTTTGAAAAAATCTTTTTCTGCCGGGTACGTTGTCGAGGTCTGATTTCTTGTCCTGTGATATAAAGCCTTCTGTTTCGACCGCCAAACCTCTAAGGGGAGCATTTTCAACCGTTTGGCACCATTTTTGAGTGAATTGCCGAAAGTCAGATTTTTGATGAAATTGTGACCCCGGGGCTTAGGGATTTTTTCAAAAAAATCTTTTTCTGCCGGTTAAGTTGTTGAAGGCTGATTTCTTTTGCTGTGATCAAAAGCCTTCTGTTTCGACCGCCAAACCTCTCAGGGGAGAATTTGCACCATTTTTGAGTGAATTGCCGAAAGTCAGATTTTTTCAGAAATTGTGACCCGGGGCTTAGGGATTTTTCAAAAAAATCTTTTCTGCCAGTTAAGTTTTCGAGGGCTGATTTCTTTTGCTGTGATAAAAGCCTTCTGTTTCGACCGCCAAACCTCTGAGGGAGCATTTGCAACCGTTTGGCACCATTTTTGAGTTAATTGCCAAAAGTCAGATTTTTTCAGAAATTGTGACCCCGGGGCTTAGGGATTTTATCAAAAAAATCTTTTTCTGCCGGTTAAGTTTTCGAGGTCTGAATTCTTTTGCTGTGATAAAAAGCCTTCTGTTTCGACCGCCACAGCTCTCAGGGCAGCATTTTCAACCGTTTGGCACCATTTTTGAATGAATTGCCGAAAGTCAGATTTTTTCAGAAATTGTGACCCGGGGCTTAGAAATTTTTCAAAAAATCTTTTTCTGCCGGTTAAGTTGTTGAAGGCTGATTTCTTTTGCTGTAATAAAAAGCCTTCTGTTTCGACCGCCAAACCTCTGAGGAGCATTTTCAACCGCTTGGCACCATTTTTGAGTGAATTGCCAAAAGTCAGAATTTTTCAGAAATTGTGACCCCGGGGCTTAGCGATTTTTTGAAAACAATCTTTTTCTGCCGGTTAAGTTGTTGAAGGCTGATTTCTTGTCCTGTGATAAAAAGCCTTCTGTTTCGACCGCCAAACCTCTCAGGGGAGCATTTGTTAGCGTTTGGCACCATTTTTGAGTGAATTGCCAAAAGTGAGATTTTTTTCAGAAATTGTGACCCCGGGGCTTAGGGATTTTTTCAAAAAACTCTTTTCTGCCGGTTAAGTTTTCGAGGGCTGATTTCTTTTCCTGTGATAAAAGCCTTCTGTTTCAACCGCCAAACCTCTCAGGGAGCATTTGTAACCGTTTGGCACCATTTTTGACTGAATTGCCGAAAGTCAGATTTTTGATGAAATTGTGACCCCGGGGCTTAGGGATTTTTTTCAAAATAATCTGTGTCTGCCGGTTACGTTGTCGAGGTCTGATTTCTGGTCCTGTGATATAAAGCCTTCTGTTTCGACCGCCAAAGCTCTCAGGGGAGCATTTTCAACCGTTTGGCACCATTTTTGAGTGAATTGCCGAAAGTCAGATTTTTGATGAAATTGTGACCCCGGGGCTTAGCAATTTTTTCAAAAAAATCTTTTTCTGCGGGTTAAGTTTTCGAGGGCTGATTTCTTTTGCTGTGATAAAAAGCCTTCTGTTTCCACCGCCAAAGCTCTCAGGGCAGCATTTTCAACCGTTTGGCCCCATTTTTGAGTGAATTGCCAAAAGTCAGATTTTTTCAGAAATTGTGACCCCGGGGCTTAGCGATTTTTTCAAAAAAATCTTTTTCTGCCGGTTAAGTTTTCGAGGGCTGATTTCTTTTCCTGTGATAAAAAGCCTTCTGTTTCGACCGCCAAACCTGTCACGGGAGCATTTGCAATCGTTTGGCACCATTTTTGAGTGAATTGCCGAAAGTCAGATTTTTTCAGAAATTGTGACCCGGGGCTTAGGGATTTTTCAAAAAACTCTTTTCTGCCGGTTAAGTTTTCGAGGGCTGATTTCTTTTCCTGTGATAAAAAGCCTTCTGTTTCAACCGCCAAACCTCTCAGGGGAGCATTTGTAACCGTTTGGCACCATTTTTGAGTGAATTGCCGAAAGTCAGATTTTTGATGAAATTGTGACCCCGGGGCTTAGGGATTTTTTGAAAATAATCTTTTTCTGACGGTTACGTTGTCGAGGTCTGATTTCTTGTCCTGTGATATAAAGCCTTCTGTTTCGACCGCCAAAGCTCTCAGGGGAGCATTTTCAACCGTTTGGCACCATTTTTGAGTGAATTGCCGAAAGTCAGATTTTTGATGAAATTGTGACCCCGGGGCTTAGAAATTTTTTCAAAAAAAATCTTTTTCTGCCGGTTAAGTTGTTGAAGGCTGATTTCTTTTGCTGTAATAATAAGCCTTCTTTTTCGACCGCCAAACCTCTGAGGGGAGCATTTTCAACCGCTTGGAACCATTTTTGAGTGAATTGCCGAAAGTCAGATTTTTGATGAAATTGTGACCCCGGGGCTTAGCGATTTTTTCAAAAAAATCTTTTTCTGCCGGCTAAGTTTTCGAGGGCTGATTTCTTTTGCTGTGATAAAAAGCCTTCTGTTTTGACCGCCAAACCTCTCACGGGAGCATTTTCAACCGTTTGGCACCATTTTTGAGTGAATTGCCGAAAGTCAGATTTTTCAGAAATTGTGACCCCGGGGCTTAGCGATTTTTGAAAAAATCTTTTTCTGCCGGTTAAGTTGTTGAAGGCTGATTTCTTTTGCTGTAATAAAAAGCCTTCTTTTTCGACCGCCAAACCTCTGAGGGGAGCATTTTCAACCGCTTGGCACCATTTTTGAGTGAATTGCCAAAAGTCAGAATTTTTCAGAAATTGTGACCCTGGGGCTTAGCGATTTTTTCAAAAAAATCTTTTTCTGCGGGTTAAGTTTTCGAGGGCTGATTTCTTTTGCTGTGATAAAAAGCCTTCTGTTTCGACCGGCAAACCTCTCACGGGAGCATTTGCAACCGTTTGCCACCATTTTTGAGTGAATTGCCGAAAGTCAGATTTTTTCAGAAATTGTGACCCAGGGCTTAGCGATTTTTTTCAAAAAAATCTTTTTCTGCCGGTTAAGTTTTCGAGGGCTGATTTCTTTTGCTGTGATCAAAAGCCTTCTGTTTCGACCTCCAAACCTCTCAGGGAGCATTTGAAACCGTTTGGTACCATTTTTGAGTGAATTGCCGAAAGTCAGATTTTTTCAGAAATTGTGACCCCGGGGCTTAGGGATTTTTTCAAAAAAATCTTTTTCTGCCGGTTAAGTTTTCGAGGGCTGATTTCTTTTCCTGTGATAAAAAGCCTTCTGTTTCGACCGCCAAACCTCTGAGGGGAGCATTTGCACCATTTTTGAGTGAATTGCCGAAAGACAGATTTTTCAGAAATTGTGACCCGGGGCTTAGGGATTTTTCAAAAAATCTTTTTCTGCCGGTTAAGTTTTCGAGGGCTGATTTCTTTTCCTGTGATAAAAAGCCTTCTGTTTCGACCGCCAAACCTCTGAGGGGAGCATTTGCAACCGTTTGGCACCATTTTTGAGTTAATTGCCGAAAGTCAGATTTTTTTCAGAAATTGTGACCCCGGGGCTTAGCGATTTTTTCAAAAAAATCTTTTTCTGCCGGTTAAGTTTTCGAGGGCTGATTTCTTTTCCTGTGATAAAAAGCCTTCTGTTTCGACCGCCAAACCTCTGAGGGGAGCATTTTCAACCGTTTGGCACCATTTTTGAGTTAATTGCCGAAAGTCAGATTTTTTCAGAAATTGTGACCCCGGGGCTTAGCGATTTTTTCAAAAAAATCTTTTTCTGCCGGTTAAGTTTTCGAGGGCTGATTTCTTTTGCTGTGATAAAAAGCCTCCGGTTTCGACCGCCAAACCTCTGAGGGAGCATTTGCAACCGTTTGGCACCATTTTTGAGTGAATTGCCGAAAGTCAGATTTTTGATGAAATTGTGACCTAGGGGCTTAGGGATTTTTCAAAATAATCTTTTTCTGCCGGTTAAGTTTTCGAGGGCTGATTTATTTTCCTGTGATAAAAGCCTTCTGTTTCGACCGCCAAACCTCTGAGGGAGCATTTGAAACCGTTTGCCACCATTTTTGTGTGAATTGCCGAAAGTCAGATTTTTTCCAGAAATTGTGACCCCGGGGCTTAGCGATTTTTTCAAAAAAATCTTTTTCTGCCGTTTAAGTTTTCGAGGTCTGATTTCTTTTGCTGTGATAAAAAGCCTTCTGTTTCGACCTCCAAACCTCTCACGGGAGGATTTGAAACCGTTTGGCACCATTTTTGAATGAATTTCCGAAAGTCAGATTTTTCAGAAATTGTGACCCGGGGCTTAGGGATTTTTCAAAAAATCTTTTCTGCCGGTTAAGTTTTCGAGGGCTGATTTCTTTTGCTGTGATAAAAAGCCTTCTGTTTCGACCGCCACAGCTCTCAGGGCAGCATTTTCAACCGTTTGGCACCATTTTTGAATGAATTGCCGAAAGTCAGATTTTTTCAGAAATTGTGACCCCGGGGCTTAGCGATTTTTTCAAAAAAATCTTTTTCTGCCGGTTAAGTTTTCGAGGGCTGATTTCTTTTGCTGTGATAAAAAGCCTTCTGTTTCGACCGCCAAACCTCTGAGGGGAGCATTTGCAACCGTTTGGCACCATTTTTGAGTGAATTGCCGAAAGTCAGATTTTTGATGAAATTGTGACCCAGGGGCTTAGGGATTTTTTCAAAATAATCTTTTTCTGCCGGTTAAGTTTTCGAGGGCTGATTTATTTTCCTGTGATAAAAAGCCTTCTGTTTCGACCGCCAAACCTCTGAGGGGAGCATTTGAAACCGTTTGGCACCATTTTTTGTTAATTGCCGAAAGTCAGATTTTTCAGAAATTGTGACCCCGGGGCTTAGCGATTTTTCAAAAAATCTTTTTCTGCCGTTTAAGTTTTCGAGGTCTGATTTCTTTTGCTGTGATAAAAAGCCTTCTGTTTCGACCTCCAAACCTCTCACGGGAGGATTTGAAACCGTTTGGCACCATTTTTGAGTGAATTGCCGAAAGTCAGATTTTTTCAGAAATTGTGACCCCGGGGCTTAGGGATTTTTTCAAAAAAATCTTTTTCTGCCGGTTAAGTTTTCGAGGGCTGATTTCTTTTGCTGTGATAAAAGCCTTCTGTTTCGACCGCCACAGCTCTCAGGGCAGCATTTTCAACCGTTTGGCACCATTTTTGAATGAATTGCCGAAAGTCAGATTTTTCAGAAATTGTGACCCGGGGCTTAGAAATTTTTCAAAAAATCTTTTTCTGCCGGTTAAGTTGTTGAAGGCTGATTTCTTTTGCTGTAATAAAAAGCCTTCTTTTCGACCGCCAAACCTCTGAGGGAGCATTTTCAACCGCTTGGCACCATTTTTGAGTGAATTGCCAAAAGTCAGAATTTTTCAGAAATTGTGACCCGGGGCTTAGCGATTTTTTCAAAAAATCTTTTTCTGCCGGTTAAGTTTTCGAGGGCTGATTTCCTTTGCTGTGATAAAAGCCTTCTGTTTCAACCGCCAAACCTCTCACGGGAGCATTTGCAACCGTTTGGCACCATTTTTGAGTGAATTGCCGAAAGTCAGATTTTTCAGAAATTGTGACCCCGGGAATAGGGATTTTTCAAAAAATCTTTTCTGCCGGTTAAGTTGTTGAGGGCTGATTTCTTTTGCTGTGATAAAAAGCCTTCTGTTTCGACCGCCAAACCTCTGAGGAGCATTTGCACCTTTGGCACTATTTTAGAGTAAATTGCCAAAAGTCTGATTTTTCAGAAATTGTGACCCCGGGCTTAGCGATTTTTTGAAAACAATCTTTTCTGCCGGTTAAGTTGTTGAAGGCTGATTTCTTGTCCTGTGATAAAAAGCCTTCTGTTTCGACCGCCAAACCTCTCAGGGGAGCATTTGTAACCGTTTGGCACCATTTTTGAGTGAATTGCCAAAAGTGAGATTTTTTCAGAAATTTTGACCCCGGGGCTTAGGGATTTTTTCAAAAAATCTTTTTCTGCCGGTTAAGTTTTCGAGGGCTGATTTCTTTTCCTGTGATAAAAGCCTTCTGTTTCAACCGCCAAACCTCTCAGGGAGCATTTATAACCGTTTGGCACCATTTTTGAGTGAATTGCCGAAAGTCAGATTTTTGATGAAATTGTGACCCGGGGCTTAGGGATTTTTGAAAATAATCTTTTCTGCCGGTTACGTTGTCGAGGTCTGATTTCTTGTCCTGTGATATAAAGCCTTCTGTTTCGACCGCCAAAGCTCTCAGGGGAGCATTTTCAACCGTTTGGCACCATTTTTGAGTGAATTGCCGAAAGTCAGATTTTTCAGAAATTGTGACCCGGGGCTTAGCGATTTTTTCAAAAAATCTTTTCTGCCGGTTAAGTTGTTGAAGGCTGATTTCTTTTGCTGTGATAAAAGCCTTCTGTTTCGACCGCCAAACCTCTGAGGGAGCATTTTCAACCGTTTGGCACCATTTTTGAGTGAATTGCCAAAAGTCAGAATTTTTCAGAAATTGTGACCCGGGGCATAGCGATTTTTTCAAAAAATCTTTTTCTGCCGGTTAAGTTTTCTAGGGCTGATTTCTTTTGCTGTGATAAAAGCCTTCTGTTTCAACCGCCAAACCTCTCAGGGAGCATTTGCAACCGTTTGGCACCATTTTTGAGTGAATTGCCGAAAGTCAGATTTTTCAGAAATTGTGACCCGGGACTTAGGGATTTTTTCAAAAAATCTTTTCTGCCGGTTAAGTTGTTCGAGGGCTGATTTCTTTTGCTGTGATAAAAAGCCTTCTGTTTCGACCGCCAAACCTCTGAGGGAGAGCATTTGCACCATTTTTGAGTAAATTGCCAAAAGTCTGATTTTTCAGAAATTGTGACCCAGGGCTTAGCGATTTTTCGAAAACAATCTTTTCTGCCGGTTAAGTTGTTGAAGGCTGATTTCTTGTCCTGTGATAAAAGCCTTCTGTTTCGACCGCCAAACCTCTCAGGGAGCATTTGCAACCGATTGGCCCCATTTTTGAGTGAATTGCCAAAAGTCAGATTTTTCAGAAATTGTGACCCCGGGGCTTAGGGATTTTTTCAAAAAAATCTTTTTCTGCTGGTTAAGTTTTCGAGGGCTGATTTCTTTTCCTGTGATAAAAAGCCTTCTGTTTCAACCGCCAAACCTCTCAGGGGAGCATTTATAACCGTTTGGCACCATTTTTGAGTGAATTGCCGAAAGTCAGATTTTTTCAGAAATTGTGACCCCGGGGCTTAGAAATTTTTTCAAAAAAATCTTTTTCTGCCGGTTAAGTTGTTGAAGGCTGATTTCTTTTGCTGTAATAAAAAGCCTTCTTTTTCGACCGCCAAACCTCTCAGGGGAGCATTTTCAACCGCTTGGCACCATTTTTGAGTGAATTGCCAAAAGTCAGAATTTTTCAGAAATTGTGACCCCGGGGCTTAGCGATTTTTTCAAAAAAATCTTTTTCTGCCGGTTAAGTTTTCTAGGGCTGATTTCTTTTGCTGTAATAAAAAGCCTTCTTTTTCGAACGCCAAACCTCTGAGGGGAGCATTTGCAACCGTTTGGCACCATTTTTGAGTGAATTGCCGAAAGTCAGATTTTTGATGAAATTGTGACCCCGGGGCTTAGGGATTTTTTCAAAAAAATCTTTTTCTGCCGGTTAAGTTGTCGAGGGCTGATTTATTTTCCTGTGATAAAAAGCCTTCTGTTTCGACCGCCAAACCTCTGGGGAGCATTTGAAACCTTTGGCACCATTTTTTAGTTTATTGCCGAAAGTCAGATTTTTTCAGAAATTGTGACCCCGGGGCTTAGCGATTTTTTCAAAAAAATCTTTTTCTGCCGTTTAAGTTTTCGAGGGCTGATTTCTTTTGCTGTGATCAAAAGCCTTCTGTTTCGACCTCCAAACCTCTCACGGGAGGATTTGAAACCGTTTGGCACCATTTTTGAGTGAATTGCCGAAGTCAGATTTTTCAGAAATTGTGACCCGGGGCTTAGGGATTTTTTCAAAAAATCTTTTCTGCCGGTTAAGTTTTCGAGGGCTGATTTCTTTTGCTGTGATAAATAGCCTTCTGTTTCGACCGCCACACCTCTCAGGGGAGCAATTGCAACCGTTTCGCACCATATCTGAGTAAATTGCCGAAAGACAGATTTTTGATGAAATTGTGACCCCGGGGCTTAGCGATTTTTTCAAAATAATCTTTTTCTGCCGGTTACGTTGTCGAGGTCTGATTTCTTGTCCTGTGATATAAAGCCTTCTGTTTCGACCGCCAAAGCTCTCAGGGGACCATTTTCAACCGTGTGGCACCATTTTTGAGTGAATTGCCGAAAGTCAGATTTTTGATGAAATTGTGACCCCGGGGCTTCGCGATTTTTTCAAAAAATCTTTTTCTGCCGGTTAAGTTGTCGAAGGCTGATTTCTTTTGCTGTAATAAAAGCCTTCTGTTTCGACCGCCAAACCTCTCAGGGGAGCATTTGCAACCGTTTGGCACCATTTTTGAGTGAATTGCCAAAAGTCAGAATTTTTCAGAAATTGTGACCCGGGCTTAGCGATTTTTTCAAAAAATCTTTTCTGCCGGTTAAGTTGTCGAGGGCTGATTTCTTTTGCTGTGATAAAAGCCTTCTGTTTCGACCGCCAAACCTCTCAGGGGAGCATTTGCAACCGCTTGGCACCATTTTTGAGTGAATTGCCAAAAGTCAGATTTTTGCTGAAATTGTGACCCCGGGCTTAGCGATTTTTCAAAAAATCTTTTCTGCCGGTTAAGTTGTCGAGGGCTGATTTCTTTTCCTGTGATAAAAAGCCTTCTGTTTCGACCGCCAAACCTCTCAGGGGAGCATTTGCAACCGTTTGGCACCATTTTTGAGTGAATTGCCGAAAGTCAGATTTTTGATGAAATTGTGACCTCGGGGCTTAGGGATTTTTTCAAAAAATCTTTTCTGCCGGTTAAGTTGTCGAGGGCTGATTTCTTTTGCTGTGATAAAAGCCTTCTGTTTCGACCGCCAAACCTCTCAGGGAGCATTTGCAACCGTTTGGCACCATTTTTGAGTGAATTGCCGAAAGTCAGATTTTTCAGAAATTGTGACCCGGGGCTTAGAGATTTTTTCAAAAAATCTTTTCTGCCGGTTAAGTTGTTGAAGGCTGATTTCTTTTGCTGTGATAAAAGCCTTCTGTTTCGACCGCCAAACCTCTCAGGGGAGCATTTGCAACCGCTTGGCACCATTTTTGAGTGAATTGCCAAAAGTCAGAATTTTTCAGAAATTGTGACCCGGGGCTTAGGGATTTTTTCAAAAAATCTTTTCTGCCGGTTAAGTTTTCGAGGGCTGATTTCTTTTCCTGTGATAAAAGCCTTCTGTTTCGACCGCCAAACCTGTCACTGGAGCATTTGCAACCGTTTGGCACCATTTTTGAGTGAATTGCCGAAAGTCAGATTTTTGCAGAAATTGTGACCCCGGGGCTTAGGGATTTTTTCAAAAAATCTTTTCTGCCGGTTAAGTTGTTGAGGGCTGATTTCTTTCCTGTGATAAAAGCCTTCTGTTTCGACCGCCAAACCTCTCAGGGGAGCATTTGCAACCGCTTGGCACCATTTTTGAGTGAATTGCCGAAAGTCAGATTTTTCATGAAATTGTGACCCCGGGCTTAGGGATTTTTTCAAAAAATCTTTTCTGCCGGTTAAGTTTTCGAGGGCTGATTTCTTTTCCTGTGATAAAAAGCCTTCTGTTTCGACCGCCAAACCTCTGAGGGAGCATTTGCAACCGTTTGGCACCATTTTTGAGTGAATTGCCGAAAGTCAGATTTTTGATGAAATTGTGACCCCGGGCTTAGGGATTTTTTCAAAAAATCTTTTCTGCCGGTTAAGTTGTCGAGGGCTGATTTCTTTTCCTGTGATAAAAGCCTTCTGTTTCGACCGCCAAACCTCTCAGGGAGCATTTGCAACCGTTTGGCACCATTTTTGAGTGAATTGCCGAAAGTCAGATTTTTGATGAAATTGTGACCCTGGGCTTAGCGATTTTTTCAAAAAATCTTTTCTGCCGGTTAAGTTGTCGAGGGCTGATTTCTTTTCCTGTGATCAAAAGCCTTCTGTTTCGACCGCCAAACCTCTCACGGGAGCATTTGCAACCGTTTGGCACCATTTTTGAGTGAATTGCCGAAAGTCAGATTTTTGCTGAAATTGTGACCCTGGGCTTAGGGATTTTTTCAAAAAATCTTTTACTGCCGTTTATGTTGTCGTGGGCTTTTTTCTTTTCCTGTTATAAAAGCCTTCTGTTTCAACCGCCAAACCTCTCAGGGGAGCATTTGCAACCTTTTGGCACCATTTTTGAGTGAATTGCCGAAAGTCAGATTTTTGATGAAATTGTGACCCCGGGCTTAGGGATTTTTTCAAAATAATCTTTTCTGCCGGTTACGTTGTCGAGGTCTGATTTCTTGTCCTGTGATATAAAGCCTTCTGTTTCGACCGCCAAAGCTCTCAGGGAGCATTTTCAACCGTTTGGCACCATTTTTGAGTGAATTGCCGAAAGTCAGATTTTTGATGAAATTGTGACCCCGGGCTTAGGGATTTTTCAAAAAATCTTTTTCTGCCGGTTAAGTTGTCGAGGGCTGATTTCTTTTCCTGTGATAAAAGCCTTCTGTTTCGACCAACAAACCTCTCAGGGGAGCATTTGCAACCGTTTGGCACCATTTTTGAGTGAATTGCCAAAAGTCAGAATTTTTATGAAATTGTGACCCCGGGCTTAGGGATTTTTTCAAAAAATCTTTTTTCTGCCGGTTAAGTTTTCGAGGGCTGATTTCTTTTCCTGTGATAAAAAAGCCTTCTGTTTCGACCGCCAAACCTCTGAGGGGAGCATTTTCAACCGCTTGGCACCATTTTTGAGTGAATTGCCAAAAGTCAGAATTTTTCAGAAATTGTGACCCTGGGCTTAGCGATTTTTTCAAAAAATCTTTTCTGCCGGTTAAGTTTTCGAGGGCTGATTTCTTTTGCTGTGATAAAAGCCTTCTGTTACGACCGCCAAACCTCTCAGGGGAGCATTTGCAACCGTTTGGCACCATTTTTGAGTGAATTGCCGAAAGTCAGATTTTTTCAGAGCTTGTGACCCCGGGCTTAGGGATTTTTTCAAAAAATCTTTTCTGCCGGTTAAGTTTTCGAGGGCTGATTTCTTTTGCTGTGATAAAAGCCTTCTGTTTCGACCGCCAAACCTCTGAGGGGAGCATTTGGCACCATTTTAGAATGAATTGCCAAAAGTCTGATTTTTGCTGAAATTTTGACCCGGGCTTAGCGATTTTTCGAAAACAATCTTTTCTGCCGGTTAAGTTGTTGAAGGCTGATTTCTTGTCCTGTGATAAAAGCCTTCTGTTTCGACCGCCAAACCTATCAGGGGAGCATTTGTAACCGTTTGGCCTCATTTTTGAGTGAATTGCCAAAAGTCAGATTTTTCCAGAAATTGTGACCCCGGGGCTTAGCGATTTTTTCAAAAAAATCTTTTTCTGCCGGTTAAGTTGTTGAAGGCTGATTTCTTTTCCTGTTATAAAAAGCCTTCTGTTTCGACCGCCAAACCTCTGAGGGGAGCATTTTCAACCGTTTGGCACCATTTTTGAGTGAATTGCGAAAAGTCAGAATTTTTCAGAACTTGTGACCCCGGGGCTTAGCGATTTTTTCAAAAAAATCTTTTTCTGCCGGTTAAGTTTTCGAGGGCTGATTTCTTTTGCTGTGATAAAAAGCCTTCTGTTTCCACCGCCAAAGCTCTCAGGGCAGCATTTTCAACCGTTTGGCACCATTTTTGAATGAATTGCCGAAAGTCAGATTTTTTCAGAAATTGTGACCCCGGGGCTTAGGGATTTTTTCAAAAAAATCTTTTTCTGCCGGTTAAGTTGTTGAGGGTTGATTTCTTTTGCTGTGATAAAAAGCCTTCTGTTTCGACCGCCAAACCTCTGAGGGGAGCATTTTCAACCGCTTGGCACCATTTTTGAGTGAATTGCCAAAAGTCAGAATTTTTCAGAAATTGTGACCCCGGGGCTTAGGGATTTTTTCAAAAATATCTTATTCTGCCGGTTAAGTTTTCGAGGGCTGATTGCTTTTGCTGTGATAAAAAGCCTTCTGTTTCGACCGCCAAACCTCTCACGGGAGCATTTGCAACCGTTTGGCACCATTTTTGAGTGAATTGCCGAAAGTCAGATTTTTCATGAAATTGTGACCCCGGGCTTAGGGATTTTTTCAAAAAATCTTTTCTGCCGGTTAAGTTGTTGAGGGCTGATTTCTTTTGCTGTGATAAAAGCCTTCTGTTTCGACCGCCAAACCTCTGAGGGAGCATTTGCAACCGTTTGGCACCATTTTTGAGTGAATTGCCGAAAGTCAGATTTTTGCATGAAATTGTGACCCTGGGGATTAGCGATTTTTCAAAAAATCTTTTCTGCCGAGTTAAGTTGTTGAAGGCTGATTTCTTTTCCTGTGATAAAAGCCTTCTGTTTCGACCGCCAAACCTCTCAGGGGAGCATTTGCAACCGTTTGGCACCATTTTTGAGTGAATTGCCAAAAGTCAGAATTTTTCATGAAATTGTGACCCCGGGCTTAGGGATTTTTTCAAAAAAATCTTTTCTGCCGGTTAAGTTTTCGAGGGCTGATTTCTTTTCCTGTGATATTAAGCCCTCTGTTTCGACCGCCAAACCTGTCACTGGAGCATTTGCAACCGTTTGGCACCATTTTTGAGTGAATTGCCGAAAGTCAGATTTTTGCAGAAATTGTGACCCCGGGGCTTAGCGATTTTTTCAAAAAAATCTTGTTCTGCCGGTTAAGTTGTCGAGGGTTGATTTCTTTTCCGGTGATAAAAAGCCTTCTGTTTCGACTGCCAAAGCTTTCAGGGGAGCATTTGCAAGCATTTGGCACCATTTTTGTTTTTTTTTTTTAAAGCAATTTATTGGGTTTTACAATAAGAATAAATGTAATAAACAATATAGCATTCGTCTTAACATAATTTCACATTATCTTTGGACTTCCTCACATCTCCCGCTCCCACCTTCATCATTATAACGTTTTGTCAGCAATTTATCATCTTATTTAAATTCTTATATCTCTTCGATATTTCATAATCTTAAAGTTCTCATAAAGAGTTAAACTTTCACAATTTTTCTTGTTTCCTTAAAAATTTCTAAGTTAAGTGGTGCTCAGTTATTTAGTCCAGCATCTTATTCAGCATTCAATCAAATCACAATGTTTTTGTAGGTAGTTCTTAAATTTCTTCCAATCCTCCTCGATTCTCTCTTCTCCCAGGTCACGGATTCTGCCAGTCATTTCAGCCAGTTGCATATAGTCTATCAGTTGCATCTGCCATTCTTCCAGTGTGGGTAGATCTTGGGTTTTCCAATGTTTTGCGAGTAGTATCCTTGCTGCTGTTGTTGCATACATAAAAATGTCTGGTCCTTCTTTGCCACCCCTTGGCTGACAATACCCAAAAGGAAAGCCTCTGGTTTCTTAGTGAAAGTATATTTAAATACCTTTTTCAATTCATTATAAATCATTTCCCAGAACGCCTTCACTTTAGGGCATGTCCACCAGAGGTGAAAGAACGTTCCTTCACACTCTTTGCATTTCCAGCACTTATTGTCAGACAGGTGGTAAATTTTTGCAAGTTTGACTGGGGTCATATACCATCTATAAATCATTTTCATTACATTTTCTTTCAAAGCATTACATGCAGTAAATTTCAATCCATTACTCCACAGCCTTTCCCAGTCCTCAAACATAATATTATACCCGATATCCTGTGCCCACCTTATCATAGCCGATTTAACCATTTCATCCTGTGTGTTCCATTCCAACAGCAAGTTATACATCCTTGAAAGTATCTTAGTCTTTGGTTCTAACAATTCTGTTTCTAATTTCGATTTCTCCACCTGGAACCCTAGTTTCTTATCACTTTTAAAAACTTCTTTAATCTGAGCATAGTGTAACCAATCTCGCACTTTGTCTTTCATTTTCTCCAAGCTCTGCAATTTCCAATTGTCTCCATCTTTTCTAATATTTCCCAATATTTTGGCCATTTGGCCTCCATATTGGGTCTTTTCGAGCCTTAGCTTCCAAAGGTGAAAGCCACCTTGGTGTTTTATTTTCCAGCAAGTCTTTATATTTTGTCCAGACATTAAACAGTGATTTTCTAACAATATGGTTCTTAAAGGCCTTATTTGCTTTAACTTTGTCATACCATAAATATGCATGCCATCCAAAAACATTGTTAACCCCTCCAAATCTAACACATCAGTGTCTTCAAGAAGTAGCCAGTCTTTTAGCCAGCAGAACGCTGCGGCTTCATAGTACAACTTTAAGTCCGGCAGGGCAAAGCCCCCCTCTTTGTTTAGCATCGGTTAGTATCTTAAACTTAATTCTGGGCTTTTTGCCCTGCCAGACAAACTTCGAAATGTCTCTCTGCCACTTCTGAAAGCACTCCATTTTGTCCAATACCTGCAGTGTTTGAAATAAAAACAACATTCTTGGCAATACATTCATCTTAATCGCAGCAATTCGGCCTAACAAAGAAAGTTTCAATTTTGACCAACTGTCTAAGTCTCTCTTAATTTCTGTCCAACATTTTTCATAATTATCCTTAAATAGACTTAGATTTGTTGCTGTTATGTTTACCCCTAGGTATTTTACTTTTTTAACCACATTAAGTTCCGTCTCATTCTGAAACCGTTCTGACTCTGTCTCAGTCAGATTTTTCCCCAAAACCTTAGTTTTCTGTTTGTTTAGTTTAAATCCCGCCACCCGACCAAAATCATTAATCAATTGTAATACTCTTTTCGTGCTAGGCTCTGGCTTCTGCAAGGTCAAAACCAGGTCATCTGCAAAAGCTTTTAATTTATATTGTTTCTGACCAACCTGAATTCCTTCCACCAGCTGGTCCCTCTAATCATGTTCAATAGCACTTCCAGGACCGAAATAAATAACAAAGGGGAAATAGGGCAACCTTGTCGTGTCCCTTTTTCAATTTTGAACTCTTCTGTAACCACATTATTAACTATCAGTTTTGCTTTCTGTTCTGAATATATCGCCTCGATCCCATTCTCAAAACCCCGTCCCACTCCCATCTCTTTTAAGTTTCCCATCATAAATTTCCAAGAAATGTTATCAAAGGCCTTCTCCGCATCTATAAAAATTAAAACAGCTTTTGTATTTATGTCAGTTTGGAGAAGTTCCAAAATATCAATAATGTTCCTTGTGTTAGCAAACAAATGTCTACCTGGGAGAAAACCGGCCTGGTCCTTATGAATTACTTCATTTAAAACTTTTTTAAATCTGCTTGCCAAAATATCTGCAAATATTTTGTAATCCACATTTAAAAGGGAGATGGGACGGTAGTTCTTCAGTTGTGTCTTTTCAGTTTCTGACTTTGGTATCAATGTGATAAACGCTTCCTTCCACGAATCCGGTGCCCTCTTCCCTCCATAATTTCATTGCTAACCTCCATCAAAGGTTGTATCAAATAGTCTTTTAGTATCTTGTAATACTTGGAGGTCAGCCAGTCTGGCCCTGTAGATTTGCCAAGTTGCATGTTCTTAATAGCTTGTTCAATCTCCTGTCGTGTTATTTTAGAGTTCAGGATTGTCCTATTTTCTTGTGACAGTTTAGATAATCCATTTTTGCCAAAAATTGTTTAATCTCAACTTCGCCTTGCGGCCCTTGGGTGTATAATTTTTAAAATATCTCTGGAAACACTTTCTAATGTCCACTGGATTCTGAATGTTTCTTCCATCAACCTCTAAATTTGTAACCGTGTTTAATCTTTGTCTTCTCTTCAACTGCCAGGATAGCAGTTTTCCACATTTATTCGCCGACTCAAACGTTTTTGTTTCATTAATTTGATCTTCCATTCAATTTCCTGATTTATCAATTTAGAATACTGTGTTTGGTACAGTTTAATTTCTCTCAGAGTTGGCTGTGACTTTGGATTCACTCTTAATTTCTTCTCTAATTCTTTTATTTTATCCAAAATCTTGTCTTTTTTCTCATTTTGTGTTTTTTTCTTTACTACATTCTGTTGTATCAGGAATCCCTCATAACAGCTTTGCTTGCGTCCCAGACGATTCTTTTTTCCACCGAATTGTTCATATTTATCTCAAAATAATCTTTCAAAACTTTTTGGGCCTTCTTGGTAATTTCCTGATCTCTAAACAAATTGTCATTCATCTTCCATCTAAAGGATCCAGTTGGTAGTAGTGTCATGTCCATCTTTACTGCGTTGTGGTCAGAACAGGTCTTTGGGCAGATTTCCACTTTTCTGACCCTAGGTGCCAGGCCTCTAGAGATCCATATTTGGTCGATTCTTGTCCAGGTCAGTTGGGCTTCAGAAAAGAATGTTCCTTCTCTACCTAGTGGGTTCTTTGTTCTCCAAATGTCGATCAAGTCCATATTGTCAGTCATTTCAAAAAAAGGTTTTAGGTAGTCTGCCATCTTTTGTGATGTTTTGACTTTGTGACTTGTCCATGTTAGTTGACACGACCCCGTTCATGTCTCCCATCATTATGATGTTGTTGTAATCCAGATGATCCAGCATTGTCCCCTGCAACTTCTTGTAAAATTCCGATTTCCCTTCATTAGGCGCATAGATTCCTAATATCAGCAGTTTCTCTCCTTGATATTGTATCTCAATAGCCAAAATCCTTCCATGGTCATCTTTAAATAGAAATTTAGGTGACAGGCTCTCTTTTGCATATATCACCACTCCTCTCTTCTTCACTTTATCCGACGAAATAAATTCCTGGCCCAATCTTTTATTTATTAACACTTTTCTGTGGAGCCTCGTCACATGTGTTTCTTGTAAGCAAATAATGTCCAATTGTTCTTTTTTAATATATGAAATATTTTCTTCCTTTTCTCCGGAATATTGCAACCATTAATATTCCAGCTCAACAGTTGCAGAGACATCCTGGATCTATCTGGTTATTTCTCCTGGGGTGGTGTCTTCTCTTGATCTTCAAGTTCCCGAGGTGGAGGTATTGATGCTGGCTTTGCCTCAGGCCCGGAAGGTAGTTCAATTCCTTTATGTAGGTCCTCTCCGTGTGTAGCCAAAAATTTATCTCTCTCTTCCAATGTTCTAATTTTAACCTTTCTCGCTCTAAAGGTAAAAGATAATCCTTGGGAAAATCCCACCTGAATGGAATTGCGTTGCTCCTTAATAGTTTAGCAAGTTCGGAATAGGCAGCTCTAAGGTCCAACAGTTGTCTTGGGATATCTTTATATATCTCAATTCTTCTATCCAAAACTTCCAGTGACTTTTCGTAATGTAGGCCCAAAATCTTATCCCTTTCCTCCTTCGATCTCAATGTAATCAAACAATCCCTGGGCCTCTCCTTCTTTATAAATCTTCCAAGTCTGAAAGCTGACACAATTTTAAAGTCCTTTTCTTCCAAATTCCAGAACTTGGAAAGTTCTTTGGTCAAAAACTCAGTTAGATTTCCTTCTTCTGCCTCTTGTAATGATCTAATCCTCAAATTATTCTCACGATTTCGCAGTTCTATCATAGAAAGATAAGTCTGATGTTCCCCAACTTGTTTAGTGAGTGGTCTTACCTCTTGCTCTAAATTTTCCAATTTTTGTCTGGTATCCTCAGCCAATTTTCGGTTTTCTACTGAGGCCTCCGTCAACTGTCCAATTGCTTGTGTATTCTGTCCCACCTGTGTAGTTAATTTGTTTAGACAATCTGTATTTTTATCAATCTTTGCTGATTGCGCATCTACTTTCTTGTCCAAAGCTTCCAATTTTTCAAAGATTTTTCTAGCACAGAAACAGATGCTCCTGAGGCCATATCTTCCAATTGTAACTGCTCTACTTCACCCTCTCCCTCTTTTGCCTGTAGCAAGGCAGCTTCTTCAAGTTGTACTTCTGAGGGCAAAGTAGGCACAGATGATCTACGTGTCTGCGAGGCTGAGGTTAGATTTGTTAGAGTTGTTTGTCTAACTCTTCCTCTTCTTCTTGTACCACTCATTCCAATGTTATCTATCAGTCAAGGTCACACTGAGTTTTTCCCACAGGAATAGAGAGGCCCAGAGCATGCAGACAACAAGAGAATCGAAAGTAAATGTTTTTATAAAGTCACTGTTTTAATCCAATCCTCTAGAGGGAGCTTAAAGTGTCTTTTCAGAGTCTGATTTAATGTCCCAGAACCTTCCAATATAAGTATTAAGCAGAGTTTAAAAGTAATCACTTTGTTGCAGACAGTGCTTATTTGTCTCCAAAAGAATGTTTCAAATTTAAAAGGTCTCAAT
Source organism: Podarcis lilfordi (assembly GCA_947686815.1). NCBI lineage: Eukaryota > Metazoa > Chordata > Lepidosauria > Squamata > Lacertidae > Podarcis > Podarcis lilfordi. The sequence goes on from OX395130.1 coordinate 11,273,490, forward strand.
ACCCTCAGATTGTTGCAACTTCTGATATACAGTATCCAAGTCAAACACTGACAGCCCACTGTTACAGTGCTCAAGCAATCCTGACTCTGGGTTACACCTTCCAATTTGTAATCCAATAAAAGGGGAAAGTCAAGTGCAAATAAAAGGTCCAAATCTTTAACTTGCTAATTAAACTATAAATAGTAAGTTCCAAAGATGCTTGGCTGTGTAGAGTTTAAAATCTCTTTCTTTCAGCCTCCACTCCACCACTTTAGATGCTTTTTTTCCAAGTTCAATGGCAGCGGAAGACGGACTTCCTGTTTCCACGTCTCTCCGCTTTCAGCCAAATTCAAGCCAATTTAAACCTTCTCATTTAAAATTTGTAATTCCAAGTGATTCAGTCTTTACTCACGAGTAAGTTGTTTTCTTCCAGATCCGAATTTTAACAGGAAAAGGGATCAGCGCTCACCGGCAGCAGCAGCGCGGCTTCACTCCGCTGACTGTGAAACGGCTCACAGCGCCGCAGCCCCCCCTCCACGCTCCGGAGCCTCTTACGAGGCACCATCTGCAGTTGGAGGGCTGCTCTTGGCGCCCGCCGAGCCCCAGGACCCCAGGCTCTTGCTGCCTGGGGTTTTTCTCGTTGGGTCTCCGCTTCGCCGTAGCGGACGACCCGGTTTCACCGGAGCTTCTTCTCCGGTCGGGAGAAGACCGCCATTACCGTTCGCGCCGCCCCCCGGAAGTCTAAAAGTTTGGCATCATTTTTGAATGAATTGCCGAAAGTCAGATTTTTTCAGAAATTGTGACCCCGGGGCTTAGCGATTTTTTCAGAAAAATCTTTTTCTGCCGGTTAAGTTTTCGAGGGCTGATTTCTTTTGCTGTAATAAAAAGCCTTCTGTTTCGACCGCCACAGCTCTCAGGGCAGCATTTTCAACCGTTTGGCACCATTTTTGAATGAATTGCCGAAAGTCAGATTTTTTCAGAAATTGTGACCCCGGGGCTTAGAAATTTTTTCAAAAAAATCTTTTTCTGCCGGTTAAGTTTTTGAAGGCTGATTTCTTGTCCTGTGATAAAAAGCCTTCTGTTTCGACCGCCAAACCTCTCAGGGGAGCATTTGTAACCGTTTGGCCCCATTTTTGAGTGAATTGCCAAAAGTGAGATTTTTTCAGAAATTGTGACCCTGGGGCTTAGCGATTTTTTCAAAACAATCTTTTTCTGCCGGTTAAGTTGTTGAAGGCTGATTTCTTTTGCTGTAATAAAAAGCCTTCTTTTTCGACCGCCAAACCTCTGAGGGGAGCATTTTCAACCGTTTGGCACCATTTTTGAGGGAATTGCCCAAAGTCAGAATTTTTCAGAAATTGTGACCCCGGGACTATGGATTTTTTAAAAAAAATATTTTTCTGGCGGTTGAGTTTTCGTGGGGTGATTGCTTTTGCTGTGATAAAAAGCCTTCTGTTTCGACCGCCAAACCTCTGAGGGGAGCATTTGCACCATTTTAGAGTGAATTGCCGAAAGTCAGATTTTTTCAGAAATTGTGACTCCGGGGATTAGCGATTTTTTCAAAAAAATCTTTTTCTGCCGGTTAAGTTCTTGAAGGCTGATTTCTTTTCCTGTGATAAAAAGCCTTCTTTTTCGACCGCCAAACCTCTCAGGGGAGCATTTGCAACCGTTTGGTACCATTTTTGAGTGAATTGCCAAAAGTCAGAATTTTTCAGAAATTGTGACCCCGGGGCTTAGCGATTTTTTCAAAAAAATCTTTTTCTGCCGGTTAAGTTTTCGATGGCTGATTTCTTTTGCTGTGATAGAAAGCCTTCTGTTTCGACCGCCAAACCTTTCACAGGAGCATTTGCAACCGTTTGGCACCATTTTTTGAGTGAATTGCCAAAAGTCAGATTTTTCAGAAATTGTGACCCGGGCTTAGCGATTTTTTCAGAAAATCTTTTTCTGCCGGTTAAGTTTTCGAGGGCTGATTTCTTTTGCTGTGATAAAAGCCTTCTGTTTCGACCGCCAAACCTCTGAGGGGAGCATTTGCACCATTTTAGAGTGAATTGCCGAAAGTCAGATTTTTTCAGAAATTGTGACCCCGGGGCTTAGGGATTTTTTCAAAAAAATATTTTTCTGCCGGTTAAGTTGTCAAGGTCTGATTTCTTTTGCTGTGATAAAAAGCCTTCTGTTTCCACCGCCAAAGCTCTCAGGGCAGCATTTTCAACCGTTTGGCACCATTTTTGAATGAATTGCCGAAAGTCAGATTTTTTCAGAAATTGTGACCCCGGGGCTTAGGGATTTTTTCAAAAAAAATCTTTTTCTTCCGGTTAAGTTGTTGAAGGCTGATTTCTTTGCTCTAATAAAAGCCTTCTTTTCGACCGCCAAACCTCTGAGGGGAGCATTTTCAACCGCTTGGCACCATTTTTGAGTGAATTGCCAAAAGTCAGAATTTTTCAGAAATTGTGACCTCGGGCTTAGCGATTTTTTCAAAAAATCTTTTTCTGCCGGTTAAGTTTTCGAGGGCTGATTTCTTTTCCTGAGATAAAAGCCTTCTGTTTCGACTGCCAAACCTCTGAGGGGAGCATTTTCAACCGTTTGGCACCATTTTTGAGTGAATTGCCGAAAGTCAGATTTTTCAGAAATTGTGACCCCGGGGCTTAGGGATTTTTTCGAAAAAATCTTTTTCTGCCGGTTAAGATTTCGAGGGCTGATTTCTTTTCCTGTGATAAAAAAGCCTTCTGTTTCAACCGCCAAACCTCTCACGGGACCATTTGCAACCTTTTGGCACCATTTTTGAGTGAATTGCCGAAAGTCATATTTTTGATGAAATTGTGACCTCGGGGCTTTGCGATTTTTTCAAAAAATCTTTTCTGTCGGTTAAGTTGTTGAAGGCTGATTTCTTTTGCTGTAATAAAAGCCTTCTTTTCGCCCGCCAAACCTCTGAGGGGAGCATTTTCAACCGTTTGGCACCATTTTTGAGTGAATTGCCAAAAGTCAGAATTTTTCAGAAATTGTGACCCCGGGGCTTAGCGATTTTTTCAAAAAAAATCTTTTTCTGCCGGTTAAGTTGTCGAGGGCTGATTTCTTTTGATGTGATAAAAAGCCTTCTGTTTCAACCGCCAAACCGCTGAGGGGAGCATTTGCAACCGTTTGGCCCCATTTTTGAGTGAATTGCCAAAAGTCAGATTTTTTCAGAAATTGTGACCCGGGGCTTAGCGATTTTTTCAAAAAATCTTTTCTGCCGGTTAAGTTGTTGAGGGTTGATTTCTTTTCCTGTGATAAAAGCCTTCTGTTTCGACCGCCAAACCTCTGAGGGGAGCATTTGCACCATTTTTGAATGAATTGCCGAAAGTCAGATTTTTTCAGAAATTGTGACCCCTGGGCTTAGCGATTTTTTCAAAAAAATCTTTTGCTGCCGGTTAAGTTGTTGAAGGCTGATTCCTTGTCCTGTGATAAAAAGCCTTCTGTTTCGACCGCCAAACCTCTCAGGGGAGCATTTGCAACCGTTTGGCACCATTTTTGAATGAATTTCCGAAAGTCAGATTTTTTCAGAAATTGTGACCCCGGGGCTTAGGGATTTTTTCAAAAAAATCTTTTTCTGCCGGTTAAGATTTCGAGGGCTGATTTCTTTTGCTGTAAAAAAAAGACTTCTTTTTCGACCGCCAAACCTCTGAGGGAAGCATTTTCAACCGTTTGGCACCATTTTTGAGTGAATTGCCAAAAGTCAGAATTTTTCAGAAATTGTGACCCCGGGGCTTAGCGATTTTTTCAAAAAATTCTTTTTCTGCCGGTTAAGTTTTCGAGGGCTGATTTCTTTTGCTGTGATAAAAAGCCTTCTGTTTCGACCGCCAAACCTCTCACGGGAGCATTTGCAACCGTTTGGCACTATTTTTGAGTGAATTGCCGAAAGTCAGATTTTTTCAGAAATTGTGACCCTGGGCTTAGCGATTTTTTCAAAAAATCGTTTTCTGCCGGTTAAGTTTTGCAGGCTGATTTCTTTTGCTGTGATAAAAAGCCTTCTGTTTAGCTGCCAAACCACTGAGGGGAGCATTTGCAACCGTTTGGCACCATTTTTGAGTGAATTGCCAAAAGTCAGATTTTTTCAGAAATTGTGACCCCGGGGCCTTGCGATTTTTTCAAAAAAATCTTTTTCTGTCGGTTAAGTTGTTGAAGGCTGATTTCTTTTGCTGTAATAAAAAGCCTTCTGTTTCGACCGCCAAACCTCTGAGGGGAGCATTTTCAACCGTTTGGCACCATTTTTGAGTGAATTGCCAAAAGTCAGAATTTTTCAGAAATTGTGACCCCGGGGCTTAGCGATTTTTTCAAAAAAATATTTTTCTGCCGGTTAAGTTGTCGAGGGCTGATTTCTTTTGCTGTGATAAAAAGACTTCTGTTTCAACCGCCAAACCTCTGAGGGGAGCATTTGCAACCGTTTGGCCCCATTTTTTAAATGAATTGCCAAAAGTCAGATTTTTTCAGAAATTGTGACCCCGGGGTTTAGCGATTTTTTCAAAAAAATCTTTTCCTGCCGGTTAAGTTGTTGAAGGCTGATTCCTTGTCCTGTGATAAAAGCCTTCTGTTTCGACCGCCAAACCTCTGAGGGGAGCACTTTGCACCATTTTAGAGTGAATTGCCGAAAGTCAGATTTTTTCAGAAATTGTGACCCTGGGCTTAGTGATTTTTTCAAAAAATCTTTTCCTGCCGGTTAAGTTGTTGAAGGCTGATTCCTTGTCCTGTGATAAAAGCCTTCTGTTTCGACCGCCAAACCTCTCAGGGGAGCATTTGCAACCGTTTGGCACCATTTTTGAATGAATTTCCGAAAGTCAGATTTTTTCAGAAATTGTGACCTCGGGCTTAGGGATTTTTTCAAAAAATCTTTTTCTGCCGGTTAAGTTTTCGAGGGCTGATTTCTTTTGCTGTGATAAAAGCCTTCTGTTTCGACCGCCAAACCTTTCACGGGAGCATTTGCAACAGTTTGGCACCATTTTTGAATGAATTGCCGAAAGTCAGATTATTCCAGAAATTGTGACCTCGGGCTTAGCGATTTTTTCAAAAAATCTTTTTCTGCTGGTTAAGTTTTCGAGGGCTGATTTCTTTTCCTGTGATAAAAGCCTTCTGTTTCGACCGCCAAACCTCTGAGGGAGCATTTGCAACCGTTTTGCACCATTTTTGAGTGAATTGCCGAAAGTCAGATTTTTCAGAAATTGTGACCCTGGGCTTAGGGATTTTTTCAAAAAATCTTTTCTGCCGGTTAAGATTTCGAGGGCTGATTTCTTTTCCTGTGATAAAAGCCTTCTTTTCAACCGCCAAACCTCTCACGGGACCATTTGCAACCTTTTGGCACCATTTTTGAGTGAATTGCCGAAAGTCAGATTTTTGATGAAATTGTGACCCTGGGCTTTGCGATTTTTTCAAAAAATCTTTTCCTGCCGGTTAAGTTGTCGAGGGCTGATTTCTGTCCTGTGATAAAAAGCCTTCTTTTCGACCGCCAAACATCTCAGGGGAGCATTTGCAACCGTTTCGCACCATTTTTGAGTGAATTGCCAAAAGTCAGAATTTTTCAGACATTGTGACCCCGGGGCTTAGCGATTTTTTCAAAAAATCTTTTCTGCCGGTTAAGTTGTCGAGGGCTGATTTCTTTTGCTGTGATAAAAAGCCTTCTGTTTCAACCGCCAAACCTCTGAGGGGAGCATTTGCAACCGTTTGGCCCCATTTTTGAGTGAATTGCCAAAAGTCAGATTTTTCAGAAATTGTGACCTCGGGCTTAGCGATTTTTTCAAAAAAATCTTTTTCTGCCGGTTAAGTTGTTGAGGGTTGATTTCTTTTCCTGTGATAAAAAGCCTTCTGTTTCGACCGCCAAACCTCTCAGGGCAGCATTTGCACCATTTTTGAGTGAATTGCCGAAAGTCAGATTTTTTCAGAAATTGTGACCCTGGGCTTAGCGATTTTTCAAAAAATCTTTTCCTGCCGGTTAAGTTGTTGAAGGCTGATTCCTTGTCCTGTGATAAAAGCCTTCTGTTTCGACCGCCAAACCTCTCAGGGGAGCATTTGCAACCGTTTGGCACCATTTTTGAATGAATTTCCGAAAGTCAGATTTTTCAGAAATTGTGACCCCGGGCTTAGCGATTTTTTCAAAAAAATCTTTTTCTGCCGGTTAAGTTTTCGAGGGCTGATTTCTTTTGCTGTAATAAAAAGCCTTCTTTTTCGACCGCGAAACCTCTGAGGGGAGCATTTTCAACCGTTTGGCACCATTTTTGAGTGAATTGCAAAAAGTCAGAATTTTTCAGAAATTGTGACCTCGGGCTTAGCGATTTTTTCAAAAAATCTTTTCTGCCGGTTAAGTTGTCGAGGGCTGATTTCTTTTGCTGTGATAAAAGCCTTCTGTTTCGACCGCCAAACCTTTCACGGGAGCATCTGCAACAGTTTGGCACCATTTTTGAATGAATTGCAGAAAGTCAGATTTTTCCAGAAATTGTGACCCCGGGGCTTAGCGATTTTTTCAAAAAAGTCTTTTTCTGCTGGTTAAGTTTTCGAGGGCTGATTCCTTTTCCTGTGATAAAAAGCCTTCTGTTTCGACCGCCAAACCTCTGAGGGGAGCATTTGCAACCGTTTGGCACCATTTTTGAGTGAATTGCCGAAAGTCAGATTTTTTCAGAAATTGTGACCCCGTGGCATAGGGATTTTTTCAAAAAAATCTTTTTCTGCCGGTTAAGTTTTCGAGGGCTGATTTCTTTTCCTGTGATAAAAAGCCTTCTGTTTCAACCGCCAAACCTCTGAGCGGAGCATTTGCACCATTTTTGAGTGAATTGCCGAAAGTCAGATTTTTTCAGAAATTGTGACCCCGGGGCTTAGCGATTTTTTCAAAAAAATCTTTTCCTGCCGGTTAAGTTGTTGAAGGCTGATTCCTTGTCCTGTGATAAAAGCCTTCTGTTTCGACCGCCAAACCTCTCACGGGAGCATTTGCAACCGTTTGGCACCATTTTTGAATGAATTTCCGAAAGTCAGATTTTTTCAGAAATTGTGACCTCGGGGCTTAGCGATTTTTTCAAAAAATCTTTTCTGCTGGTTAAGTTTTCGAGGACTGATTCCTTTTCCTGTGATAAAAAGCCTTCTGTTTCGACCGCCAAACCTCTGAGGGGAGCATTTGCAACCGTTTGGCACCATTTTTGAGTGAATTGCCGAAAGTCAGATTTTTTCAGAAATTGTGACCCCGGGCTTAGGGATTTTTTCAAAAAATCTTTTCTGCCGGTTAAGTTTTCGAGGGCTGATTTCTTTTCCTGTGATAAAAGCCTTCTGATTCAACCGCCAAACCTCTCACGGGACCATTTGCAACCTTTGGCACCATTTTTGAGTGAATTGCCGAAAGTCAGATTTTTGATGAAATTGTGACCCTGGGCTTTGCGATTTTTTCAAAAAATCTTTTCTGCCGGTTAAGTTTTCGAGGGCTGATTTCTTTTGCTGTGATAAAAGCCTTCTTTTCGACCGCCAAACCTCTGAGGGGAGCATTTTCAACCGTTTGGCACCATTTTTGAGTGAATTGCCAAAAGTCAGAATTTTTCAGAAATTGTGACCTCGGGGCTTAGCGATTTTTTCAAAAAATCTTTTCTGCCGGTTAAGTTTTCGTGGGCTGATTTCTTTTGCTGTGATAAAAAGCCTTCTGTTTCGACCGCCAAACCTTTCACGGGAGCATTTGCAACAGTTTGGCACCATTTTTGAATGAATTGCCGAAAGTCAGATTATTCCAGAAATTGTGACCCGGGGCTTAGCGATTTTTTCAAAAAATCTTTTCTGCCGGTTAAGTTGTCGAGGGCTGATTTCTTTTCCTGTGATAAAAAGCCTTCTGTTTCGACCGCCAAACCTCTCAGGGGAGCACTTGCAACCGTTTGGCACCATTTTTGAATGAATTTCCGAAAGTCAGATTTTTTCAGAAATTGTGACCCCGGGCTTAGCGATTTTTTCAAAAAATCTTTTTCTGCTGGTTAAGTTTTCGAGGGCTGATTCCTTTTCCTGTGATAAAAGCCTTCTGTTTCGACCGCCAAACCTCTGAGGGAGCATTTGCAACCGTTTGGCACCATTTTTGAGTGAATTGCCGAAAGTCAGATTTTTTCAGAAATTGTGACCCGGGGCTTAGGGATTTTTTCAAAAAATCTTTTCTGCCGGTTAAGTTTTCGAGGGCTGATTTCTTTCCTGTGATAAAAAGCCTTCTGTTTCAACCGCCAAACCTCTCACGGGACCATTTGCAACCTTTTGGCACCATTTTTGAGTGAATTGCCGAAAGTCAGATTTTTTCAGAAATTGTGACCTCGGGCTTTGCGATTTTTTCAAAAAATCTTTTCTGCCGGTTAAGTTTTCGAGGGCTGATTTCTTTTGCTGTGATAAAAAGCCTTCTTTTTCGACCGCTAAACCTCTGAGGGGAGCATTTTCAACCGTTTGGCACCATTTTTGAGTGAATTGCCAAAAGTCAGAATTTTTCAGAAATTGTGACCCCGGGGTTTAGCGATTTTTTCAAAAAAATCTTTTCCTGCCGGTTAAGTTGTTGAAGGCTGATTCCTTGTCCTGTGATAAAAAGCCTTCTGTTTCGACCGCCAAACCTCTCAGGGGAGCATTTGCAACCGTTTGGCACCATTTTTGAATGAATTTCCGAAAGTCAGATTTTTTCAGAAATTGTGACCCGGGGCTTAGCGATTTTTTCAAAAAATCTTTTTCTGCCGGTTAAGTTTTCGAGGGCTGATTTCTTTTCCTGTGATAAAAGCCTTCTGTTTCGACCGCCAAACCTCTGAGGGGAGCATTTGCAACCGTTTGGCACCATTTTTGAGTGAATTGCCGAAAGTCAGATTTTTTCAGAAATTGTGACCTCGGGGCTTAGCGATTTTTTCAAAAATCTTTTCTGCCGGTTAAGTTTTCGAGGGCTGATTTCTTTTCCTGTGTTAAAAGCCTTCTGTTTCAACCGCCAAACCTCTCACGGGACCATTTGCAACCTTTTGGTACCATTTTTGAGTGAATTGCCGAAAGTCAGATTTTTGATGAAATTGTGACCCCGGGGCTTAGGGATTTTTTCAAAATAATCTTTTTCTGCCGGTTAAGTTTTCGAGGGCTGATTTCTTTTGCTGTGATAAAAAGCCTTCTGTTTCAACCGCCAAACATCTGAGGGGAACATTTGCAACCGTTTGGCCCCATTTTTGAGTGAATTGCCAAAAGTCAGATTTTTTTCAGAAATTGTGACCCCGGGGCTTAGCGATTTTTTCAAAAAAATCTTTTTCTGCCGGTTAAGTTGTTTAGGGTTGATTTCTTTTCCTGTGATAAAAAGCCTTCTGTTTCGACCGCCAAACCTCTGAGGGGAACATTTGCACCATTTTAGAGGGAATTGCCGAAAGTCAGATTTTTTTCAGAAATTGTGACCCTGGGCTTAGGGATTTTTTGAAAAAATCTTTTCCTGCCGGTTAAGTTGTTGAAGGCTGATTCCTTGTACTGTGATAAAAAGCCTTCTGTTTCGACCGCCAAACCTCTCAGGGGAGCATTTCCAACCGTTTGGCACCATTTTTGAGTGAATTGCCTAAAGTCAGAATTTTTCAGAAATTGTGACCCCGGGGCTTAGGGATTTTTTCAAAAAAATCTTTTTCTGCCGGTTAAGTTTTCGAGGGCTGATTTCTTTTCCTGTGATAAAAAGCCTTCTTTTTCGACCGCCAAACCTCTGAGGGGAGCATTTTCAACCGTTTGGCACCATTTTTGAGTGAATTGCCGAAAGTCAGATTTTTTATCAAATTGTGACCCCAGGGCTTAGGGATATTTTCAAAAAAATCTTTTCCTGCCGGTTAAGTTGTTGAAGGCTGATTCCTTGTCCTGTGATAAAAAGCCTTCTGTTTCGACCGCCAAACCTCTCAGGGGAGCATTTGCAACCGTTTGGCACCATTTTTGAGTGAATTGCCGAAAGTCAGATTTTTTCAGAAATTGTGACCCCGGGGCTTAGGGGTATTTTCAAAAAAATCTTTTTCTGCCGGTTAAGTTGTTGAAGGCTGATTTATTTTGCTGTAATAAAAAGCCTTCTTTTTCGACCGCCAAACCTCTGAGGGGAGCATTTTCAACCGTTTGGCACCATTTTTGAGTGAATTGCCAAAAGTCAGAATTTTTAAGAAATTGTGAGCCCTGGGCTTAGCGATTTTTTCAAAAAAATCTTTTTCTGCCGGTTAAGTTGTCGAGGGCTGATTTCTTTTGCTGTAATAAAAAGCCTTCTTTTTCGACCGCCAATCCTCTCAGGGGAGCATTTGCAACAGTTTGGCACCATTTTTGAATGAATTGCCGAAAGTCAGATTATTCCAGAAATTGTGACCCCGGGGCTTAGCGATTTTTTCAAAAAATTCATTTTCTGCCGGTTAAGTTTTCGAGGGCTGATTTCTTTTCCTGTGATAAAAAGCCTTCTGCTTCGACCGCCAAACCTCTGAGGGGAGCATTTTCAACCGTTTGGCACCATTTTTGAGTGAATTGCCAAAAGTCAGAATTTTTCAGAAATTGTTACCCCGGGGCTTAGCGATTTTTTCAAAAAAATCTTTTTCTGCCGGTTAAGTTTTCGAGGGCTGATTTCTTTTGCTGTGATAAAAAGCCTTCTGTTTCAACCGCCAAAGCTCTCACGGGAGCATTTGCAACCGTTTGGCAACATTTTTGAGTGAATTGCCAAAAGTCAGATTTTTGATCAAATTGTGACCTCGGGCTTAGTGATTTTTTCAAAAATCTTTTCCTGCCGGTTAAGTTGTCGAGGGCTGATTTCTCGTCCTGTGATAAAAAGCCTTCTTTTTCGACCGCCAAACATCTCAGGGGAGCATTTGCAACCGTTTGGCACCATTTTTGAATGAATTACCGAAAGTCAGATTTTTTCAGAAATTGTGACCCCGGGGCTTAGCGATTTTTTCAAAAAAATCTTTTTCTGCCGGTTAAGTTGTTGACGGTTGATTTCTTTTCCTGTGATAAAAAGCCTTCTGTTTCGACCGCCACACCTCTGAGGGGAGCATTTGCACCATTTTTGAGTGAATTACCAAAAGTCAGATTTTTCCAGAAATTGTGACCCCGGGGCTTAGCGATTTTTTCAAAAAAATATTTTCCTGCCGGTTAAGTTGTTGAAGGATGATTACTTGTGCTGTGATAAAAGCCTTCTGTTTTGACCGCCAAAGATCTCAGGGGAGCATTTGCAACCGTTTGGCACCATTTTTGAATGAATTACCGAAAGTCAGATTTTTTCAGAAATTGTGACCCTGGGCTTAGGGATTTTTCGAAAAAATCTTTTTCTGCCGGTTAAGTTTTCGAGGGCTGATTTCTTTTGCTGTGATAAAAAGCCTTCTGTTTCGATCGCCAAACCTCTGAGGGGAGCATTTGAAAACGTTTGGCACCATTTTTGAATGAATTGCCGAAAGTCAGATTATTCCAGAAATTGTGACCCCGGGGCTTAGCGATTTTTTCAAAAAAATCTTTTTCTGCTGGTTAAGTTTTTGAGGGCTGATTTGTTTTCCTGTGATAAAAAGCCTTCTGCTTCGACCGCCAAACCTCTGAGGGGAGCATTTTCAACCGTTTGGCACCATTTTTGAGTGAATTGCCAAAAGTCAGAATTTTTCAGAAATTGTGACCCTGGGCTTAGCGATTTTTTCAAAAAATCTTTTTCTGCCGGTTAAGTTTTCGAGGGCTGATTTCTTTTGCTGTGATAAAAGCCTTCTGTTTCGACCGCCAAAGCTCTCACGGGAGCATTTGCAACCGTTTGGCACCATTTTTGAGTGAATTGCCAAAAGTCAGATTTTTGATCAAATTGTGACCCGGGGCTTAGTGATTTTTTCAAAAAATCTTTTCCTGCCGGTTAAGTTGTCGAGGGCTGATTTCTTGTCCTGTGATAAAAAAGCCTTCTTTTTCGACCGCCAAACATCTCTGGGGAGCATTTGCACCCGTTTGTCACCATTTTTGAATGAATTACCGAAAGTCTGATTTTTTCAGAAATTGTGACCCGGGGCTTAGCGATTTTTTCAAAAAAATCTTTTTCTGCCGGTTAAGTTGTTGACGGCTGATTACTTGTGCTGTGATAAAAAGCCTTCTGTTTCGACCGCCAAACCTCTGAGGAGCATTTGCAACGTTTGCACCATTTTTGAGTGAATTACCAAAAGTCAGATTTTTCCAGAAATTGTGACCCGGGGCTTAGCGATTTTTTCAAAAATCTTTTCCTGCCGGTTAAGTTGTTGAAGGATGATTCCTTGTCCTGTGATAAAAGCCTTCTGTTTCGACCGCCAAACCTCTCAGGGGAGCATTTGCAACCGTTTGGCACCATTTTTGAATGAATTACCGAAAGTCAGATTTTTTCAGAAATTGTGACCCCGGGGCTTAGCGATTTTTTCAAAAAAATCTTTTTCTGCCGGTTAAGTTTTCGAGGGCTGATTTCTTTTGCTGTGATAAAAAGCCTTCTGTTTCGACCGCCAAACCTCTGAGGGGAGCATTTGCAAACGTTTGGCACCATTTTTGAGTGTATTGCCGAAAGTCAGATTTTTTCAGAAATTGTGACCCCGGGGCTTAGCGATTTTTTCAAAAAAATCTTTTTCTGCTGGTTAAGTTTTTGAGGGCTGATTTGTTTTCCTGTGATAAAAAGCCTTCTGTTTCGACCGCCAAACCTCTGAGGGGAGCATTTTCAATCGTTTGGCACCATTTTTGAGTGCATTGCCAAAAGTCAGAATTTTTCAGAAATTGTGACCCCGGGGTTTAGCGATTTTTTCAAAAAAATCTTTTTCTGCCGGTTAAGTTTTCGAGGGCTGATTTCTTTTGCTGTGATAAAAAGCCTTCTGTTTCGACCGCCAAAGCTCTCACGGGAGCATTTGCAACCGTTTGGCACCATTTTTGAGTGAATTACCGAAAGTCAGATTTTTGATCAAATTGTGACCCCGGGGCTTAGGGATTTTTTCAAAAAAATCTTTTCCTGCCGGTTAAGTTGTCGAGGGCTGATTTCTCGTCCTGTGATAAAAAGCCTTCTGTTTCGACCGCCAAACCTCTCAGGGAGCATTTGCAACCGTTTGGCACCTGAATGAATTACCGAAAGTCAGATTTTTTCCCGAAATTGTGACCCTGGGCTTAGGGATTTTTTCAAAAAATCTTTTTCTGCCGGTTAAGTTTTCGAGGGCTGATTTCTTTTGCTGTGATAAAAGCCTTCTGTTTCGATCGCCAAACCTCTGAGGGGAGCATTTGAAAACGTTTGGCACCATTTTTGAATTAATTGCCGAAAGTCAGATTTTTCAGAAATTGTGACCCGGGGTTTAGCGATTTTTTCAAAAAAATCTTTTTCTGCCGGTTAAGTTTTGAAGGCTGATTTCTTTTGCTGTGATAAAAAGCCTTCTGTTTAGACTGCCAAACCACTCAGGGGAGCATTTGCAACCGTTTGGCACCATTTTTGAGTGAATTGCCAAAAGTCAGATTTTTTCAGAAATTGTGACCCCGGGGCTTAGCGATTTTTCCAAAAAAATCTTTTTCTGCCGGTTAAGTTTTCGAGGGCTGATTTCTTTTGCTGTGATAAAAAGCCTTCTGTTTCAACCGCCAAACCTCTGAGGGGAGCATTTGCAACCGTTTGGCCCCATTTTTGAGTGAATTGCCAAAAGTCAGATTTTTTCAGAAATTGTAATCCTGGGGCTTAGCGATTTTTTCAAAAAAATCTTTTTCTGCCGGTTAAGTTGTTGAGGGTTGATTTCTTTTCCTGTGATAAAAAGCCTTCTGTTTTGACCGCCAAACCTCTGAGGGGAGCATTTGCACCATGTTAGAGTGAATTGCCAAAAGTCAGATTTTTCAGAAATTGTGACCTCGGGCTTAGCGATTTTTTCAAAAAATCTTTTCTGCCGGTTAAGTTTTCGAGGGCTGATTTCTTTTCCTGTGATAAAAAGCCTTCTGTTTCGACTGCCAAAGCTCTCACGGGAGCATTTGCAACCGTTTGGCACCATTTTTGAGTGAATTGCCGAAAGTCAGATTTTTGATCAAATTGTGACCCTGGAGCTTAGCGATTTTTTCAAAAAAATCTTTTCCTGCCGGTTAAGTTGTCGAGGGCTGATTTCTTTTCCTGTGATAAAAAGCCTTCTGTTTCGACCGCCAAACATCTCAGGGGAGCATTTGCAACCGTTTGGCACCATTTTTGAATGAATTACCGAAAGTCAGATTTTTCCCGAAATTGTGACCCCGGGGCTTAGCGATTTTTTCAAAAAAATCTTTTTCTGCCGGTTAAGTTTTCGAGGGCTGATTTCTTTTGCTGTGATAAAAAGCCTTCTGTTTCGACCGCCAAACCTCTCACGGGAGCATTTGCACCATTTTTGAGTGAATTGCCGAAAGTCAGATTTTTGATGAAATTGTGAGCCCGGGGCTTAGCGATTTTTTCAAAAAAATCTTTTTCTGCCGGTTAAGTTGTTGAAGGCTGATTTCTTGTCCTGTGATAAAAGCCTTCTGTTTAGACTGCCAAACCACTCAGGGAGCATTTGCAACCGTTTGGCACCATTTTTGAGTGAATTGCCAAAAGTCAGATTTTTTCAGAAATTGTGACCCGGGCTTAGCGATTTTTTCAAAAAATCTTTTCTGTCGGTTAAGTTGTTGAAGGCTGATTTCTTTTGCTGTAATAAAAGCCTTCTTTTCGACCGCCAAACCTCTGAGGGAGCATTTTCAACCGTTTGGCACCATTTTTGAGTGAATTGCCAAAAGTCAGAATTTTTCAGAAATTGTGACCCGGGGCTTAGCGATTTTTTCAAAAAATCTTTTCTGCCGGTTAAGTTGTCGAGGGCTGATTTCTTTTGCTGTGATAAAAAGCCTTCTGTTTCGACCGCCAAACCTCTGAGGGGATTTGCACCGTTTGCACCATTTTTGAGTGAATTGCCGAAAGTCAGATTTTTTCAGAAATTGTGACCCCGGGGCTTAGCGATTTTTTCAAAAAAATCTTTTTCTGCCGGTTAAGTTGTTGAAGGCTGATTCCTTGTCCTGTGATAAAAAGCCTTCTGTTTCGACCGCCAAACCTCTCAGGGGAGCATTTGCAACCGTTTGGCACCATTTTTGAATGAATTACCGAAAGTCAGATTTTTTCAGAAATTGTGACCCGGGGCTTAGGGATTTTTTCAAAAAATCTTTTTCTGCCGGTTAAGTTTTCGAGGGCTGATTTCTTTGCTGTGATAAAAGCCTTCTGTTTCGACCGCCAAACCTCTGACGGGAGCATTTCAACCGTTGCACCATTTTTGAGTGAATTGCCAAAAGTCAGATTTTTCAGAAATTGTGACCCCGGGCTTAGGGATTTTTTCAAAAAATCTTTTTCTGCCGGTTAAGTTGTTGAAGGCTGATTTCTTTTCCTGTGATAAAAGCCTTCTGTTTCGACTGCCAAACCACTCAGGGAGCATTTGCAACCGTTTGGCACCATTTTTGAGTGAATTGCCAAAAGTCAGATTTTTCAGAAATTGTGACCTCGGGCTTAGCGATTTTTTCAAAAAATCTTTTCTGCCGGTTAAGTTGTTCGAAGGCTGATTTCTTTTGCTGTAATAAAAGCCTTCTGTTTCGACCGCCAAACCTCTGAGGGAGCATTTTCAACCGTTTGGCACCATTTTTGAGTGAATTGCCAAAAGTCAGATTTTTCAGAAATTGTGACCCTGGGCTTAGCGATTTTTTCAAAAAATCTTTTTCTGCCGGTTAAGTTGTCGAGGGCTGATTTCTTTTGCTGTGATAAAAGCCTTCTGTTTCGACCGCCAAACCTCTGAGGGAGCATTTGCACCATTTTTGAGTGAATTGCCGAAAGTCAGATTTTTCAGAAATTGTGACCTCGGGGCTTAGCGATTTTTTGAAAAAATCTTTTTCTGCCGGTTAAGTTGTTGAAGGCTGATTTCTTGTCCTGTGATAAAAAGCCTTCTGTTTCGACCGCCAAACCTCTCAGGGGAGCATTTGCAACCGTTTGGCACCATTTTTGAGTGAATTGCAGAAAGTCAGATTTTTTCAGAAATTGTGACCCCCCGGGGCTTAGCGATTTTTTCAAGAAAATCTTTTTCTGCCGGTTAAGTTTTCGAGGGCTGATTTCTTTTGCTGTAATAAAAAACCTTCTTTTTCGACCGCCAAACCTCTGAGGGGAGCATTTGCAACCGTTTGGCACCAATTTTGAGTGAATTGCCGAAAGTCAGATTTTTGATCAAATTGTGACCCCGGGGCTTAGCGATTTTTTCAAAAAAATCTTTTCCTGCCGGTTAAGTTGTCGAGGGCTGAATTCTCGTCCTGTAATAAAAAGCCTTCTTTTTCAACCGCCAAACATCTCAGGGGAGCATTTGCAACCGTTTGGCACCATTTTTGAATGAATTACCGAAAGTCAGATTTTTCAGAAATTGTGACCTCGGGGCTTAGCGATTTTTTCAAAAAATCTTTTCTGCTGGTTAAGTTTTCGAGGGCTGATTTCTTTTCCTGTGATAAAAGCCTTCTGTTTCGACCGCCAAACCTCTGAGGGAGCATTTGCAACCGTTTGGCACCATTTTAGAGTGAATTGCCAAAAGTCAGATTTTTCCAGAAATTGTGACCCGGGGCTTAGGGATTTTTGCAAAAAATTGTTTTTCTGCTTGTTAAGTTGTCAAGGTCTGATTTCTTTTGTTGTGATAAAAGCCTTCTGTTTCGACTGCCAAACCTCTGAGGGGAGCATTTGCAACCGATTGGCACCATTTTGAGTGAATTGCCGAAAGTCAGATTTTTTCAGAAATTGTGACCCGGGGCTTAGCGATTTTTTCAAAAAATCTTTTCTGCCGGTTAAGTTGTCGAGGGCTGATTTCTTTTGCTGTGAAAAAAAGCCTTCTCTTTCGACTGCCAAACCTCTCAGGGGAGCATTTGCAACCGATTGGCACCATTTTAGAGTGAATTGCCGAAAGTCAGATTTTTTCAGAAATTGTGACCTCGGGGCTTAGCGATTTTTTCAAAAAATCTTTTTCTGCCGGTTAAGTTGTTCGAGGGCTGATTTCTTTTGCTGTGATAAAAGCCTTCTGTTTCAACCGCCAAACATCTGAGGGAGCATTTGCCACCGTTTGGCACCCATTTTGAGTGCATTGCCTAAAGTCAGATTTTTTTCAGAAATTGTGACCCCGGGGCTTAGCGATTTTTCAAAAAATCTTTTTCTGTCGGTTAAGTTGTTGAAGGCTGATTTCTTTTGCTGTAATAAAAGCCTTCTGTTTCGACCGCCAAACCTCTGAGGGGGGCATTTTCAACCGTTTGGCACCCATTTTGAGTGAATTTCCGAAAGTCAGAATTTTTCAGAAATTGTGACCCGGGGCTTAGCGATTTTTTCAAAAAAATCTTTTCCTGCCGGTTAAGTTGTTGCAGGCTGATTCCTTGTCCTGTGATAAAAAGCCTTCTGTTTTGACCGCCAAAGCTCTCACGGGAGCATTTGCAACCGTTTGGCACCATTTTTTTTTTTTTTTTTTTAAGAATATTTATTCAAGTTTTAAAATTAAAAAAAAGAAAGAAACATCAAAACCAGAAAATCAGTCACATACATCTTACAAAAGATACACACCATACAAGAAAAAAAAAAAAAAAGGAAAAAGGAAAAAATACACAAAATCAAAAATCACAATAAAAAATAACAAGAAAAAAAGAATTCAAATTTAACAAACCGTTTTCCCATTTACTTATTTCCGTGACTTCCTCTCACTTCTCTGCTTTGTATTCTAATTCAAATTGTATCTCCAGCAAATCCTTCTAACCTTCTTTTCATTCACTTATTTTAACATTTTAACATTCAAAAATATTTAATTCTCCTCTATCCTTTAGTTTACACTTTATATTTACTTAATTCCATTATACTCTGTCTGCCAATACGGTCTAATATTTCTTCTCCAACCTTTCCTAACATTCTTTTATGTTACAGTGATTCTGTAAATATATTTTAAACTTTTTCCAATCTTGTTCCATCAACCCTTCTTCTTGATCTCGAATTCTTCCAGTCATCTCTGCCAGTTCCATATAGTCTATCACTTTTCTCTGCCATTCTTCTCGGGTAGGCAATTCTTGTGTCTTCCAATATTTCCCGATGAGTATTCTTGCTGCTGCTGTCGCATACATAAAAAAAGTTCTATCTTCCCTTCGCACCAATTGGCCGACCATGCCCAAGAGGAAGGCCTCTGGTTTCTTTAAGAAAGTATATTTCAATACCTTTTTAATTCATTGTATATCATTTCCCAGAATGCCTTGATCTTTGGGCACGTCCACCAAAGGTGAAAGAAAGTACCTTCGTTTTCTTTACATTTCCAACATTTATTATCAGGCAAGTGATAAATTTTTGCTAGCTTGACTGGGGTTAAGTACCACCTGTAAATCATTTTCATTATGTTTTCTCTTAAAGCATTACAAGCCGTAAATTTCATACCTGTGGTCCATAACCGTTCCCAGTCAGCAAACATAATGTTATGCCCAACATCCTGCGCCCATTTAATCATAACAGATTTAACCATTTCATCCTGTGTATTCCATTTCAGCAGCAAATTATACATTCTTGACAAATTTTTAGTTTTAGGTTCTAACAATTCCGTTTCCAGTTTAGATTTTTCCTCCTGGAAGCCAATCTTTTTATCTAAGTTAAAAACCTCCCTTATTTGATAATAATGCAACCAATCTCTGACTTTGGTTTTTAATTTGTCAAAACTCTGCAATTTTAATTTATCTCCAACTTGTTCTAAAATTTCACAATATTTTGGCC
Source organism: Podarcis lilfordi (assembly GCA_947686815.1). NCBI lineage: Eukaryota > Metazoa > Chordata > Lepidosauria > Squamata > Lacertidae > Podarcis > Podarcis lilfordi. The sequence goes on from OX395130.1 coordinate 11,292,145, forward strand.
AGTTTGTCTCCATATTGGTTTTTTCAATGCCTTTGCCTCCATTGGTGATAGCCACCTTGGTGTTTTACTTTCCAACAAGTCCTTATATCTCACCCAAACATTAAACAATGCTTTCCTGACAATATGGTTCTTAAAGGCCTTATGCGCTTTAACTTTATCATACCATAAATATGCATGCCATCCAAAACGTTGTCAAAACCTTCTAAATCCAAAATGTCCACGTTTTCAAGAAGTAGCCAATCTTTCAGCCAGCAAAAAGCGGCTGATTCATAGTAAAGTTTAAGATCTGGCAGGGCTGGGGCCCCTCTTTCCTTTGCATCTGTTAATATCTTAAATTTTATTCTAGGTTTTTGCCCTGCCAGATAAATTTGGAAATGTCTCTTTGCCACCTCTTGAAACAGTCCATTTTGTCCACAATTTGTAATGTTTGAAACAAGAACAACATTCTAGGCAGTACATTCATCTTTATCGCAGCAATTCGGCCAAGCAATGATAACTTCAATTTTGACCATATTTCTAGATCTTTCTTCACCTCTGACCAGCATTTTTCATAATTATCTTTAAACAAATTCACATTTTTAGCAGTCATGTTCACCCCTAAATATTTCACTTTGTTAACAATTGTTAATCCTGTCTCTTTCTGGAATCTCTCCTTCTCTATCTCTGTAAGATTTTTCTCTAATACCTTGGTTTTCATCTTATTTAATTTAAAACCAGCTACTTGACCAAATTCTTGTATTAATTGTAACACCCTTTTTGTGCTAGCTTCTGGCTCCTGTACTGTCAAAACTAAATCATCAGCAAAAGCTTTCAATTTATACTGTTTAGCTCCAAGTTGTATACCTTTAACCAATTGGTCTTTTCTAATCATATTGAGCAGAACCTCAAGGACCGATATAAAAAGCAATGGGGAGATTGGGCAACCCTGTCTTGTTCCTTTCTCTATCTTAAATTCTTCTGTAACTACATTGTTCACAATAAGCTTAGCTTTTTGTTCCGAGTAAATTGCACCTATAGCATTTTCGAAACTTTGGCCTACCCCCATCCCCTGCAAATTTTTCTTCATAAAACTCCAAGAAATATTATCAAACGCTTTCTCTGCATCCACAAATATTAAAACAGCTTTAGTGTTAATATTAACTTGCAGTTTTTCCAAAATGTTAATGATGTTCCTAGTATTGTCTGACAAATGTCTTCCAGGCAGAAAACCCGCCTGGTCTTTATGAATCTCTTTTACCAATACATTTTTTAATCTCTTAGCCATAATTTCAGCAAAAATTTTGTAATCCACGTTTAGCAGGGATATGGGACGGTAGTTCTTCAACTGTGTCTTCTCCCCCTCGGTTTTTGGTATAAGTGTAATGTATGCTTCTTTCCACGACTCGGGTGCTCTTCCTCCCGTAATATTTCATTACAAAGTTCTTTCAACGGTTGCAATAGCCATTCTTTCAAAGTTTTGTAATACTTTGCAGTTAGTCCATCTGGCCCTGGGATTTGCCCAATTTCATATTCAGAATGGCTCCTTCCACTTCTTGATCAGATATAGTCAAATTTAATATTGATTTACTGTCCTGAGATATTTTTTGTAATCCATTATTTTCCAAAAATCTGTCAATATCTAAATCTTTCTGAGCCTCCTGCGTATATAGCTGTTTGAAATAATTCTGAAAGCACTTCCGAATCTCTCCAGGATTCTGTATGTTCTTTCCTTCTACAACCAAGTTTGTAATTGTATTCAGCTTTTGTCTTTTCTTCATTTGCCAGGCCAATAACTTCCCACATTTATTTGCCGATTCGAAGGTCTTTTGTTTCATCTGTTGAATCTTCCATTCTATCTCCTGATTCATCAATTTCATATACTGTACTTGGTATAGCTTTATTTCTTTTAAAATCTCCTGTGAGTTCGGTTTCGCTCTCAGTCTTTTTTCTCCATCCTTTATTTTCTCCAGAATTTTTTCTCTCTTCTCATTTTGGTATCTTTTCCTAATTGCATTTTGTTGTATCAAAATCCTCTCATCACCGCTTTACTAGCATCCCAAATCACTCTTTTTCTGTCGTCGTGTTCAAATTTATTTCGAAATAATCTCTCAGGTTTTTTGAGCCTTTTTAACAATTTCTTCATTCCTAAATAAGGAGTCATTCATCCTCCATCTAAAGGCCCCAATTGGCGTTAATGTCATTTCAATCTTTACTGGATTGTGATCGGAGCAGGTTTTCGGACAAATCACTGCTTTTTTGATTTTAGGAGCCAGTCCTCTAGTTATCCAGATTTGGTCTATTCTTGTCCATGTCATATTTGCTTCAGAGAAGAAGGTTCCTTCTCTTTCCAAGGGGTTCTTTGTTCGCCAAATATCTACCAGATCCATATTGTCAGTCATTTCAAAAAATGTCTTTGGTAATCTTCCATCTTTTGTCACTGTTTGTCTTTGGGCCTTGTCCATATTTGTAGACACTACTCCATTCATATCTCCCATCAAAATAATATTGTAATCCAAATAGTCCAGAAGAGTTTCATGCAATTTCTTAAAGAATTCTGATTTTCCCTCATTTGGTGCATATACTCCTAATATCAAAAATTTCTGTCCTTGGAATTGAATTTCAATTGCTATGTATCTTCCTTGATCATCTTTAAATATGAATTTTGGTGACAGGCTTTCCTTCGCATAAAGTACTACCCCTCTTTTTTAACATTGTCCGATGAAATAAATTCCTCTCCCAATCTTTTATTTATCAGAATTTTCCGATGCAGCCTTGTCACATGAGTCTCTTGTAAACAGATCAAGTCCAAATGTTCTTTTTATGAAATACTCTTCCCCTTTTAGCCGACTAATTTAGACCATTAATGTTCCAACTTAAAATTTGTAGTGTCATTTTGTAACTACTCCCCTTCTCCTCCAGCAGCCCAAAGAAGATTTTCTATGTCTGTCGGTGGCGTTGGTTTGCCTTTTTTCCTGCTTTTTGTCCGGTATAGCAATGTCTTTTCCCAATCCTTTCAGTAGATCTTCTTCATATGCACTCAGGAACTTGTTCTTTTCCTCCACTGATCTGATCTTGGTCTTTCTTCCCTTGAAACTAAAAGATAGGCCTTGGGGAAATTCCCACCTGAATGTTTGGCACCATTTTTGAGTGAATTGCCGAAAGTCAGATTTTTGATCAAATTGTGACCCCGGGGCTTAGTGATTTTTTCAAAAAAATCTTTTCCTGCGGGTTAAGTTGTCGAGGGCTGATTTCTCGTCCTGTGATAAAAAGCCTTCTGTTTCGACCGCCAAACCTCTCAGGGGAGCATTTGCACCATTTTAGAGTGAATTGCCAAAAGTCAGATTTTTCCAGAAATTGTGACCCCGGGGCTTAGCGATTTTTTCAAAAAAATCTTTTCCTGCCGGTTAAGTTGTTGAAGGCTGATTCCTTGTCCTGTGATAAAAAGCCTTCTGTTTCGACAGCCAAACCTCTCAGGGAGCATTTGCAATCGTTTGGCACCATTTTTGAGTGAATTACCGAAAGTCAGATTTTTTAAGAAATTGTGACCCCGGGGCTTAGGGATTTTTTCAAAAAAATCTTTTTCTGCCGGTTAAGTTTTCGAGGGCTGATTTCTTTTGCTGTGATAAAAAGCCTTCTGTTTAGACTGCCAAACCACTCAGGGGAGCATTTGCAACCGTTTGGCACCATTTTTGAGTGAATTGCCAAAAGTCAGATTTTTTCAGAAATTGTGACCCCGGGGCTTAGCGATTTTTTCAAAAAAATATTTTTCTGCCGGTTAAGTTGTTGAAGGCTGATTTCTTTTGCTGTAATAAAAAGCCTTCTTTGTCGACAGCAAAACCTCGGCGGGGAGCATTTCCAACCGTTTGGCACCATTTTTGAGTGAATTGCCGAAAGTCAGAATTTTTCAGAAATTGTGACCCGGGGCTTAGCGATTTTTTCAAAAAATCTTTTCTGCCGGTTAAGTTGTCGAGGGCTGATTTCTTTTGCTCTAATAAAAGCCTTCTGTTTCGACCGCCAAACCTCTCAGGGGAGCATTTGCAACCGTTTTGCACCATTTTTGAATGAATTGCCGAAAGTCAGATTATTCCAGAAATTGTGACCCGGGCTTAGCGATTTTTTCAAAAAAATCTTTTTCTGCTGGTTAAGTTTTCGAGGGCTGATTTCTTTTCCTGTGATAAAAAGCCTTCTGTTTCGACCGCCAAACCTTTGAGGGGAGCATTTTCAACCGTTTGGCACCATTTTTGAGTGAATTGCCAAAAGTCAGAATTTTTCAGAAATTGTGACCCCGGGGCTTAGCGATTTTTTCAAAAAAATCTTTTTCTGCCGGTTAAGTTTTCGAGGGCTGATTTCTTTGCTGTGATAAAAAGCCTTCTGTTTCGACCGCCAAAGCTCTCACGGGAGCATTTGCAACCGTTTGGCACCATTTTTGAGTGAATTGCCGAAAGTCAGATTTTTGATCAAATTGTGACCCCGGGGCTTAGCGATTTTTTCAAAAAAATCTTTTCCTGCCGGTTAAGTTGTTGAAGGATGATTCCTTGTCCTGTGATAAAAAGCCTTCTGTTTCGACCGCCAAACCTCTCAGGGGAGCATTTGCAACCGTTTGGCACCATTTTTGAATGAATTACCGAAAGTCAGATTTTTTCCAGAAATTGTGACCCCGGGGCTTAGCGATTTTTTCAAAAAAATCTTTTTCTGCCAGTTAAGTTGTTGAGGGTTGATTTCTTTTCCTGTGATAAAAAGCCTTCTGTTTCGACCGCCAAACCTTTGAGGGGAGCATTTGCACCATTTTAGAGTGAATTGCCGAAAGTCAGATTTTTTCAGAAATTGTGACCCCGGGGCTTAGGGATTTTTTCAAAAAAAATCTTTTTCTGCCGGTTAAGTTTTCGAGGGCTGATTTCTTTTGCTGTGATAAAAAGCCTTCTGTTTCGACCGCCAAACCTCTGAGGGGAGCATTTGCAACCGATTGGCACCATTTTAGAGTGAATTGCCGAAAGTCAGATTTTTGATCAAATTGTGACCCCGGGGCTTAGCGATTTTTTCAAAAAAATCTTTTCCTGCCGGTTAAGTTGTTGCAGGCTGATTCCTTGTCCTGTGATAAAAAGCCTTCTGTTTTGACCGCCAAAGCTCTCAGGGAGCATTTGCAACCGTTTGGCACCATTTTTGAATGAATTACCGAAAGTCAGATTTTTTCAGAAATTGTGACCCGGGGCTTAGCGATTTTTTCAAAAAATCTTTTTCTGCCGGTTAAGTTTTCGAGGGCTGATTTCTTTTGCTGTGATAAAAGCCTTCTGATTCGACCGCCAAACCTGTGACGGGAGCATTTGCAACCGTTTGGCAGCATTTTTGAGTGAATTGCCGAAAGTCAGATTATTACAGAAATTGTGACCCGGGGCTTAGCGATTTTTTCAAAAAATCTTTTTCTGCCGGTTAAGTTGTTGAAGGCTGATTTCTTTTGCTGTGATAAAAAGCCTTCTGTTTCGACTGCCAAACCACTCAGGGGAGCATTTGCAACCGTTTGGCCCCATTTTTGAGTGAATTGCCAAAAGTCAGATTTTTTCAGAAATTTTGACCCCGGGGCTTAGCGATTTTTTCAAAAAAATATTTTTCTGCCGGTTAAGTTTTCGAGGGCTGATTTCTTTTGCTGTAATAAAAAGCCTTCTGTTTCGACCGCCAAACCTCTGAGGGAGCATTTGCAACCGTTTGGCACCATTTTTGTGTGAATTGCCGAACGTCAGGTTTTTACAGAAATTGTGACCCCGGGCTTAGCGATTTTTTCAAAAAATCTCTTTCTGCCGGTTAAGTTTTCGAGGGCTGATTTCTTTTGCTGTGATAAAAAGCCTTCTGTTTCGATCGCCAAACCTCTGAGGGGCATTTGCAACCGTTTGGCACCATTTTTGAGTGAATTGCCGAAAGTCAGATTTTTTCAGAAATTGTGACCCCGGGGCTTAGGGATTTTTTCAAAAAAATCTTTTTCTGCCGGTTAAGTTGTTGAAGGCTGATTTCTTTTCCTGTGATAAAAAGCCTTCTGTTTTGACTGCCTAACCACTTAGGGGAGCATTTGCAACCGTTTGGCCCCATTTTTGAGTGAATTGCCAAAAGTCAGATTTTTTCAGAAATTTTGACCCCGGGGCTTAGCGATTTTTTCAAAAAAATATTTTTCTGCCGGTTAAGTTTTCGAGGGCTGATTTCTTTTGCTGTAATAAAAAGCCTTCTGTTTCGACCGCCAAACCTCTGAGGGGAGCATTTGCACCATTTTAGAGTGAATTGCCGAAAGTCAGATTTTTGCTGAAATTGTGACCCCGGGGCTTAGCGATTTTTTCAAAAAATCTTTTCTGCCGGTTAAGTTTTCGAGGGCTGATTTCTTTTGCTGTGATAAAAAGCCTTCTGTTTCGACCGCCAAACCTCTGAGGGGAGCATTTGCACCATTTTTGAGTGAATTGCCGAAAGTCAGATTTTTTCAGAAATTGTGACCCCGGGGCTTAGCGATTTTTTTCAAAAAAAATCTTTTTCTGCCGGTTAAGTTGTTGAAGGCTGATTTCTTTTGCTGTTATAAAATGCCTTCTGTTTCGACTGCCAAACCACTCAGGGAGCATTTGCAACCGTTTGGCACCATTTTTGAGTGAATTGCCAAAAGTCAGATTTTTTCAGAAATTGTGACCTCGGGGCTTAGCGATTTTTTCAAAAAATCTTTTCTGCCGGTTAAGTTGTTGAAGGCTGATTTCTTTTGCTGTAATAAAAAGCCTTCTTTTTCGACCGCCAAACCTCTGAGGGGAGCATTTGCAACCGTTTGGCCCCATTTTTGAGTGAATTGCCAAAAGTCAGATTTTTCAGAAATTTTGACCTCGGGGCTTAGCGATTTTTCAAAAAATCTTTTTCTGCCGGTTAAGTTTTCGAGGGCTGATTTCTTTTGCTGTAATAAAAGCCTTCTGTTTCGACCGCCAAACCTCTGAGGGGAGCATTTGGCACCATTTTTGAGTGAATTGCCGAAAGTCAGATTTTTACAGAAATTGTGACCCGGGGCTTAGCGATTTTTTCAAAAAATCTTTTTCTGCCGGTTAAGTTTTCGAGGGCTGATTTCTTTTGCTGTGATAAAAGCCTTCTGTTTCGACCGCCAAACCTCTGAGGGGAGCATTTGCACCATTTTTGAGTGAATTGCCGAAAGTCAGATTTTTTCAGAAATTGTGACCCCGGGGCTTAGCGATTTTTTCAAAAAAATCTTTTTCTGCCGGTTAAGTTGTTGAAGGCTGATTTCTTTTCCTGTGATAAAAAGCCTTCTGTTTCGACTGCCAAACCTCTCACGGGAGCATTTGCAACCGTTTGGCACCATTTTTGAGTGAATTGCCAAAAGTCAGATTTTTTCACAAATTGTGACCCCGGGGCTTAGCGATTTTTTCAAAAAAATCTTTTTCTGCCGGTTACGTTGTTGAAGGCTGATTTCTTTTGCTGTAATAAAAAGCCTTCTTTTTCGACCGCCAAATCTCTGAGGGGAGCATTTTCAACCGTTTGGCACCATTTTTGAGTGAATTGCCGAAAGTCAGATTTTTTATCAAATTGTGACCCCGGGGCTTAGCGATTTTTTCAAAAAAATGTTTTTCTGCCGGTTAAGTTTTCGAGGGCTGATTTCTTTTGCTGTGATAAAAAGCCTTCTGTTTCGACCGCCAAAGCTCTCACGGGAGCATTTGCAACCGTTTGGCACCATTTTTGAGTGAATTGCCGAAAGTCAGATTTTTGATCAAATTGTGACCCCGGGGCTTAGCGATTTTTTCAAAAAATCTTTTCCTGCCGGTTAAGTTGTTGAAGGATGATTCCTTGTCCTGTGATAAAAGCCTTCTGTTTCGACCGCCAAACCTCTCAGGGGAGCATTTGCAACCGTTTGGCACCATTTTTGAACGAATTACCGAAAGTCAGATTTTTTTAGAAATTGTGACCCCGGGGCTTAGCGATTTATTCAATAAAATCTTTTTCTGCCGGTTAAGTTGTTGAAGGCTGATTTCTTTTGCTGTAATAAAAAGCCTTCTTTTTCGACCGCCAAACCTCTGAGGGGAGCATTTGCAACCGTTTGGCCCCATTTTTGAGTGAATTGCCAAAAGTCAGATTTTTTCAGAAATTGTGACCCCGGGGCTTAGCGATTTTTTCAAAAAATAATTTTTCTGCCGGTTAAGTTTTCGAGGGCTGATTTCTTTTGCTGTGATAAAAAGCCTTCTGTTTCGACCGCCAAACCTCTGAGGGGAGCATTTGCACCATTTTTGAGTGAATTGCCAAAAGTCAGATTTTTGATGAAATTGTGACCCCGGGGCTTAGCGATTTTTTCAAAAAATCTTTTCTGCCGGTTAAGTTTTCGAGGGCTGATTTCTTTTGCTGTGATAAAAAGCCTTCTGTTTCGACCGCCAAACCTCTCACGGGAGCATTTGCAACTTTGGCACCATTTTTGAGTGAATTGCCGAAAGTCAGATTTTTCAGAAATTGTGACCTCGGGGCTTAGCGATTTTTTCAAAAAATCTTTTCTGCCGGTTAAGTTGTTGAAGGCTGATTTCTTTGCTGTGATAAAAGCCTTCTGTTTCGACTGCCAAACCACTCAGGGGAGCATTTTCAACCGTTTGGCACCATTTTTGAGTGAATTGCCAAAAGTCAGATTTTTTCACAAATTGTGACCCCGGGGCTTAGCGATTTTTTCAAAAAAAATCTTTTTCTGCCGGTTACGTTGTTGAAGGCTGATTTCTTTTGCTGTAATAAAAAGCCTTCTTTTTCGACCGCCAAATCTCTGAGGGGAGCATTTTCAACCGTTTGGCACCATTTTTGAGTGAATTGCCGAAAGTCAGATTTTTGATGAAATTGTGAGCCCGGGCTTAGCGATTTTTTCAAAAAATCTTTTCTGCCGGTTAAGTTTTCGAGGGCTGATTTCTTTTGCTGTGATAAAAAACCCTAATTTTGCGACCGCCACTCCTGTCACGGGAGCATTTGCAACCGTTTGGCACCATTTGTCACTGAAGGGCCGAACGTCAGATTTTTTCAGACATTGTGACCCGGGGCTTAGCGATTTTTTCAAAAAATCTTTTCCTGCCGGTTAAGTTGTCGAGGGCAGATTTCTTGTCCTGTGATAAAAGCCTTCTGTTTCGACCGCCAAACATCTCAGGGAGCATTTTCAACCGTTTGGCACCATTTTTGAATGAATTACCGAAAGTCAGATTTTTTCAGAAAGTGTTACCCAGGGCTTAGCGATTTTTGCAAAAATCTTTTTCTGCCGGTTACGTTGTTGAAGGCTGATTTCTTTTGCTGTAATAAAAAGCCTTCTTTTTCGACCGCCAAATCTCTGAGGGGAGCATTTTCAACCGTTTGGCACCATTTTTGAGTGAATTGCCGAAAGTCAGATTTTTGATGAAATTGTGACCCCGGGGCTTAGCGATTTTTTCAAAAAAATCTTTTTCTGCCGGTTAAGTTTTCGAGGGCTGATTTCTTTTCCTGTGAAAAAAAGCCTTCTGTTTCGACTGCCAAACCTCTGAGCGGAGCATTTTCAACCGTTTGGCACCATTTTTGAGTGAATTGCCGAAAGTCAGATTTTTTCAGAAAAAGTGACCCGGGCTTAGGGATTTTTTCAAAAAAATCTTTTTCTGCCGGTTAAGTTGTTGAGGGCTGATTTCTTTTGCTGTAATAAAAAGCCTTCTTTTTCGACCGCCAATCCTCTCAGGGGAGCATTTTCAACCGTTTGGCACCATTTTTGAGTGAATTGCCAAAAATCAGAATTTTTCAGAAATTGTGACCCCGGGGATTAGCGATTTTTTCAAAAAAATCTTTTTCTGCCGGTTAAGTTTTCGAGGGCTGATTTCTTTTGCTGTGATAAAAGCCTTCTGTTTCGACCGCCAAAACTCTCACGGGAGCATTTGCAACTGTTTGGCACCATTTTTGAGTGAATTGCCGAAAGTCAGATTTTTTCAGAAATTGTGACCCCGGGGCTTAGCGATTTTTTCAAAAAAATCTTTTCCTGCCGGTTAAGTTTGTCGAGGGCAGATTTCTCGTCCTGTGATAAAAAGCCTTCTTTTTCGACCGCCAAACATCTCAGGGGAGCATTTGCAACCGTTTGGCACCATTTTTGAATGAATTACCGAAAGTCAGATTTTTCCAGAAACTGTGACCCCGGGGCTTAGGGATTTTTTCAAAAAAATCTTTTTCTGCCGGTTAAGTTTTCGAGGGCTATTTTCTTTTCCTGTGATAAAAAGTCTTCTGTTTCGACCGCCAAACCTCTGAGGGTAGCATTTGCAACCGTTTGGCACCATTTTTGAGTGAATTGCCGAAAGTCAGATATTTGATGAAATTGTGAACCCGGGGCTTAGCGATTTTTTCAAAAAAATCTTCTTCTGCCGGTTAAGTTTTCGAGGGCCGATTTCTTTTCCTGTGATAAAAAGCCTTCTGTTTCGACTGCCAAACCTCTGAGGGGAGCATTTTCAACCGTTTGGCACCATTTTTGAGTGAATTGCCGAAAGTCAGATTTTTTCAGAAATTGTGACCCCGGGGCTTAGCGATTTTTCCAAAAAATCTTTTTCTGCCGGTTAAGTTGTTGAGGGCTGATTTCTTTTGCTGTAATAAAAAGCCTTCTTTTTCGACCGCCAATCCTCTCAGGGGAGCATTTTCGACCGTTTGGCACCATTTTTGAGTGAATTGCCAAAAGTCAGAATTTGTCAGAAATTGTGACCCCGGGGATTAGCGATTTTTTCAAAAAAATCTTTTTCTGCCGGTTAAGTTTTCGAGGGCTGATTTCTTTTGCTGTGATAAAAAGCCTTCTGTTTCGACCGCCAAACCTCTGAGGGGAGCATTTGCACCATTTTAGAGTGAATTGCCGAAAGTCAGATTTTTTCAGAAATTGTGACCCCGGGGCTTAGGGATTTTTCAAAAAATCTTTTTCTGCCGGTTAAGTTTTCGAGGGCTGATTTCTTTTGCTGTGATAAAAAGCCTTCTGTTTCGACCGCCAAACCTGTCACGGGAGCATTTGCAACCGTTTGGCACCATTTTTGAATGAATTACCGAAAGTCAGATTTTTCCAGAAATTGTGACCCCGGGGCTTAGGGATTTTTTCAAAAAAATCTTTTTCTGCCGGTTAAGTTTTTGAGGGCTGATTTCTTTTGCTGTGATAAAAAGCCTTCTTTTTCGACCGCCAAATCTCTGAGGGGAGCATTTGCAACCGTTTGGCACCATTTTTGAGTGAATTGCCGAAAGTCAGATTTTTTCAGAAATTGTGAGCCCGGGGCTTAGCGATTTTTTCAAAAAATTTTTTTTCTGCCGGTTAAGTTTTCGAGGGCTGATTTCTTTTGCTGTGATAAAAAGCCTTCTGTTTCGACCGCCAAACCTGTCACGGGAGCATTTGCAACCGTTTGGCACCATTTTTGAGTGAATTGCCGAAAGTCAGATTTTTTCAGAAATTGTGACCCCGGGGCTTAGCGATTTTTTCAAAAAAATCTTTTCCTGCCGGTTAAGTTGTCGAGGGCAGATTTCTCGTCCTGTGATAAAAGCCTTCTTTTCGACCGCCAAACATCTCAGGGAGCATTTTCAAGAGTTTGTCACCATTTTTGATTGAATTCCCGAAAGTCAGATTTTTCCAGAAATTGTGACCCCGGGGCTTAACGATTTTTTCAAAAAAATCTTTTTCTGCCGGTTAAGTTTTCGAGGGCTGATTTCTTCTGCTGTGATAAAAAGCCTTCTGTTTCGACCGCCAAACCTGTCACGGGAGCATTTGCAACCGTTTGGCACCATTTTTGAGTGAATTGCCGAAAGTCAGATTTTTTCAGAAATTGTGACCCCGGGGCTTAGCGATTTTTTCAAAAAAATCTTTTCCTGCCGGTTAAGTTGTCGAGGGCAGATTTCTCGTCCTGTGATAAAAAGCCTTCTGTTTCGACCGCCAAACATCTCAGGGGAGCATTTGCAACCGTTTGGCACCATTTTTGAATGAATTGCCGAAAGTCAGATTTTTCCAGAAATTGTGACCCGGGGCTAAGCGATTTTTTCAAAAAATCTTTTTCTGCCGGTTAAGTTTTCGAGGGCTGATTTCTTTTCCTGTGATAAAAGCCTTCTGTTTCGACCGCCAAACCTGTCACGGGAGCATTTGCAACCGTTTGGCACTATTTTTGAGTGAATTGCCGAAAGTCAGATTTTTCAGAAATTGTGACCCCGGGCTTAGCGATTTTTTCAAAAAATCTTTTCCTGCCGGTTAAGTTGTCGAGGTAGATTTCTCGTCCTGTGATAAAAATCCTTCTTTTCGACCGCCAAACATCTCAGGGAGCATTTGCAACCGTTTGGCACCATTTTTGAATGAATTACCGAAAGTCAGATTTTTCCAGAAATTGTGACCCGGGCTTAGGGATTTTTTCAAAAAATCTTTTTCTGCCGGTTAAGTTTTCGAGGGCTGATTTCTTTTCCTGTGATAAAAAGCCTTCTGTTTCGACCGCCAAACCTGTCACGGGAGCATTTGCAACCGTTTGGCCCCATTTTTGAGTGAATTGCCAAAAGTCAGATTTTTTCAGAAATTGTGACCCCGGGGCTTAGCGATTTTTTCAAAAAAATCTTTTTCTGCCGGTTAAGTTGTCGAGGGCAGATTTCTCGTCCTGTGATAAAAAGCCTTCTTTTTCGACCGCCAAACATCTCAGGGGAGCATTTGCAACCGTTTGGCACCATTTTTGAATGAATTTCCGAAAGTCAGATTTTTCCAGAAATTGTGACCGGGGGCTTAGGGATTTTTTTCAAAAAAATCTTTTTCTGCCGGTTAAGTTTTTGAGGGCTGATTTCTTTTGCTGTGATAAAAAGCCTTCTGTTTCGACCGCCAAACCTCTGAGGGTAGCATTTGCAACCGTTTGGCCCCATTTTTGAGTGAATTGCCAAAAGTCAGACTTTTTCAGAAATTGTGACCCCGGGGCTTAGCGATTTTTTCAAAAAAATCTTTTTCTGTCGGTTAAGTTGTTGAAGGCTGATTTCTTGTCCTGTGATAAAAAGCCTTCTATTTCGACAGCCAAACCTCTCAGGGGAGCATTTGCAACCGTTTGGCACCATTTTTGAGTGAATTGCCAAAAGTCAGATTTTTTCAGAAATTGTGACCCCGGGGCTTAGCGATTTTTTCAAAAAATCTTTTCTGCCGGTTACGTTGTTGAAGGCTGATTTCTTTTGCTGTGATAAAAAGTCTTCTGTTTCGACTGCCAAACCACTCAGGGGAGCATTTGCAACCGTTTGGCACCATTTTTGAGTGAATTGCCAAAAGTCAGATTTTTGATGAAATTGTGACCCCGGGGCTTAGCGATTTTTTCAAAAAAATCTTTTTCTGCCGGTTAAGTTTTCGATGGCTGATTTCTTTTCCTGTGATAAAAAGCCTTCTGTTTCGACTGCCGAACCTCTGAGAGGAGCATTTTCAACCGTTTGGCACCATTTTTGAGTGAATTGCAGAAAGTCAGATTTTTCAGAAATTGTGACCCCGGGGCTTAGCGATTTTTTCAAAAAAATCTTTTCCTGCCGGTTAAGTTGTCGAGGGCAGATTTCTTTTGCTGTGATAAAAAGCCTTCTGTTTCGACCGCCAAACCTGTCACGGGAGCATTTTCAACCGTTTGACACCATTTTTGAGTTAATTGCCGAAAGTCAGATTTTTTCAGAAATTGTGACCCCGGGGCTTAGCGATTTTTTCAAAAAAATCTTTTTCTGCCAGTTAAGTTTTCGAGGGCTGATTTCTTTTGCTGTGATAAAAAGCCTTCTGTTTCGACCGCCAAACCTCTCACGGGAGCATTTGCAACCGTTTGGCACCATTTTTGGGTGAATTGCCGAAAGTCAGATTTTTTCAGAAATTGTGACCCCGGGGCTTAGGGATTTTTTCAAAAAAATCTTTTTCTGCCGGTTAAGTTTTTGAGGGCTGATTTCTTGTCCTGTGATAAAAAGCCTTCTATTTCGACAGCCAAACCTCTCAGGGGAGCATTTGCAACCGTTTGGCACCATTTTTGAGTGAATTGCCGAAAGTCAGATTTTTTCAGAAATTGTGACCCGGGGCTTAGGGATTTTTCAAAAAATCTTTTTCTGCCGGTTAAGTTGTTGAAGGCTGATTTCTTTTGCTGTGATAAAAGCCTTCTGTTTCGACTGCCAAACCACTCAGGGAGCATTTGCAACCGTTTGGCACCATTTTTGAGTGAATTGCCAAAAGTCAGATTTTTCAGAAATTGGGACCTGGGGCTTAGCGATTTTTTCAAAAAAATCTTTTTCTGCCGGTTAAGTTGTTGAAGGCTGATTTCTTTTGCTGTGATAAAAAGCCTTCTGTTTCGACCGCCAAACCTGTCACGGGAGCATTTTCAACCGTTTGACACCATTTTTGAGTTAATTGCCGAAAGTCAGATTTTTTCAGAAATTGTGACCCCGGGGCTTAGCGATTTTTTCAAAAAAATCTTTTTCTGCCAGTTAAGTTTTCGAGGGCTGATTTCTTTTGCTGTGATAAAAAGCCTTCTGTTTCGACCGCCAAACCTCTCACCGGAGCATTTGCAACCGTTTGGCACCATTTTTGGGTGAATTGCCGAAAGTCAGATTTTTGATGAAATTGTGAACCCGGGGCTTAGCGATTTTTCAAAAAATCTTTTCTGCCGGTTAAGTTTTCGAGGGCAGATTTCTTTTCCTGTGATAAAAGCCTTCTGTTTCGACTGCCAAACCTCTGAGGGAGCATTTTCAACCGTTTGGCACCATTTTTGAGTGAATTGCCAAAAGTCAGATTTTTTCAGAAATTGTGACCCCGGGGCTTAGGGATTTTTTCAAAAAAATCTTTTTCTGCCGGTTAAGTTTTCGAGGGCTGATTTCTTTTCCAGTGATAAAAAGCATTCTGTTTCGACCGCCAAACCTCTGAGGGGAGCATTTGCAACCGTTTGACACAATTTTTGAGTGAATTGCCGAAAGTCAGATTTTTTCAGAAATTGTGACCCCGGGGCTTAGCGATTTTTTCAAAAAAATCTTTTTCTGCCGGTTAAGTTGTTGAAGGCTGATTTCTTTTGCTGTGATAAAAAGTCTTCTGTTTCGACTGCCAAACCACTCAGGGGAGCATTTGCAACCGTTTGGCACCATTTTTGAGTGAATTGCCAAAAGTCAGATTTTTTCACAAATTGTGACCCCGGGGCTTAGCGATTTTTTCAAAAAAATCTTTTTCTGCCGGTTAAGTTGTTGAAGGCTGATTTCTTGTCCTGTGATAAAAAGCCTTCTGTTTCGACCGCCAAACCTCTCAGGGGAGCATTTTCAACCGTTTGACACCATTTTTGAGTGAATTGCCAAAAGTCAGGATTTTTCAGAAATTGTGACCCCGGGGCTTAGCGATTTTTTCAAAAAAATCTTTTTCTGCCAGTTAAGTTTTCGAGGGCTGATTTCTTTTCCTGTGATAAAAAGCCTTCTCTTTCGACCGCCTAACCTCTCACGGAAGCATTTGCAACCGTTTGACACGATTTTGGAGTGAATTGCCAAAAGTTAGATTTTTTCAGAAATTGTGACCCCGGGGCTTAGCGATTTTTTCAAAAAAATCTTTTTCTGCCGGTTAAGTTTTCGAGGGCTGATTTCCTTTGCTGTGATAAAAAGCCTTCTGTTTCGACCGCCAAACCTCTCACGGGAGCATTTGCAACCGTTTGGCACCATTTTTGAGTGAATAGCCGAAAGACAGATTTTACAGAAATTGTGACCCCGGGGCTTAGCGATTTTTTCAAAAAAATCTTTTTCTGCCGGTTAAGTTTTCGAGGGCTGATTTCTTTTCCTGTGATAAAAAGCCTTCTGTTTCGACTGCCAAACCTCAGAGGGGAGCATTTTCGACCGTTTGGCACCATTTTTGAGTGAATTGCCGAAAGTCAGATTTTTCAGAAATTGTGACCCCGCGGCTTTAGGATTTTTTCAAAAAATCTTTTCTGCCGGTTAAGTTTTCGAGGGCTGATTTCTTTTCCAGTGATAAAAAGCCTTCTGTTTCGACCGCCAAACCTCTGAGCGGAGCATTTGCAACCTTTTGACACCATTTTTGAGTGAATCGCGAAAAGTCAGAATTTTTCAGAAATTGTGACCCCGGGGCTTAGCGATTTTTTCAAAAAAAATCTTTTTCTGCCAGTTAAGTTTTCGATTGCTGATTTCTTTTGCTGTGATAAAAAGCCTTCTGTTTCGACCGCCAAACCTCTCACGGGAGCATTTGCAACCGTTTGGCACCATTATTGAGAGAATTGCCGAAAGTCAGATTTTTTCACAAATTGTGACCCGGGGCTTAGCGATTTTTTCAAAAAATCTTTTCTGCCGGTTAAGTTTTCGAGGGCTGATTTCTTTTCCTGTGATAAAAGCCTTCTGTTTCGACTGCCAAACCTCAGAGGAGCTTTTTCTACCGTTTGGCACCATTTTTGAGTGAATTGCCGAAAGTCAGATTTTTTCAGAAATTGTGACCCCGCGGCTTTGGGATTTTTTCAAAAAAATCTTTTTCTGCCGGTTAAGTTTTCGAGGGCTGATTTCTTTTACAGTGATAAAAAGCATTCTGTTTCGACCGCCAAACCTCTGAGCGGAGCATTTGCAACCTTTTGACACCATTTTTGAGTGAATTGCCGAAAGTCAGATTTTTCAAAAGTTGTGACCCTGGGCTTAGCGATTTTTTCAAAAAATCTTTTTCTGCCAGTTAAGTTGTTGAAGGCTGATTCCTTGTCCTGTGATAAAAGCCTTCTGTTTCGACCGCCAAACATCTCAGGGGAGCATTTGTAACCGTTTGGCCCCATTTTTGAGTGAATTGCCAAAAGTCAGATTTTTCAGAAATTGTGACCCCGGGGCTTAGCGATTTTTTCAAAAAATCTTTTTCTGCCGGTTAAGTTGTTGAAGGCTGATTTCTTTTGCTGTGATAAAAGCCTTCTGCTTCGACTGCCAAACCACTCAGGGGAGCATTTGCAACCGTTTGGCACCATTTTTGAGTGAATTGCCAAAAGTCAGATTTTTTCACAAATTGTGACCCCGGGGCTTAGCGATTTTTTCAAAAACATCTTTTTCTGCCGGTTAAGTTGTTGAAGGCTGATTTCTTTTCCTGTGATAAAAAGCCTTCTGTTTCGACCGCCTAACCTCTCACGGAAGCATTTGCAACCGTTTGACACGATTTTTGAGTGAATTGCCAAAAGTCAGATTTTTTCAGAAATTGTGACCCCGGGGCTTAGGGATTTTTTCAAAAAAATCTTTTTCTGCCGGTTAAGTTGTTGAAGCCTGATTTCTTTTGCTGTGATAAAAAGCCTTCTGTTTCGACTGCCAAACCTCTGAGGGGAGTATTTGCAACCGTTTGGCACCATTGTGGAGTGAATTGCCTAAAGTCATATTTTTTCACAAATTGTGACCCCGGGGCTTAGTGATTTTTTCAAAAAAATCTTTTTCTGCCGGTTACGCTGTTGAAGGAAGATTTCTTTTGCTGTAATAAAAAGCCTTCTTTTTCGACCGCCAAATCTCTGAGGGGATCATTTTTAACCGTTTGGCACCATTTTTGAGTGAATCGCGAAAAGTCAGAATTTTTCTGAAATTGTGACCCCGGGGCTTAGCGATTTTTTTGAAAAAATCTTTTTCTGCCAGTTAAGTTTTCGAGGGCTGATTTCTTTTGCTGTGATAAAAAGCCTTCTGTTTCGACCGCCAAACCTCTCACGGGAGCATTTGCAACCGTTTGGCACCAGTTTGGAGTGAATTGCCGAAAGTCAGATTTTTCAGAAATTGTGACCCGGGGCTTAGCGATTTTTTCAAAAAAATATTTTTCTGCCGGTTAAGTTTTCGAGGGCTGATTTCTTTTCCTGTGATAAAAAGCCTTCTGTTTCGACTGCCAAACCTCAGAGGGGAGCATTTTCAACCGTTTGGCACCATTTTTGAGTGAATTGCCGAAAGTCAGATTTTTTCAGAAATTGTGACCCCGCGGCTTTGGGATTTTTTCAAAAAAATCTTTTTCTGCCGGTTAAGTTTTCGAGGGCTGATTTATTTTCCAGTGATAAAAAGCCTTCTGTTTCGACCGCCAAACCTCTGAACGGAGCATTTGCAACCTTTTGACACCATTTTTGAGTGAATTGCCGAAAGTCAGATTTTTTCAGAAATTGTGACCCCGGGGCTTAGCAATTTTTTCAAAAAAATCTTTTTCTGCCAGTTAAGTTGTTGAAGGCTGATTCCTTGTCCTGTGATAAAAAGCCTTCTGTTTCGACCGCCAAACCTCTCAGGGAGCATTTGTAACCGTTTAGCCCCATTTTTGAGTGAATTGCCAAAGTCAGATTTTTTCAGAAATTGTGACCTCGGGGCTTAGCGATTTTTTGAAAAAATCTTTTTCTGCCGGTTAAGTTGTTGAAGGCTGATTTCTTTTCCTGTGATAAAAAGCCTTCTGTTTCGACTGCCAAACCACTCAGGGGAGCATTTGCAACCGTTTGGCACCATTTTTGAGTGAATTGCCAAAAGTCAGATTTTTTCACAAATTGTGACCCCGGGGCTTAGCGATTTTTTCAAAAAAATCTTTTTCTGCCGGTTAAGTTGTTGAAGGCTGATTTCTTTTCCTGTGATAAAAAGACTTCTGTTTCGACCGCCTAACCTCTCACGGAAGCATTTGCAACCGTTTGACACGATTTTTGAATGAATTGCCAAAAGTTAGATTTTTTCAGAAATTGTGACCCCGGGGCTTAGGGATTTTTTCAAAAAAATCTTTTTCTGCCGCTTAAGTTTTCGAGGGCTGATTTCTTTTGCTGTGATAAAAAGCCTTCTGTTTCGACCGCCAAACCTCTCACGGGAGCATTTGCAACCGTTTGGCACCATTTTTGAGTGAATTGCCGAAAGTCAGATTTTTTCAGAAATTGTGACCCCGGGGCTTAGGGATTTTTTCAAAAAAATCTTTTTCTGCCGGTTAAGTTGTCGAGGGCTGATTTCTTTTGCTGTGATAAAAAGCCTTCTTTTTCGACCGCCAAACCTCTGAGGGGAGCATTTTCAACCGTTTGGCACCATTTTTGAGTGAATTGCCGAAAGTCAGATTTTTTCAGAAATTGTGACCCCGGGGCTTAGCGATTTTTTCAAAAAAATCTTTTTCTGCCGGTTAAGTTGTTGAAGGCTGATTCCTTGTCCTGTGATAAAAAGCCTTCTGTTTCGACCGCCAAACCTCTCAGGGGAGCATTTGTAACCGTTTGGCCCCATTTTTGAGTGAATTGCCAAAAGTCAGATTTTTTCAGAAATTGTGACCCCGGGGCTTAGCGATTTTTTCAAAAAAATCTTTTTCTGCCTGTTAAGTTGTTGAAGGCTGATTTCTTTTGCTGTGATAAAAAGACTTCTGTTTCGATTGCCAAACCTCTGAGGGGAGCATTTGCAACCGTTTGGCACCATTTTTGAGTGAATTGCCAAAAGTCATATTTTTTCACAAATTGTGACCCCGGGGCTTAGTGATTTTTTCAAAAAAATCTTTTTCTGCCGGTTACGCTGTTGAAGGATGATTTCTTTTGCTGTAATAAGAAGCCTTCTTTTTCGACCGCCAAATCTCTGAGGGGATCATTTTCAACCGTTTGGCACCATTTTTGAGTGAATTGCGAAAAGTCAGAATTTTTCAGAAATTGTGACCCCGGGGCTTTGGGATTTTTTCAAAAAAATCTTTTTCTGCCGGTTAAGTTTTCGAGGGCTGATTTCTTTTCCAGTGATAAAAAGCCTTCTGTTTCGACCGCCAAACCTCTGAGCGGAGCATTTGCAACCGTTTGACACCATTTTTGAGTGAATTGCCGAAAGTCAGATTTTTTTCAGAAATTGTGATCCCGGGGCTTAGCGATTTTTTCAAAAAAATCTTTTTCTGCCAGTTAAGTTGTTGAAGGCTGATTCCTTGTCCTGTGATAAAGAGCCTTCTGTTTCGACCGCCTAACCTCTCACGGAAGCATTTGCAACCGTTTGACACGATTTTTGAGTGAATTGCCAAAAGTTAGATTTTTTCAGAAATTGTGACCCCGGGGCTTAGCGATTTTTGCAAAAAAATCTTTTTCTGCCGGTTACGTTGTTGAAGGCTGATTTCTTTTGCTGTAATAAAAAGCCTTCTTTTTCGACCGCCAAATCTCTGAGGGGAGCATTTTCAACCGTTTGGCACCATTTTTGAGTGAATTGCGAAAAGTCAGAATTTTTCAGAAATTGTGACCCCGGGGCTTAGCGATTTTTTCAAAAAAATCTTTTTCTGCCGGTTATGTTTTCGAGGGCTGATTTCTTTTGCTGTGATAAAAAGCCTTCTGTTTCGACCGCCAAACCTCTCACGGGTTCATTTGCAACTGTATGGCACCATTTTTCAGTGAATTGCCGAAAGTCAGATTTTTTCAGAAATTGTGACCCAGGGCTTAGCGATTTTTCAAAAAAATCTTTTCTGCCGGTTAAGTTTTCGAGGGCTGATTTCTATTCCTGAGATAAAAGCCTTCTGTTTCGACTGCCAAACCTCTGAGGGGAGCATTTTCAACCGTTTGGCACCATTTTTGAGTGAATTGCCGAAAGTCAGATTTTTTCAGAAATTGTGACCCGGGCTTAGCGATTTTTCAAAAAAATCTTTTTCTGCCGGTTAAGTTGTTGAAGGCTGATTCCTTGTCCTGTGATAAAAAGCCTTCTGTTTAGCTGCCAAACCACTCAGGGGAGCATTTGCAACCGTTTGGCACCATTTTTGAGTGAATTGCCAAAAGTCAGATTTTTTCAGAAATTGTGACCCCGGGGCTTAGCGATTTTTTCAAAAAAATCTTTTTCTGCCGGTTACGTTGTTGAAGGCTGATTTCTTTTGCTGTAATAAAAAGCCTTCTTTTTCGACCGCCAAATCTCTGAGGGGAGCATTTTCAACCGTTTGGCACCATTTTTGAGTGAATTGCGAAAAGTCAGAATTTTGAGAAATTGTGACCCGGGGCTTAGCGATTTTTTCAAAAATATCTTTTACTGCCGGTTAAGTTGTCGAGGGCTGATTTCTTTTGCTGTGATAAAAAGCCTTCTGTTTCAACCGCCAAACCTCTGAGGGGAGCATTTGCAACCGTTTGGCCCCATTTTTGAGTGAATTGCCAAAAGTCAGATTTTTTCAGAAATTGTGACCCCGGGGCTTAGGGATTTTTTAAAAAAACATTTTTCTGCCGGTTAAGTTTTCGAGGGCTGATTTCTTTTCCTGAGATAAAAGCCTTCTGTTTCGACTGCCAAACCTCTGAGGGGAGCATTTTCAACCGTTTGGCACCATTTTTGAGTGAATTGTCGAAAATCAGATTTTTTCAGAAATTGTGACCCTGGGCTTAGCGATTTTTTCAAAAAATATTTTCCTGCCGGTTAAGTTGTTGAAGGCTGATTCCTTGTCCTGTGATAAAAAGCCTTCTGTTTCGACCGCCAAACCTCTCACGGGAGCATTTGCAACCGTTTGGCACCATTTTTGAATGAATTACCGAAAGTCAGATTTTTTCAGAAATTGTGACCCCGGGGCTTAGCGATTTTTTCAAAAAAATCTTTTTCTGCTGGTTAAGTTTTCGAGGGCTGATTTCTTTTGCTGTGATAAAAAGCCTTCTGTTTCGACCGCCAAACCTGTCACAGGAACATTTGCAACCGTTTGACACCATTTTTGAGTGAATTGCCGAAAGTCAGATTTTTTCAGAAATTGTGACCCCGGGGCTTAGCGATTTTTTCAAAAAAATCTTTTTCTGCCGGTTAAGTTTTCGAGGTCTGATTTCTTTTGCTGTGATAAAAAGCCTCCTGTTTCGACCGCCAAACCTCTCACGGGAGCATTTGCAACCGTTTGGCCCCATTTTTGAGTGAATTGCCGAAAGTCAGATTTTTTCAGAAATTGTGACCCCGGGGCTTAGGGATTTTTTCAAAAAAATCTTTTTCTGCCGGTTAAGTTTTCGAGGGCTGATTTCTTTTCCTGTGATAAAAAGCCTTCTGTTTCGACTGCCAAACCTCTGAGTGGAGCATTTGCACCATTTTAGAGTGAATTGCCGAAAGTCAGATTTTTTCAGAAATTGTGACCCCGGGGCTTAGCGATTTTTTCAAAAAAATCTTTTTCTGCCGCTTAAGTTTTCGAGGGCTGATTTCTTTTCCTGTGATAAAAAGCCTTCTGTTTCGACCGCCAAACCTCTGAGGGGAGCATTTGCAACCGTTTGGCACCATTTTTGAGTGAATTGCCGAAAGTCAGATTTTTTCAGAAATTGTGACCCCGGGGCTTAGCGATTTTTTCAAAAAATCTTTTTCTGCCTGTTAAGTTTTCGAGGGCTGATTTCTTTTGCTGTGATAAAAGCCTTCTGTTTCGACCGCCAAACCTGTCACGGGAGCATTTGCAACCGTTTGACACCATTTTTGAGTGAATTGCCGAAAGTCAGATTTTTCTAGAAATTGTGACCCCAGGGCTTAGCGATTTTTTCAAAAAATCTTTTCTGCCGGTTAAGTTTTCGAGGGCTGATTTCTTTTGCTGTGATAAAAAGCCTCCTGTTTCGACCGCCAAACCTCTCACGGGAGCATTTGCAACCGTTTGGCACCATTTTTGAGTGAATTGCCGAAAGTCAGATTTTTGATCAAATTGTGACCCCGGGGCTTAGGGATTTTTTCAAAAAAATCTTTTTCTGCCGGTTACGTTGTCGAAGGCTGATTTCTTTTGCTGTAATAAAAAGCCTTCTTTTTCGACCGCCAAATCTCTGAGGGGATCATTTTCAACCGTTTGGCACCATTTTTGAGTGAATTGCGAAAAGTCAGAATTTTTCAGAAATTGTGACCCCGGGGCTTAGCGATTTTTTCAAAAAAATCTTTTTCTGCCGGTTAAGGTTTCGAGGGCTGATTTCTTTTGCTGTGATAAAAAGCCTTCTGTTTCAACCGCCAAACCTCTGAGGGGAGCATTTGCAACCGTTTGGCCTCATTTTTGAGTAAATTGCCAAAAGTCAGATTTTTTCAGAAATTGTGACCCCGGGGCTTAGGGATTTTTTCAAAAAATCTTTTCTGCCGGTTAAGTTGTTGACGGTTGATTTCTTGTCCTGTGATAAACAGCCTTCTGTTTCGACCGCCAAACCTCTGAGTGGAGCATTTGCACCATTTTAGAGTGAATTGCCGAAAGTCAGATTTTTTCAGAAATTGTGACCCCGGGGCTTAGGGATTTTTTCAAAAAAATCTTTTTCTGCCGATTAAGTTTTCGAGGGCTGATTTCTTTTCGTGTGATAAAAAGCCTTCTGTTTCAACCGCCAAACCTCTCACGGGAGCATTTGTAACCGTTTGGCACCATTTTTGAGTGAATTGCCGAAAGTCAGATTTTTTCAGAAATTGTGACCCCGGGGCTTAGGGATTTTTTCAAAAAATCTTTTCTCCCGGTTAAGTTGTCGAGGGCTGATTTCTTTTCCTGTGATAAAAGCCTTCTGTTTCGACCCCCAATCCTCTGAGGGAGCATTTGCAACCGTTTGGCACCATTTTTGAGTTAATTGCCGAAAGTCAGATTTTTCAGAAATTGTGACCCTGGGCTTAGCGATTTTTTCAAAAAATCTTTTTCTGCCGCTTAAGTTTTCGAGGGCTGATTTCTTTTCCTGTGATAAAAAGCCTTCTGTTTCGACCGCCAAACCTCTGAGGGGAGCATTTTCAACCGTTTGGCACCATTTTTGAGTGAATTGCGAAAAGTCAGAATTTTTCAGAACTTGTGACCCCGGGGCTTAGCGATTTTTTCAAAAAAATCTTTTCTGCCGGTTAAGTTGTCGAGGGCTGATTTCTTTTGCTGTGATAAAAAGCCTTCTGTTTCGACCGCCAAACCTGTCACGGGAGCATTTGCAACCGTTTGACACCATTTTTGAGTGAATTGCCGAAAGTCAGATTTTTTCAGAAATTGTGACCCCGGGGCTTAGCGATTTTTTCAAAAAAATCTTTTTCTGCCGGTTAAGTTTTCGAGGGCTGATTTCTTTTGCTGTGATACAAAGCCTTCTGTTTCGACCGCCAGACCTCTCAGGGAGCATTTGCAACCGTTTGGCACCATTTTTGAGTGAATTGCCGAAAGTCAGATTTTTGCAGAAATTGTGACCCCGGGCTTAGCGATTTTTTCAAAAAATCTTTCCTGCCGGTTAAGTTGTCGAGGGCTGATTTCTTTTCCTGTGATAAAAAGCCTTCTGTTTCGACCGCCAAACCTCTGAGGGGAGCATTTGCAACCGTTTGGCACCATTTTTGAGTGAATTGCCGAAAGTCAGATTTTTTCAGAAATTGTGACCCCGGGGCTTAGCGATTTTTTCAAAAAAATCTTTTTCTGCCTGTTAAGTTTTCGAGGGCTGATTTCTTTTGCTGTGATAAAAAGCCTTCTGTTTCGACCGCCAAACCTGTCACGGGAGCATTTGCAACCGTTTGACACCATTTTTGAGTGAATTGCCGAAAGTCAGATTTTTTCAGAAATTGTGACCCGGGGCTTAGCGATTTTTTCAAAAAATCTTTTTCTGCCGGTTATGTTGTCGAGGGCTGATTTCTTTTGCTGTGATAAAAAGCCTCCTGTTTCGACCGCCAAACCTCTCACGGGAGCATTTGCAACCGTTTGGCACCATTTTTGAGTGAATTGCCGAAAGTCAGATTTTTGATCAAATTGTGACCCCGGGGCTTAGGGATTTTTCAAAAAATCTTTTCTGCCGGTTACGTTGTCGAGGGCTGATTTCTTTTGCTGTAATAAAAGCCTTCTGTTTCGACCGCCAAACCTCTGAGGGAGCATTTGCAACCGTTTGGCACCATTTTTGAGTGAATTGCCGAAAGTCAGAATTTTTCAGAAATTGTGACCCGGGGCTTAGGGATTTTTTCAAAAACTCTTTTTCTGCCGGTTAAGTTGTCGAGGGCTGATTTCTTTTGATGTGATAAAAGCCTTCTGTTTCAACCGCCAAACCTCTGAGGGAGCATTTGCAACCGTTTGGCACTCATTTTTGAGTAAATTGCCGAAAGTCAGATTTTTTCAGAAATTGTGACCCGGGGCTTAGGGATTTTTTCAAAAAATCTTTTTCTGCCGGTTAAGTTGTTGCGGGCTGAGTCTTGTCCTGTGATAAACAGCCTTCTGTTTCGACCGCCAAACCTCTGAGTGGAGCATTTGCAACCGTTTGGCACCATTTTAGAGTGAATTGCCGAAAGTCAGATTTTTGCAGAAATTGTGACCCTGGGCTTAGGGATTTTTTCAAAAAATCTTTTTCTGCCGATTAAGTTGTCGAGGGGTGATTTCTTTTCCTGTGATAAAAGCCTTCTGTTTCAACCGCCAAACCTCTCACGGGAGCATTTGCAACCGTTTGGCACCATTTCTGAGTGAATTGCCGAAAGTCAGATTTTTCAGAAATTGTGACCCGGGGCTTAGCGATTTTTTCAAAAAATCTTTTTCTGCCGGTTCAGTTGTCGAGGGCTGATTTCTTTTCCTGTGATAAAAAGCCTTCTGTTTCGACCGCCAAACCTCTCAGGGGAGCATTTGCAACCGTTTGGCACCATTTTTGAGTTTATTGCCGAAAGGCAGATTTTTCATGAAATTGTGACCCCGGGGCTTAGGGATTTTTTCAAAAAAATCTTTTTCTGCCGGTTCAGTTGTCGAGGGCTGATTTCTTTTCCTGTGATAAAAAGCCTTCTGTTTCGACCGCCAAACCACTCAGGGGAGCATTTGCAACCGTTTGGCACCATTTTTGAGTTAATTGCCTAAAGTCAGATTTTTCAGAAATTGTGACCCCGGGGCTTAGCGATTTTTTCAAAAAAATCTTTTTCTGCCGGTTAAGTTGTCGAGGGCTGATTTCTTTTCCTGTGATAAAAGCCTTCTGTTTCGACC
Organism: Podarcis lilfordi; assembly: GCA_947686815.1. NCBI lineage: Eukaryota > Metazoa > Chordata > Lepidosauria > Squamata > Lacertidae > Podarcis > Podarcis lilfordi. The sequence continues at coordinate 11,317,838 of OX395130.1, forward strand.
GCCAAACCTCTCAGGGAGCATTTGCAACCGTTTGGCACCATTTTTGAGTGAATTGCCGAAAGTCAGATTTTTGCAGAAATTGTGACCCCGGGCTTAGCGATTTTTTCAAAAAATCTTTTTCTGCCGGTTAAGTTGTCGAGGGCTGATTTCTTTTCCTGTGATAAAAAGCCTTCTGTTTCGACCGCCAAACCTCTCAGGGAGCATTTGCAACCGTTTGGCACCATTTTTGAGTGAATTGCCGAAAGTCAGATTTTTGATGAAATTGTGACCCCGGGGCTTAGGGATTTTTTCAAAAAATTCTTTTTCTGCCGGTTACGTTGTCGAGGGCTGATTTCTTTTCCTGTGATAAATAGCCTTCTGTTTCGACCGCCAAACCTCTCAGGGGAGCATTTGCAACCGTTTGGCACCATTTTTGAGTGAATTGCCGAAAGTCAGATTTTTAAAGAAATTGTGACCCCGGGGCTTAGGGATTTTTTCAAAAAAATCTTTTTCTGCCGGTTAAGTTGTCGAGGTCTGATTTCTTGTCCTGTGATATAAAGCCTTCTGTTTCGACCGCCAATCCTCTCAGGGGAGCATTTGCACCCGTTTGGCACTCTTTGTGAGTGAATTGCCTAAAGTCAGATTTTTGATGAAATTGTGACCCCGGGGCTTAGGGATTTTTTCAAAAAATCTTTTTCTGCCGGTTAAGTTGTCGAGGGCTGATTTCTTTTCCTGTGATAAAAGCCTTCTGTTTCGACCGCCAAACCTCTCAGGGAGCATTTGCAACCGTTTGGCACCATTTTTGAGTGAATTGCCGAAAGTCAGATTTTTGCATGAAATTGTGACCTCGGGGCTTAGGGATTTTTTCAAAAAATCTTTTCTGCCGGTTACGTTGTCGAGGGCTGATTTCTTTTCCTGTCATAAAAGCCTTCTGTTTCGACCGCCAAACCTCTCAGGGGAGCATTTGCAACCGTTTGGCACCATTTTTGAGTGAATTGCCGAAAGTCAGATTTTTCATGAAATTCTGACCCCGGGGCTTAGCGATTTTTTCAAAAAATCTTTTCTGCCGGTTAAGGTTGTCGAGGGCTGATTTCTTTTCCTGTGATAAAAGCCTTCTGTTTCGACCGCCTAACCTCTCCGGGGAGCATTTGCAACCGTTTGGCACCATTTTTGAGTGAATTGCCGAAAGTCAGATTTTTGCATGAAATTGTGACCCGGGGCTTAGGGATTTTTTCAAAAAATCTTTTCTGCCGGTTAAGTTGTCGAGGGCTGATTTCTTGTCCTGTGATAAACAGCCTTCTGTTTCGACCGCCAAACCTCTCAGGGAGCATTTGCAACCGTTTGGCACCATTTTTGAGTGAATTGCCGAAAGTCAGATTTTTGCATGAAATTGTGACCCGGGGCTTAGGGATTTTTTCAAAAAAATCTTTTTCTGCCGGTTAAGTTGTCGAGGGCTGATTTCTTGTCCTGTGATAAAAAGCCTTCTGTTTCGACCGCCAAACCTCTCAGGGGAGCATTTGCAACCGTTTGGCACCATTTTTGAGTGAATTGCCGAAAGTCAGATTTTTGCATGAAATTGTGACCCGGGGGCTTAGGGATTTTTTCAAAAAATCTTTTTCTGCCGGTTAAGTTGTAGACGGCTAATTTCTTTTCCTGAGATAAAAAGCTTTCTGTTTCGACCGCCAAACCTCTGAGGGGAGCATTTGCAACCGTTTGGCACCATTTTTGAGTTAATTGCCGAAAGTCAGATTTTTGATGAAATTGTGACCCCGGGCTTAGGGATTTTTTCAAAAAATCTTTTTCTGCCGGTTAAGTTGTCGAGGGCTGATTTCTTTTCCTGTGATAAAAAGCCTTCTGTTTCGACCGCCAAACCTAACAGCGGAGCAATTTCAACCGTTTGGCACCATTTTTGAGTTAATTGCCGAAAGTCAGAATTTTGATGAAATTGTGACCCGGGGCTTAGCGATTTTTTCAAAAATATCTTTTCTGCCGGTTAAGTTGTCGAGGGCTGATTTCTTTTCCTGTGATAAAAAGCTTTCTGTTTCGACCGCCAAACCTCTGAGGGGAGCATTTGCAACCGTTTGGCACCATTTTTGAGTTAATTGCCGAAAGTCAGAATTTTGATGAAATTGTGACCCCGGGGCTTAGGGATTTTTTCAAAAAAATCTTTTTCTGCCGGTTCAGTTGTCGAGGGCTGATTTCTTTTCCTGTGATAAAAAGCCTTCTGTTTCGATCGCCAAACCTCTCACGGGAGTATTTGCAACCGTTTGGCACCATTTTTGAGTGAATAGCCGAAAGTCAGAATTTTGATGAAATTGTGACCCCGGGGCGTAGAGATTTTTTAAAAAAAAATCTTTTACTGACGGTTAAGTTGTCGAGGGCTGATTTCTTTTCCTGTGATAAAAAGCCTTCTGTTTCGACCGCCAAACCTCTCAGGGGAACATTTGCAACCGTTTGGCACCATTTTTGAGTGAATTGCCGAAAGTCAGATTTTTGATGAAATTGTGACCCGGGGCTTAGGGATTTTTTCAAAAAATCTTTTCTGCCGGTTAAGTTGTCGAGGGCTGATTTCTTTTCCTGTGATAAAACGCCTTCTGTTTCGACCGCCAAACCTCTCAGGAGAGCATTTGCAACCGTTTGGCACCATTTTTGAGTGAATTGCCGAAAGTCAGATTTTTTCATGAAATTGTGACCCCGGGGCTTAGGGATTTTTTCAAAAAAATCTTTTTCTGCCGGTTAAGTTGTCGAGGGCTGATTTCTTTTCCTGTGATATAAAGCCTTCTGTTTCGACCGCCAAACCTCTCAGGGGAGCATTTGCAACCGTTTGGCACCATTTTTGAGTTAATTGCCGAAAGTCAGATTTTTGCTGAAATTGTGACCCCGGGGCTTAGGGATTTTTCAAAAAATCTTTTCTGCCGGTTAAGTTGTCGAGGGCTGATTTCTTTTCCTGTGATAAAAGCCTACTGTTTCGACCGCCAAACCTCTCACGGGAGCATTTGCAACCGTTTGGCACCATTTTTGAGTGAATTGCCGAAAGTCAGATTTTTGATGAAATTGTGACCCCGGGGCTTAGCGATTTTTTCAAAAAAATCTTTTTCTGCCGGTTAAGTTGTCGAGGGCTGATTTCTTGTCCTGTGATAAAAAGCCTTCTGTTTCGACCGCCAAACCTCTCAGGGGAGCATTTGCAACCGTTTGGCACCATTTTTGAGTGAATTGCCGAAAGTCAGATTTTTGATGAAATTGTGGCCCCGGGGCTTAGGGATTTTTTCAAAAAAATCTTTTTCTGCCGGTTAAGTTGTCGAGGGCTGATTTCTTTTCCTGTGATAAAAAGCCTTCTGTTTCGACCGCCAAACCTCTCAGGAGAGCATTTGCAACCGTTTGGCACCATTTTTGAGTGAATTGCATAAAGTCAGATTTTTGCAGTAATTGTGACCCGGGGCTTAGCGATTTTTCAAAAAATCTTTATCTGCCGGTTAAATTGTCGAGGGCTGATTTCTTTTCCTGTGATAAAAAGCCTTCTGTTTCGACCGCCAAACCTCTCAGGGGAGCATTTGCAACCGTTTGGCACCATTTTTGAGTTAATTGCCGAAAGTCAGATTTTGATGAAATTGTGACCCGGGGCTTAGCGATTTTTCAAAAAATCTTTTCCTGCCGGTTAAGTTGTCGAGGGCTGATTTCTTTTCCTGTGATAAAAGCCTTCTGTTTCGACCGCCAAACCTCTCAGGGAGCATTTGCAACCGTTTGGCACCATTTTGAGTGAATTCCGAAAGTCAGATTTTGCTGAAATTGTGACCCGGGCTTAGGGATTTTTCAAAAAATCTTTTTCTGCCGGTTAAGTTGTCGAGGGCTGATTTCTTTTCCTGTGATAAAAGCCTTCTGTTTCGACCGCCAAACCTCTCAGGGAGCATTTGCAACCGTTTGGCACCATTTTTGAGTGAATTGCCGAAAGTCAGATTTCTGATGATATTGTGACCCCGGGGCTTAGAGATTTTTTCTGCCGGTTAACTTGTCGAGGGCTGATTTCTTTTCCTGTGATATAAAGCCTTCTGTTTCGACCGCCAAACCTCTCAGGGGAGCATTTGCAACCGTTTGGCACGATTTTTGAGTGAATTGCCGAAAGTCAGATTTTTGCATGAAATTGTGACCCGGGGCTTAGCGATTTTTTCAAAAATCTTTTCTGCCGGTTAAGTTGTCGAGGGCTGATTTCTTTTCCTGTGATTAAAAGCCTTCTGTTTCGACCGCCAAACCTCTCAGGGGAGCATTTGCAACCGTTTGGCACCATTTTTGAGTGAATTGCCGAAAGTCAGATTTTTGCTGAAATTGTGACCCCGGGGCTTAGGGATTTTTTCAAAAAAATTTTTTTCTGCCGGTTAACTTGTCGAGGGCTGATTTCTTTTCCTGTGATAAAAAGCCTTCTGTTTCGACCGCCAAACCTCTCCGTTCAGCATTTGCAACCGTTTGGCACCATTTTTGAGTGAATTGCCGAAAGTCAGATTTTTCATGAAATTGTGACCCCGGGCTTAGCGATTTTTTCAAAAAATCTTTTTCTGCCGGTTAAGTTGTTGAAGGCTGATTTCTTGTCCTGTGATAAAAGCCTTCTGTTTCGACCGCCAAACCTCTCAGGGAGCATTTGCAACCGTTTGGCACCATTTTTGAGTGAATTGCCGAAAGTCAGATTTTTGCATGAAATTGTGACCCCTGGGCTTTGTGTTTTTTTCAAAAAATTCTTTTTGTGCCGGTTAAGTTGTCGAGGGCTGATTTCTTTTCCTGTGATAAAAAGCCTTCTGTTTCGACCGCCAAACCTCTCAGGGGAGCATTTGCAACCGTTTGGCACCATTTTTGAGTGAATTGCCGAAAGTCAGATTTTTGATGAAATTGTGACCCCGGGGCTTAGGGATTTTTTCAAAATATCTTTTTCTGCCGGTGAAGTTGTCGAGGGCTGATTTCTTGTCGGGTGATAGAAAGCCTTCTGTTTCGACCACAAAACCTCTCAGGGAGCATTTGCAACCGTTTGGCACCATTTTTGAGTGAATTGCCGAAAGTCAGATTTTTGCATGAAATTGTGACCCCGGGCTTAGCGATTTTTTCAAAAAATCTTTTTCTGCCGGTTAAGTTGTCGAGGGCTCATATCTTTACCTGTCATAAAAGACTTCTGTTTCGACCGCCAATCCTCAAAGCGGAGCAATTGCAAGCGTTTGGCACCATTGTTGAGTGAATTGACGAAAGTCAGATGTTTCATGAAATTGTGACCCCGGGCTTAGCGATTTTTCAAAAAATCTTTTTCTGCCGGTTAAGTTGTGGAGGGCTGATTTCTTTTCCTGTGATAAAAAGCCTTCTGTTTCGACCGCCAAACCTCTCAGGGGAGCATTTGCAACCGTTTGGCACCATTTTTGAGTGAATTGCCGAAAGTCACCTTTTTCATGAAATTTTTACCACGGGCTTAGGGATTTTTTCAAAAAATCTTTTTCTGCCGGTTAAGTTGTCGAGGGCTGATTTCTTTTCCTGTGATAAAAGCCTTCTGTTTCGACCGCCAAACCTCTCAGGGAGCATTTGCAACCGTTTGGCACCATTTTTGAGTGAATTGCCGAAAGTCAGATTTTTCATGAAATTGTGACCCGGGGCTTAGGGATTTTTTCAAAAAATCTTTTCTGCCGGTTAAGTTGTCGAGGGCTGATTTCTTTTCCTGTGATAAAAGCCTTCTGTTTCGACCGCCAAACCTCTCAGGGTAGCATTTGCAACCGTTTGGCACCATTTTTGAGTGAATTGCCGAAAGTCAGATTTTTGATGAAATTGTGACCCCGGGGCTTAGCGATTTTTTCAAAAAAATCTTTTCCTGCCGCTTAAGTTGTTGAGGGCTGATTTCATTTCCTGTGATAAATTGCCGAAAGTCAGATTTTTGATGAAATTGTGACCCCGGGGCTTAGCGATTTTTTCAAAAATATCTTTTTCTGCCGGTTAAGTTGTTGAGGGCTGATTTCTTTTGCTGTGATAAAAAGCCTTCTGTTTCGACCTCCAAACCTTTGAGGGGAGCATTTGTAACCGTTTGGCACCATTTTTGAGTGAATTGCCGAAAGTCAGATTTTTGATGAAATTGTGACCCCGGGCTTAGGGATTTTTCAAAAAATCTTTTTCTGCCGGTTAAGTTGTCGAGGGCTGATTTCTTTTCCTGTGATAAAAGCCTTCTGTTTCGACCGCCAAACCTCTCAGGGAGCATTTGCAACCGTTTGGCACCATTTTTGAGTGAATTGCCGAAAGTCAGATTTTTGCTGAAATTGTGACCCGGGGCTTAGGGATTTTTTCAAAAAATCTTTTTCTGCCGGTTAAGTTGTCGAGGGCTGATTTCTTTTCCTGTGATAAAAGCCTTCTGTTTCGACCGCCAAACCTCTCAGGGAGCATTTGCAACCGTTTGGCACCATTTTTGAGTGAATTGCCGAAAGTCAGATTTTTGCTGAAATTGTGACCCCGGGCTTAGGGATTTTTTCAAAAATCTTTTTCTGCCGGTTAAGTTGTCGAGGGCTGATTTCTTTTCCTGTGATAAAAAGCCTTCTGTTTCGACCGCCAAACCTCTCAGGGGAGCATTTGCAACCGTTTGGCACCATTTTTGAGTGAATTGCCGAAAGTCAGATTTTTGATGAAATTGTGACCCCGGGGTTCGGGATTTTTTGAAAAAAATCTTTTTCTGCCCGTTAAGTTGTTGAGGGCTGATTTCTTTTCCTGTGATAAAAAGCCTTCTGTTTCGACCGCCAAACCTCTCAGGGGAGCATTTGCAACCGTTTGGCACCATTTTTGAGTGAATTGCCGAAAGTCAGATTTTTGCATGAAATTGTGACCCGGGGCTTAGGGATTTTTTCAAAAATCTTTTCTGCCGGTTAAGTTGTCGAGGGCTGATTTTTATTCCTGTGATAAAAAGCCTTCTGTTTCGACCGCCAAACCTCTCAGGGGAGCATTTGCAACCGTTGTTACCATTTTTGAGTCAATTGGGGAACGTGAGATTTTTGATGAAATTGTTACCCCGGGGCTTGGGGATTTTTTGAAAAAAATCTTTTTCTGCCGGTTAAGTTGTCGAGGGCTGATTTCTTGTCCTGTGATAAAAAGCCTTCTGTTTCGACCGCCAAACCTCTCAGGGGAGCATTTGCAACCGTTTGGCACCATTTTTGAGTGAATTGCCGAAAGTCAGATTTTTGCTGAAATTGTGACCCCAGGGCTTAGGGATTTTTTCAAAAAAATCTTTTTCTGCGGGGTAAGTTGTCGAGGGCTGATTTCTTGTCCTGTGATGAAAAGCATTCTGTTTCGACCGCCAAACCTCTCAGGGGAGCATTTGCAACCGTTTGGCACCATTTTTGAGTGATTTGCCGAAAGTCAGATTTTTCATGAAATTGTGACCCCGGGGCTTCGGGATTTTTTCAAAAAATCTTTTCTGCCGGTTAAGTTGTCGAGGGCTGATTTCTTTTGCTGTGATAAAAGCCTTCTGTTTCGACCGCCAAACCTCTCAGGGAGCATTTGCAACCGTTTGGCACCATTTTTGAGTGAATTGCCGAAAGTCAGATTTTTGCATGAAATTGTGACCCTGGGGCTTAGCGATTTTTTCAAAAAATCTTTTCTGCCGGTTAAGTTGTTGAGGGCTGATTTCTTGTCCTGTGATAAAAGCCTTCTGTTTCGACCGCCAAACCTCTCAGGGAGCATTTGCAACCGTTTGGCACCATTTTTGAGTGAATTGCCGAAAGTCAGATTTTTCATGAAATTGTGACCCCGGGGCTTAGGGATTTTTTCAAAAAATCTTTTTCTGCCGGTTAAGTTGTCGAGGGCTGATTTCTTTTCCTGTGATAAAAAGCCTTCTGTTTCGACCGCCAAACCTCTCAGGGGAGCATTTCCAACCGTTTGGCACCATTTTTGAGTGAATTCCCGAAAGTCAGATTTTTGCCTGAAATTGTGACCCCGGGCTTAGGGATTTTTTCAAAAAAATCTTTTTCTGCCGGTTAAGTTGTCGAGGGCTGATTTCTTTTCCTGTCTTAAAAGCCTTCTGTTTCGACCGCCAAACCTCTCAGGGGAGCATTTGCAACCGTTTGGCACCATTTTTGAGTGAATTGCCGAAAGTCAGATTTTTCATGAAATTGTGACCCCGGGGCTTAGGGATTTTTTCAAAAAAATCTTTTTCTGCCGGTTAAGTTGTCAAGGGCTGATTTCTTTTCCTGTAATACAAAGCCTTGTGTTTCGACCGCCAAACCTCTCCGGGGAGCATTTGCAACCGTTTGGCGCCATTTTTGAGTGAATTGCCGAAAGTCAGATTTTTGATGAAATTGTGACCCCGGGGCTTAGGGATTTTTTCAAAAAATCTTTTCTGCCGGTTAAGTTGTCGAGGGCTGATTTCTTTTCCTGTGATAAAAGCCTTCTGTTTCGACCGCCAAACCTCTCAGGGAGCATTTGCAACCGTTTGGCACCATTTTTGAGTGAATTGCCGAAAGTCAGATTTTTGATGAAATTGTGACCCGGGGCTTAGGGATTTTTGAAAAAATTCTTTTTCTGCCGGTGAAGTTGTCGAGGGCTGATTTCTTTTCCTGTGATAAAAAGCCTTCTGTTTCATCCGCCAAACCTTTCAGGGGAGCATTTGCAACCGTTTGGTACCTTTTTTGAGTGAATTGCCGAAAGTCAGATTTTTGATGAAATTGTGACCCCGGGGCTTAGGGATTTTTTCAAAAACTCTTTTTCTGCCGATGAAGTTGTCGAGGGCTGATTTCTTTTCCTGTGATAAAAAGCCTTCTGTTTCAAGCGCCAAACCTCTCAGGGGAGCATTTGCAACCGTTTGGCACCATTTTTGAGTGAATTGCCGAAAGTCAGATTTTTGCTGAAATTGTGACCCCGGGGCTTAGGGATTTTTTCAAAAAATCTTTTTCCGCCGGTTAACTTGTCGAGGGCTGATTTCTTTTCCTGTGATAAAAAAGCCTTCTGTTTCGACTGCCAAACCTCTCAGGGAGCATTTGCAACCGTTTGGCACCATTTTTGAGTGAATTGCCGAAAGTCAGATTTTTGATGAAATTGTGACCCCGGGCTTAGGGATTTTTTCAAAAAATCTTTTCTGCCGGTTAAGTTGTCGAGGGCTGATTTCTTTTCCTGTGATAACAAGCCTTCTGTTTCGACCGCCAAACCTCTCAGGGGAGCATTTGCAACCGTTTGGCACCATTTTTGAGTGAATTGCCGAAAGTCAGATTTTTGCTGAAATTGTGACCCCGGGGCTTAGGGATTTTTTCAAAAAAATCTTTTTTCTGCCGGTTAAGTTGTCGAGGGCTGATTTCTTTTCCTGTGATAAAAAGCCTTCTGTTTCGACCGCCAAACCTCTCAGGGGAGCATTTGCAACCGTTTGGCACCATTTTTGAGTGAATTGCCGAAAGTCAGATTTTTGATGAAATTGTGACCCGGGGCTTAGGGATTTTTTCAAAAAAATCTTTTTCTGCCGGTTAAGTTGTCGAGGGCTGATTTCCTTAGCGGTGATAAAGAGTCTACTGTTACGACCGCCAAACCTCTCAGGAGAGCAGTTGCAACCGTTGGGCACCATTTTTGAGTGAATTGCCGAAAGTCAGATTTTTCATGAAATTGTGACCCGGGGCTTCGGGATTTTTTCAAAAAATCTTTTTCTGCCGGTGAAGTTGTCGAGGGCTGATTTCTTTTCCTGTGATAAAAAGCCTTCTGTTTCGACCGCCAAACCTCTCAGGGGAGCATTTGCAACCGTTTGGCACCATTTTTGAGTGAATTGCCGAAAGTCAGATTTTTGATGAAATTGTGACCCCGGGGCTTAGGGATTTTTTCAAAAAATCTTTTTCTGCCGGTTAAGTTGTCGAGGGGTGATTTCCTTTCCTGTGTTTAAAGCCTTCTGTTTCGACCGCCAAACCTCTCACGGGAGCATTTGCAACCGTTTGGCACCATTTTTGAGTGAATTGCCGAAAGTCAGATTTTTCATGAAACGGGGCTTAGGGATTAATTAAAAAAAATCTTCTTCTGCCGGTTAAGTTGTCGAGGGCTGATTTCTTTTCCTGTGATAAAAAGCCTTCTGTTTCGACCGCCAAACCTCTCAGGGGAGCATTTGCAACCGTTTGGCACCATTTTTGAGTGAATTGCCGAAAGTCAGATTTTTCCTGAAATTGTGACCCCGGGCTTAGGGATTTTTTCAAAAAAATCTTTTTCTGCCGGTTAAGTTTTCGAGGGCTGATTTCTTTTCCTGTGATAAAAAGCCTTCTGTTTCGACCGCCAAACCTCTCAGGGGAGCATTTGCAACCGTTTGGCGCCATTTTTGAGTGAATTGCCGAAAGTCAGATTTTTGCTGAAATTGTGACGCCGGGGCTTAGGGATGTTTTCAAAAAAATCTTTTTCTGCCGGTTAAGTTTTCGAGGGCTGATTTCTTTTCCTGTGATAAAAAGCCTTCTGTTTCGACCGCCAAACCTCTCAGGGGAGCATTTGCAACCGTTTGGCACCATTTTTGAGTGAATTGCCGAACGTGAGATTTTTGATGAAATTGTGACCCGGGGCTTATGGATATTTCAAAAAAATCTTTTTCTGCCGGTTAAGTTGTCGAGGGCTGATTTCTTGTCCTGTGATAAAAAGCCTTCTGTTTCGACCGCCAAACCTCTCAGGGGAGCATTTGCAACCGTTTGGCACCATTTTTGAATGAATTGCCGAAAGTCAGATTATTCCAGAAATTGTGACCCCGGGGCTTAGGGATTTTTCAAAAAAATCTTTTTCTGCCGGTTAAGTTTTCGAGGGCTGATTTCTTTTCCTGTGATAAAAAGCCTTCTGTTTCGACCGCCAAACCTCTCACGGGAGCATTTGTAACCGTTTGGCCCCATTTTTGAGTGAATTGCCAAAAGTGAGATTTTTGCAGAAATTGTGACCCGGGGCTTAGCGATTTTTTCAAAAAATCTTTTCTGCCAGTTAAGTTGTCGAGTGCTGATTTCTTGTCCAGTGATAATAAGCCTTCTGTTTCGACCGCCAAACCTCTCAGGGGAGCATTTGCAACCGTTTGGCACCATTTTTGAATGAATTGCCGAAATTCAGATTTTTCAGAAATTGTGACCCCGGGGGTTAGGGATTTTTCAAAAAATCTTTTCTGCCGGTTAAGTTGTTCGAGGGCTGATTTCTTTTGCTGTGATAAAAAGCCTTCTGTTTCGACCGCCAAACCTCTCAGGGAGCATTTGCAACCGTTTGGCCCCTTTTTTTAGTTAATTGCCAAAAGTCAGACTTTTTCAGAAATTGTGACCCCGGGGCTTAGCGATTTTTTCAAAAAAATCTTTTTCTGCCGGTTAAGTTTTCGAGGGCTGATTTCTTGTCCTGTGATAAAAAGCCTTCTGTTTCGACAGCCAAACCTCTCAGGGGAGCATTTGCAACCGTTTGGCACCATTTTTGAGTGAATTGCCGAAAGTAAGATTTTTCAGAAATTGTGACCCGGGGCTTAGCGATTTTTCAAAAAATCTTTTTCTGCCGGTTAAGTTGTTGAAGGCTGATTTCTTTTGCTGTGATAAAAAGTCTTCTGTTTCGACCGCCAAACCTCTCAGGGGAGCATTTGCAACCGTTTGGCACCATTTTTGAGTGAATTGCCAAAAGTCAGATTTTTGATGAAATTGTGACCCCGGGGCTTAGCGATTTTTTCAAAAAAATCTTTTTCTGCCGGTTAAGTTGTTGAAGGCTGATTTCTTTTGCTGTGATCAAAAGCCTTCTGTTTCGACCTCCAAACCTCTCACGGGAGGATTTGAAACCGTTTGGCACCATTTTTGAGTGAATTGCCGAAAGTCAGATTTTTTCAGAAATTGTGACCCCGGGGCTTAGGGATTTTTTCAAAAAATCTTTTCTGCCGGTTAAGTTTTCGAGGGCTGATTTCTTTTGCTGTGATAAAAAGCCTTCTGTTTCAACCGCCAAACCTCTCAGGGGAGCATTTGTAACCGTTTGGCACCATTTTTGAGTGAATTGCCGAAAGTCAGATTTTTGATGAAATTGTGACCCCGGGGCTTAGGGATTTTTTCAAAATAATCTTTTTCTGCCGGTTACGTTGTCGAGGTCTGATTTCTTGTCCTGTGATATAAAGCCTTCTGTTTCGACCGCCAAAGCTCTCAGGGGAGCATTTTCAACCGTGTGGCACCATTTTTGAGTGAATTGCCGAAAGTCAGATTTTTGATGAAATTGTGACCCCGGGGCTTAGCGATTTTTTCAAAAAAATCTTTTTCTGCCGGTTAAGTTGTCGAGGGCTGATTTCTTTTGCTGTGATAAAAAGCCTTCTGTTTCGACCGCCAAACCTCTCAGGGGAGCATTTTCAACCGTTTGGCACCATTTTTGAGTGAATTGCCAAAAGTCAGAATTTTTCAGAAATTGTGACCCCGGGGCTTAGCGATTTTTTCAAAAAAATCTTTTTCTGCCGGTTAAGTTGTCGAGGGCTGATTTCTTTTGCTGTAAGAAAACGCCTTCTGATTCGACCGCCCAAACGCTCAGGCGAGCTTTTTCAACCGTTTGGCAACATTTTGGAGTGAATTGCCAAAAGTCAGAATTTTCAGAAATTGTGACCCCGGGGCTTAGCGATTTTTTCAAAAAAATCTTTTTCTGCCGGTTAAGTTTTCGAGGGCTGATTTCTTTTGCTGTGATAAAAAGCCTTCTGTTTCGACCGCCAAACCTCTGAGGGGAGCATTTTCAACCGTTTGGCACCATTTTTGAGTGAATTGCCGAAAGTCAGATTTTTGATGAAATTGTGACCCCGGGGCTTAGCGATTTTTTCAAAAAAATCTTTTTCTGCCGTTTAAGTTTTCGAGGGCTGATTTCTTTTGCTGTGATCAAAAGCCTTCTGTTTCGACCTCCAAACCTCTCACGGGAGGATTTGAAACCGTTTGGCACCATTTTTGAGTGAATTGCCGAAAGTCAGATTTTTTCAGAAATTGTGACCCCGGGGCTTAGAAATTTTTTCAAAAAAATCTTTTTCTGCCGGTTAAGTTGTTGAAGGCTGATTTCTTTTGCTGTAATAAAAAGCCTTCTGTTTCGACCGCCAAACCTCTGAGGGGAGCATTTTCACCATTTTTGAGTGAATTGCCGAAAGTCAGAATTTTTCAGAAATTGTGACCCCGGGGCTTAGCGATTTATTCAAAAAATCTTTTCTGCCGGTTAAGTTTTCGAGGGCTGATTGCTTTTGCTGTGATAAAAAGCCTTCTGTTTCCACCGCCAAACCTCTCACGGGAGCATTTGTAACCGTTTGCCACCATTTTTGAGTGAATTGCCGAAAGTCAGATTTTTTCAGAAATTGTGACCCCGGGGCTTAGGGATTTTTTCAAAATAATCTTTTTCTGCCGGTTAAGTTTTCGAGGGCTGATTTATTTTCCTGTGATAAAAAGCCTTCTGTTTCGACCGCCAAACCTCTGAGGGAGCATTTGAAACCGTTTGGCACCATTTTTGAGTTGATTGCCGAAAGTCAGATTTTTCAGAAATTGTGACCCGGGGGCTTAGCGATTTTTTCAAAAAAATCTTTTTCTTCCGGTTAAGTTTTCGAGGGCCGATTTATTTTGCTGTGATAAAAAGCCTTCTGTTTCGACCTCCAAACCTCTCACGGGAGGATTTGAAACCGTTTGGCACCATTTTTGAGTGAATTGCCGAAAGTCAGATTTTTCAGAAATTGTGACCCCGGGCTTAGGGATTTTTCAAAAAATCTTTTTCTGCCGGTTAAGTTTTCGAGGGCTGATTTCTTTTGCTGTGATAAAAAGCCTTCTGTTTCGACCGCCAAACCTGTCACGGGAGCATTTTCAACCGTTTGGCCCCATTTTTGAGTGAATTGCCAAAAGTCAGATTTTTGATTAAATTGTGACTCCGGGGCTTAGGGATTTTTTCAAAATAATCTTTTTCTGCCGGTTACGTTGTCGAGGTCTGATTTCTTGTCCTGTGATATAAAGCCTTCTGTTTCGACCGTCAAAGCTCTCAGGGGAGCATTTTCAACCGTGTGGCACCATTTTTGAGTGAATTGCCGAAAGTCAGATTTTTGATGAAATTGTGACCCCGGGGCTTAGCGATTTTTTCAAAAAAATCTTTTTCTGCCGGTTAAGTTGTCGAAGGCTGATTTCTTTTGCTGTAATAAAAAGCCTTCTTTTTTCCCCGCCAAACTTCTGAGGGGAGCATTTTCAACCGTTTGGCACCATTTTTGAGTGAATTGCCAAAAGTCAGATTTTTCAGAAATTGTGACCCGGGGCTTAGCGATTTTTCAAAAAATCTTTTTCTGCCGGTTAAGTTTTCGAGGGCTGATTTCTTTTGCTGTAATAAAAAGCCTTCTTTTTCGACCGCCAAACCTCTGAGGGGAGCATTTTCAACCGCTTGGCAACATTTTGGAGTGAATTGCCAAAAGTCAGAATTTTTCAGAAATTGTGACCCCGGGGCTTAGCGATTTTTGAAAAAATCTTTTTCTGCCGGTTAAGTTTTCGAGGGCTGATTTCTTTTGCTGTGATAAAAAGCCTTCTGTTTCGACCGCCAAACCTCTGAGGGGAGCATTTGCAACCGTTTGGCACCATTTTTGAGTGAATTGCCGAAAGTCAGATTTTTGATGAAATTGTGACCCCGGGGCTTAGCGATTTTTTCAAGAAATCTTTTTCTGCCGTTTAAGTTTTCGAGGGCTGATTTCTTTTGCTGTGATCAAAGCCTTCTGTTTCGACCTCCAAACCTCTCACGGGAGGATTTGAAACCGTTTGGCACCATTTTTGAGTGAATTGCCGAAAGTCAGATTTTTTCAGAAATTGTGACCCGGGGCTTAGGGATTTTTTCAAAAAAATCTTTTTCTGCCGGTTAAGTTTTCGAGGGCTGATTTCTTTTGCTGTGATAAAAAGCCTTCTGTTTCGACCGCCAAACCTCTGAGGGGAGCATTTGCACTATTTTAGAATAAATTGCCAAAAGTCTGATTTTTCAGAAATTTTGACCCCGGGCTTAGCGATTTTTTGAAAACAATCTTTTCTGCCGGTTAAGTTTTTGAAGGCTGATTTCTTGTCCTGTGATAAAAGCCTTCTGTTTCGACCGCCAAACCTCTCAGGGGAGCATTTGTAACCGTTTGGCCCCATTTTTGAGTGAATTGCCAAAAGTGAGATTTTTCTAGAAATTGTGACCCTGGGGCTTAGCGATTTTTTCAAAACAATCTTTTCTGCCGGTTAAGTTGTTGAAGGCTGATTTCTTTTGCTGTAATAAAAGCCTTCTTTTCGACTGCCAAACCTCTGAGGGGAGCATTTTCAACCGTTTGGCACCATTTTTGAGTGAATTGCCAAAAGTCAGAATTTTTCAGAAATTGTGACCCCGGGGCTTAGCGATTTTTCAAAAAATCTTTTCTGCGGGTTAAGTTTTCGAGGGCTGATTTCTTTTGCTGTGATAAAAGCCTTCTGTTTCCACCGCCAAAGCTCTCAGGGCAGCATTTTCAACCGTTTGGCACCATTTTTGAGTGAATTGCCGAAAGTCAGATTTTTCTAGAAATTGTGACCCCGGGGCTTAGAAATTTTTTCAAAAAAATCTTTTTCTGCCGGTTAAGTTGTTGAAGGCTGATTTCTTTTGCTGTAATAAAAAGCCTTCTTTTTCGACCGCCAAACCTCTGAGGGGAGCATTTTCTACCGCTTGGCACCATTTTTGAGTGAATTGCCAAAAGTCAGAATTTTTCAGAAATTGTGACCCGGGGCTTAGCGATTTTTTCAAAAAATCTTTTCTGCCGGTTAAGTTTTCGAGGGCTGATTGCTTTTGCTGTGATAAAAAGCCTTCTGTTTCGACCGCCAAACCTCTCACGGGAGCATTGGCAACCGTTTGCCACCATTTTTGAGTGAATTGCCGAAAGTCAGATTTTTTCAGAAATTGTGACCCCGGGGCTTAGCGATTTTTTCAAAAAAATCTTTTTCTGCCGGTTAAGTTGTTGAGGGTTGATTTCTTTTGCTGTGATAAAAAGCCTTCTGTTTCGACCGCCAAACCTCTGAGGGGAGCATTTGCACCATTTTAGAGTGAATTGCCGAAAGTCAGATTTTTCAGAAATTGTGACCTCGGGGATTAGCGATTTTTTCAAAAAATCTTTTCTGCGGGTTAAGTTGTTGAAGGCTGATTTCTTTTCCTGTGATAAAAGCCTTCTTTTCGACCGCCAAACCTCTCAGGGAGCATTTGCAACCGTTTGGCACCATTTTTGAGTGAATTGCCAAAAGTCAGAATTTTTCAGAAATTGTGACCCGGGCCTTAGCGATTTTTTCAAAAATCTTTTCTGCGTGTTAAGTTTTCGTTTGATTATTTCTTTTGCTGTGATAGAAAGCCTTCTGTTTCGACCGCCAAACCTGTCACAGGAGCATTTGCAACCGTTTGGCACCATTTTTGAGTGAATTGCCGAAAGTCAGATTTTTTCAGAAATTGTGACCCCGGGGCTTAGCGATTTTTTCAGAAAAATCTTTTTCTGCCGGTTAAGTTTTCGAGGGCTGATTTCTTTTGCTGTGATAAAAAGCCTTCTGTTTCGACCGCCAAACCTCTGAGGGGAGCATGTGCAACCGTTTGGCATCATTTTTGAATGAATTGCCGAAAGTCAGATTTTTTCAGAAATTGTGACCCCGGGGCTTAGCGATTTTTCAGAAAAATATTTTTATGCCAGTTAAGTTTTCGAGGGCTGATTTCTTTGCTGTGATAAAAGCCTTCTGTTTCGACCGCCACAGCTCTCAGGGCAGCATTTTCAACCGTTTGGCACCATTTTTGAATGAATTGCCGAAAGTCAGATTTTTCAGAAATTGTGACCCGGGGCTTAGAAATTTTTCAAAATATCTTTTTCTGCCTGTTAAGTTGTTGAAGGCCGATTTCTTTTGCTGTAATAAAAAGCCTTTTTTTTCGACCGCCAAACCTCTGAGGGGAGCATTTTCAACCGCTTGGCACCATTTTTGAGTGAATTGCCGAAAGTCAGATTTTTGATGAAATTGTGACCCCGGGGCTTAGCGATTTTTTCAAAAAAATCTTTTTCTGCCGGTTAAGTTTTCGAGGGCTGATTTCTTTTGCTGTGATAAAAAGCCTTCTGTTTCGACCGCCAAACCTCTGAGGGGAGCATTTGCACCATTTTTGAGTGAATTGCCGAAAGTCAGATTTTTTCAGAAATTGTGACCCCGGGGCTTAGCGATTTTTTCAAAAAAATCTTTTTCTGCCGGTTAAGTTTTCGGGGGCTGATTTCTTTTGCTGTGACAAAAAGTCTTCTATTTCGACCTCCAAACCTCTGAGGGGAGCATTTGCACTATTTTAGAATAAATTGCCAAAAGTCTGATTTTTTCAGAAATTGTGACCCCGGGGCTTAGCGATTTTTTGAAAACAATCTTTTTCTGCCGGTTAAGTTGTTGAAGGCTGATTTCTTGTCCTGTGATAAAAAGCCTTCTGTTTCGACCGCCAAACCTCTCAGGGGAGCATTTGTAACCGTTTGGCCCCATTCTTGAGTGAATTGCCGAAAGTCAGATTTTTTCAGAAATTGTGACCCCGGGGCTTAGGGATTTTTTCAAAAAAATCTTTTTCTGCCGGTTAAGTTTTCGAGGGCTGATTTCTTTTGCTGTGATAAAAAGCCTTCTGTTTCGACCGCCAAACCTCTGAGGGGAGCATTTGCAACCGTTTGGCACCATTTTTGAGTGAATTGCCGAAAGTCAGATTTTTTCAGAAATTGTGACCCCGGGGCTTAGGGATTTTTTCAAAAAAATCTTTTTCTGCCGGTTAAGTTTTCGAGGGCTGATTTCTTTTGCTGTGATAAAAAGCCTTCTGTTTCGACCGCCACAGCTCTCAGGGCAGCATTTTCAACCGTTTGGCACCATTTTTGAATGAATTGCCGAAAGTCAGATTTTTTCAGAAATTGTGACCCCGGGGTTAGAAATTTTTTCAAAAAAATCTTTTTCTGCCGGTTAAGTTGTTGAAGGCTGATTTCTTTTGCTGTAATAAAAAGCCTTCTTTTTCGACCGCCAAACCTCTGAGGGGAGCATTTTCAACCGCTTGGCACCATTTTTGAGTGAATTGCCAAAAGTCAGAATTTTTCAGAAATTGTGACCCCAGGGCTTAGCGATTTTTTCAAAAAATCTTTTTCTGCCGGTTAAGTTTTCGAGGGCTGATTTCCTTTGCTGTGATAAAAGCCTTCTGTTTCGACCGCCAAACCTCTGAGGGGAGCATTTGCAACCGTTTGGCACCATTTTTGAGTGAATTGCCGAAAGTCAGATTTTTTCAGAAATTGTGACCCCGGGAATAGGGATTTTTTCAAAAAAATCTTTTTCTGCCGGTTAAGTTTTCGAGGGCTGATTTCTTTTGCTGTGATAAAAAGCCTTCTGTTTCGACCGCCAAACCTCTGAGGGGAGCATTTGCACTATTTTAGAGTAAATTGCCAAAAGTCTGATTTTTTCAGAAATTGTGACCCCGGGCTTAGCGATTTTGAAACAATCTTTTCTGCCGGTTAAGTTGTTGAAGGCTGATTTCTTGTCCTGTGATAAAAGCCTTCTGTTTCGACCGCCAAACCTCTCAGGGAGCATTTGTAACCGATTGGCACCATTTTTGAGTGAATTGCCAAAAGTGAGATTTTTTCAGAAATTGTGACCCGGGGCTTAGGGATTTTTTCAAAAATCTTTTCTGCCGGTTAAGTTTTCGAGGGCTGATTTCTTTTCCTGTGATAAAAAGCCTTCTGTTTCAACCGCCAAACCTCTCAGGGGAGCATTTATAACCGTTTGGCACCATTTTTGAGTGAATTGCCGAAAGTCAGATTTTTGATGAAATTGTGACCCCGGGGCTTAGGGATTTTTTCAAAATAATCTTTTTCTGCCGGTTACGTTGTCGAGGTCTGATTTCTTGTCCTGTGATATAAAGCCTTCTGTTTCGACCGCCAAAGCTCTCAGGGGAGCATTTTCAACCGTTTGGCACCATTTTTGAGTGAATTGCCAAAAGTCAGATTTTTTCAGAAATTGTGTCCCCGGGGCTTAGCGATTTTTTCAAAAAAATCTTTTTCTGCCGGTTTAGTTTTCGAGGGCTGATTTCTTTTGCTGTGATAAAAAGCCTTCTGTTTCCACCGCCAAAGCTCTCAGGGCAGCATTTTCAACCGTTTGGCACCATTTTTGAGTGAATTGCCGAAAGTCAGATTTTTTCAGAAATTGTGACCCCGGGGCTTAGAAATTTTTTCAAAAAAATCTTTTTCTGCCGGTTAAGTTGTTGAAGGCTGATTTCTTTTGCTGTAATAAAAAGCCTTCTTTTTCGACCGCCAAACCTCTGAGGGGAGCATTTTCAACCGCTTGGCACCATTTTTGAGTGAATTGCCAAAAGTCAGAATTTTTCAGAAATTGTGACCTCGGAGCTTAGCGATTTTTTCAAAAAATCTTTTTCTGCCGGTTAAGTTTTCTAGGGCTGATTTCTTTTGCTGTAATAAAAAGCCTTCTTTTTCGAACGCCAAACCTCTGAGGGCAGCATTTTCAACCGCTTGGCACCATTTTTGAGTGAATTGCCAAAAGTCAGATTTTTTCAGAAATTGTGACCCCGGGCTTAGCGATTTTTTCAAAAAATCTTTTTCTGCGGGTTAAGTTTTCGAGGGCTGATTTCTTTTGCTGTGATAAAAAGCCTTCTGTTTCGACCGCCAAACCTCTGAGGGGAGCATTTGCAACCGTTTGGCACCATTTTTGAGTGAATTGCCGAAAGTCAGATTTTTGATGAAATTGTGACCCCGGGGCTTAGGGATTTTTTCAAAATAATCTTTTTCTGCCGGTTAAGTTTTCGAGGGCTGATTTATTTTCCTGTGATAAAAAGCCTTCTGTTTCGACCGCCAAACCTCTGAGGGGAGCATTTGAAACCGTTTGGCACCATTTTTTTGTTGATTGCCGAAAGTCAGATTTTATCAGAAATTGTGACCCCGGGGCTTAGGGATTTTTTCAAAAAAATCTTTTTCTGCCGGTTAAGTTTTCGAGGGCTGATTTCTTTTCCTGTGATAAAAGCCTTCTGTTTCGACCGCCAAACCTCTGAGGGGAGCATTTGCACTATTTTAGAATAAATTGCCAAAAGTCTGATTTTTTCAGAAATTTTGACCCCGGGGCTTAGCGATTTTTTGAAAACAATCTTTTTCTGCCGGTTAAGTTTTTGAAGGCTGATTTCTTGTCCTGTGATAAGAAGCCTTCTGTTTCGACCGCCAAACCTCTCAGGGGAGCATTTGTAACCGTTTGGCCCCATTTTTGAGTGAATTGCCAAAAGTGAGATTTTTTCAGAAATTGTGACCCTGGGGCTTAGCGATTTTTTCAAAAAAATCTTTTTCTGCCGGTTAAGTTGTTGAAGGCTGATTTCTTTTGCTGTTATAAATATCCGTCTTTTTCGACCGCCAAACCTCTGAGGGAGCATTTTCAACCGTTTGGCACCATTTTTGAGTGAATTGCCAAAAGTCAGAATTTTTCAGAAATTGTGACCCGGGGCTTAGCGATTTTTTCAAAAAATCTTTTTCTGCGGGTTAAGTTTTCGAGGGCTGATTTCTTTTACTGTGATAAAAAACCTTCTGTTTCCACCGCCAAAGCTCTCAGGGCAGCATTTTCAACCGTTTGGCACCATTTTTGAGTGAATTGCCGAAAGTCAGATTTTTTCAGAAATTGTGACCCCGGGGCTTAGAAATTTTTTCAAAAAATTCTTTTTCTGCCGGTTAAGTTGTTGAAGGCTGATTTCTTTGCTGTAATAAAAAGCCTTCTTTTTCGACCGCCAAACCTCTGAGGGGAGCATTTTCAACCGTTTGGCACCATTTTTGAGTGAATTGCCAAAAGTCAGAATTTTTCAGAAATTGTGACCCCGGGGCTTAGCGATTTTTTCAAAAAAATCTTTTTCTGCCGGTTAAGTTTTCGAGGGCTGATTGCTTTTGCTGTGATAAAAAGCCTTCTGTTTCGACCGCCAAACCTCTCACGGGAGCATTTGCAACCGTTTGCCACCATTTTTGAGTGAATTGCCGAAAGTCAGATTTTTTCAGAAATTGTGACCCGGAGCTTAGGGATTTTTTCAAAAAATCTTTTTCTGCCGGTTAAGTGGTTGAGTGTTGATTTCTTTTGCTGTGATAATTTGCCTTCTGTTTCGACCGCCAAACCTCTGAGGGGAGCATTTGCACCATTTTTGAGTGAATTGCCGAAAGTCAGATTTTTTCAGAAATTGTGACCCCGGGGATTAGCGATTTTTTCAAAAAAATCTTTTTCTGCCGGTTAAGTTCTTGAAGGCTGATTTCTTTTCCTGTGATAAAAAAGCCTTCTTTTTCGACCGCCAAACCTCTCAGGGGAGCATTTGCAACCGTTTGGCACCATTTTTGAGTGAATTGCCAAAAGTCAGAATTTTTCAGAAATTGTGACCCCGGGGCTTAGCGATTTTTTCAAAAAAATCTTTTTCTGCCGGTTAAGTTTTCGATGGCTGATTTCTTTTGCTGTGATAGAAAGCCTTCTGTTTCGACCGCCAAACCTGTCACAGGAGCATTTGCAACCGTTTGGCACCATTTTTGAGTGAATTGCCGAAAGTCAGATTTTTTCAGAAATTGTGACCCCGGGGCTTAGCGATTTTTTCAGAAAAATCTTTTTCTGCCGGTTAAGTTTTCGAGGGCTGATTTCTTTTGCTGTGATAAAAAGCCTTCTGTTTCGACCGCCAAACCTCTGAGGGGAGCATGTGCAACCGTTTGGCATCATTTTTGAATGAATTGCCAAAAGTCATATTTTTTCAGAAATTGTGACCCCGGGATCAGCGATTTTTTCAGAAAAATCTTTTTCTGCCGGTTAAGTTTTCGAGGGCTGATTTCTTTGCTGTGATAAAAGCCTTCTTTTCGACCGCCAAACCTCTGAGGGAGCATTTGCACCATTTTAGAGTGAATTGCCGAAAGTCAGATTTTTCAGAAATTGTGACCCGGGGCTTAGGGATTTTTTCAAAAAAATCTTTTCTGCCGGTTAAGTTGTCAAGGTCTGATTTCTTTTGCTGTGATAAAAAGCCTTCTGTTTCCACCGCCAAAGCTCTCAGGGCAGCATTTTCAACCGTTTGGCACCATTTTTGAATGAATTGCCGAAAGTCAGATTTTTTCAGAAATTGTGACCCCGGGGCTTAGGGATTTTTTCAAAAAAATCTTTTTCTGCCGGTTAAGTTGTTGAAGGCTGATTTCTTTTGCTCTAATAAAAAGCCTTCTTTTTCGACCGCCAAACCTCTGAGGGGAGCATTTTCAACCGCTTGGCACCATTTTTGAGTGAATTGCCAAAAGTCAGAATTTTTCAGAAATTGTGACCCCGGGGCTTAGCGATTTTTTCAAAAAATCTTTTCTGCCGGTTAAGTTTTCGAGGGCTGATTTCTTTTGCTGTAATAAAAGCCTTCTTTTCGACCGCCAAACCTCTGAGGGAGCATTTTCAACCGCTTGGCACCATTTTTGAGTGAATTGCCAAAAGTCAGAATTTTTCAGAAATTGTGACCCTGGGCTTAGCGATTTTTTCAAAAAATCTTTTTCTGCCGGTTAAGTTTTCGAGGGCTGATTTCTTTGCTGTGATAAAAGCCTTCTGTTTCGACCGCCAAACCTCTCACGGAGCATTTGCAACCGTTTGCCACCATTTTTGAGTGAATTGCCGAAAGTCAGATTTTTCAGAAATTGTGACCCCGGGGCTTAGCGATTTTTCAAAAAAATCTTTTCTGCCGGTTAAGTTGTTGAGGGTTGATTTCTTTTGCTGTGATAAAAAGCCTTCTGTTTCGACCGCCAAACCTCTGAGGGGAGCATTTGCACCATTTTAGAGTGAATTGCCGAAAGTCAGATTTTTTCAGAAATTGTGACCCCGGGGCTTAGCGATTTTTTCAAAAAAATCTTTTTCTGCCGGTTAAGTTGTTGAAGGCTGATTTCTTTTCCTGTCATAAAAAGCCTTCTGTTTCGACCGCCAAACCTCTCAGGGGAGCATTTGCAACCGTTTGGCACCATTTTTGAGTGAATTGCCAAAAGTCAGATTTTTCAGAAATTGTGACCCCGGGGCTTAGCGATTTTTTCAGAAAAATCTTTTCTGCCGGTTAAGTTGTTGAAGGCTGATTTCTTTTGCTGTGATAAAAAGCCTTCTGTTTCGACCGCCAAACCTCTGAGGGGAGCATGTGCAACCGTTTGGCATCATTTTTGAATGAATTGCCAAAAGTCATATTTTTTCAGAAATTGTGACCCCGGGGCTTAGGGATTTTTTCAAAAAAATCTTTTTCTGCCGGTTAAGTTGTTGAGGGTGGATTTCTTTTGATGTGATAAAAAGCCTTCTGTTTCGACCGCCAAACCTCTGAGGGGAGCATTTGCACCATTTTAGAGTGAATTGACGAAAGACAGAATTTAACAGAAATTGTGACACCGGGGCTTAGCGATTTTTCAAAAAATCTTTTTCTGCCGGTTAAGTTGTTGAGGGTGGATTTCTTTTCCTGTGATAAAAGCCTTCTTTTCGACCGCCAAACCTCTCAGGGAGCATTTGCAACCGTTTGGCACCATTTTTGAGTGAATTGCCAAAAGTCAGATTTTTTCAGAAATTGTGACCCCGGGGCTTAGCGATTTTTTCAAAAAAATCTTTTTCTGCCGGTTGAGTTTTCGAGGGCTGATTTCTTTTGCTGTGATAAAAAGCCTTCTGTTTCGACCGCCAAACCTCTGAGGAGAGCATTTGCAACCGTTTGGCACCATTTTTGAGTGAATTCCCGAAAGTCTGATTTTTTCAGAAATTGTGACCCCGGGGCTTAGGGATTTTTTCAAAATAATCTTTTTCTGCCGGTTAAGTTTTCGAGGGCTGATTTATTTTCCTGTGATAAAAAGCCTTCTGTTTCGACTGCCAAACCTCTGAGGGGAGCATTCGAAACCGTTTGGCACCATTTTTTTGTTAATTGCCGAAAGTCAGATTTTTTCAGAAATTGTGACCCCGGGGCTTAGCGATTTTTTCAAAAAAATCTTTTTCTGCTGTTTAAGTTTTCGAGGGCTGATTTCTTTTGCTGTGATCAAAAGCCTTCTGTTTCGACCTCCAAACCTCTCACGGGAGGATTTGAAACCGTTTGGCACCATTTTTGAGTGAATTGCCGAAAGTCAGATTTTTTCTGAAATTGTGACCCGGGGCTTAGGGATTTTTCAAAAAATCTTTTCTGCCGGTTAAGTTTTCGAGGGCTGATTTCTTTTGCTGTGATAAAAGCCTTCTGTTTCGACCGCCAAACCTCTGAGGGGAGCATTTGCACTATTTTAGAATAAATTGCCAAAAGTCTGATTTTTTCAGAAATTTTGACCCCGGGGCTTAGCGATTTTTTGAAAACAATCTTTTTCTGCCGGTTAAGTTTTCGAGGGCTGATTTCTTTTGCTGTGATAAAAAGCCTTCTGTTTCCACCACCAAAGCTCTCAGGGCAGCATTTTCAACCGTTTGGCACCATTTTTGAGTGAATTGCCGAAAGTCAGATTTTTTCAGAAATTGTGACCCCGGGGCTTAGAAATTTTTTCAAAAAAATCTTTTTCTGCCGGTTAAGTTGTTGAAGGCTGATTTCTTTTGCTGTCATAAAAAGCCTTCTTTTTCGACCGCCAAACCTCTCAGGGGAGCATTTGCAACCGTTTGGCACCATTTTTGAGTGAATTGCCAAAAGTCAGATTTTTTCAGAAATTGTGACCCCGGGGCTTAGCTATTTTTTAAGAAAAATCTTTTCTGCCGGTTAAGTTTTCGAGGGCTGATTTCTTTTGCTGTGATAAAAAGCCTTCTGTTTCGACCGCCAAACCTCTGAGGGGAGCATGTGCAACCGTTTGGCATCATTTTTGAATGAATTGCCAAAAGTCATATTTTTTCAGAAATTGTGACCCCGGGGCTTAGCGATTTTTTCAGAAAAATCTTTTTCTGCCGGTTAAGTTTTCGAGGGCTGATTTCTTTTGCTGTGATAAAAAGCCTTCTTTTTCGACCGCCAAACCTCTGAGGGGAGCATTTGCACCATTTTAGAGTGAATTGCCGAAAGTCAGATTTTTTCAGAAATTGTGACGCCGGGGCTTAGGGATTTTTTCAAAAAAAATCTTTTTCTGCCGGTTAAGTTGTCAAGGTCTGAATTCTTTTGCTGTAGTAAAAAGCCTTCTGTTTCGACCGCCAAACCTCTGAGGGGAGCATTTGCACCATTTTAGAGTGAATTGCCAAAAGTCAGATTTTTTCAGAAATTGTGACCCCGGGGCTTAGCGATTTTTTCAAAAAAATCTTTTTCTGCGGGTTAAGTTTTCGAGTGCTGATTTCTTTTGCTGTGATAAAAAGCCTTCTGTTTCCACCGCCAAAGCTCTCAGGGCAGCATTTTCAACCGTTTGGCACCATTTTTGAATGAATTGCCGAAAGTCAGAATTTTTCAGAAATTGTGACCCCGGGGCTTAGCGATTTTTTCAGAAAAATCTTTTTCTGCCGGTTAAGTTGTTGAGGGTGGATTTCTTTTGCTGTGATAAAAAGCCTTCTGTTTCGACCGCCAAACCTCTGAGGGGAGCATTTGCACCATTTTAGAGTGAATTGCCGAAAGTCAGATTTTTTCAGAAATTGTGACGCAGGGGCTTAGCGATTTTTTCAAAAAATCTTTTTCTGCCGGTTAAGTTGTTGAAGGCTGATTTCTTTTCCTGTGATAAAAGCCTTCTGTTTCGACCGCCAAACCTCTCAGGGAGCATATGCAACCGGTTGGCACCATTTTTGAGTGAATTGCCAAAAGTCAGAATTTTTCAGAAATTGTGACCCAGGGGCTTAGCGATTTTTTAAGAAAAATCTTTTTCTGCCGGTTAAGTTTTCGAGGGCTGATTTCTTTTGCTGTGATAAAAGCCTTCTGTTTCGACCGCCAAACCTCTGAGGGGAGCATGTGCAACCGTTTAGCATCATTTTTGAATGAATTGCCAAAAGTCATTTTTTTTCAGAAATTGTGACCCCGGGGCTTAGCGATTTTTTTGAAAACAATCTTTTTCTGCCGGTTAAGTTGTTGAAGGCTGATTTCTTGTCCTGTGATAAAAGCCTTCTGTTTCGACCGCCAAACCTCTCAGGGAGCATTTGTAACCGTTTGGCCCCATTTTTGAGTGAATTGCCAAAAGTGAGATTTTTTCAGAAATTGTGACCCTGGGGCTTAGCGATTTTTTCAAAACAATCTTTTTCTGCCGGTTAAGTTGTTGAATGCTGATTTCTTTTGCTGTGATAAAAGCCTTCTTTTCGACCGCCAAACCTCTGAGGAGCATTTTCAACCGTTTGGCACCATTTTTGAGTGAATTGCCGAAAGTCAGAATTTTTCAGAAATTGTGACCCGGGGCTTAGCGATTTTTTGTAAAAAAAATGTTTGTCTGCGGGTTGAGTTTTCGAGGGCTGATTTCTTTTGCTGTGATAAAAAGCCTTCTGTTTCCACCGCCAAAGCTCTCAGGGCAGCATTTTCAACCGTTTGGCACCATTTTTGAGTGAATTGCCGAAAGTCAGATTTTTTCAGAAATTGTGACCCCGGGGCTTAGAAATTTTTCAAAAATTCTTTTTCTGCCGGTTAAGTTGTTGAAGGCTGATTTCTTTTGCTGTAATAAAAAGCCTTCTTTTCGACCGCCAAACCTCTGAGGAGCATTTACAACCGCTTGGCACCATTTTTGAGTGAATTGCCAAAAGTCAGATTTTTCAGAAATTGTGACCCGGGGCTTAGCGATTTTTCAAAAAATCTTTTCTGCCGGTTAAGTTTTCGAGGGCTGATTTCTTTTGCTGTGATGAAAAGCCTTCTGTTTCGACCGCCAAACCTCTCACGGGAGCATTTGCAACCGTTTGCCACCATTTTTGAGTGAATTGCCGAAAGTCAGATTTTTTCAGAAATTGTGACCCCGGGGCTTAGCGATTTTTTCAAAAAAATCTTTTTCTGCCGGTTAAGTTGTTGAGGGTGGATTTCTTTGCTGTGATAAAAAGCCTTCTGTTTCGACCGCCAAACCTCTGAGGGGAGACATTTGGCACCATTTTAGAGTGAATTGCCGAAAGTCAGTTTTTTCAGAAATTGTGACCCGGGGCTTAGCGATTTTTTCAAAAAATTCTTTTTCTGCCGGTTAAGTTGTTGAAGTCTGATTTCTTTTCCTGTCATAAAAAGCCTTCTTTTTCGACCGCCAAACCTCTCAGGGGAGCATTTGCAACCGTTTGGCACCATTTTTGAGTGAATTGCCAAAAGTCAGATTTTTTCAGAAATTGTGACCCCGGGGCTTAGCGATTTTTTCAGAAAAATCTTTTTCTGCCGGTTAAGTTTTCGAGGGCTGATTTCTTTTGCTGTGATAAAAGCCTTCTGTTTCGACCGCCAAACCTCTGAGGGAGCATGTGCAACCGTTTGGCATCATTTTTGAATGAATTGCCAAAAGTCATATTTTTTCAGAAATTGAGACCCCGGGGCGTAGCTATTTTTTCAGAAAAATCTTTTTCTGCCGGTTAAGTTTTCGAGGTCTGATTTCTTTTGCTGTGATAAAAAGCCTTCTGTTTCGACCGCCAAACCTCTCAGGGGAGCATTTGCACCATTTTAGAGTGAATTGCCGAAAGTCAGATTTTTTCAGAAATTGCGACCCCGGGGCGTAGGGATTTTTTCAAAAAAATCTTTTTCTGCCGGTTAAGTTGTCAAGGTCTGAATTCTTTTGCTGTAATAAAAAGCCTTCTGTTTCGACCGCCAAACCTCTGAGGGGAGCACGTTTGCACCATTTTAGAGTGAATTGCCAAAAGTCAGATTTTTCAGAAATTGTGACCCGGGGCTTAGCGATTTTTTCAAAAAATCTTTTCTGCGGGTTAAGTTTTCGAGGGCTGATTTCTTTTGCTGTGATAAAAAGCCTTCTGTTTCCACCGCCAAACCTCTCAGGGCAGCATTTTCAACCGTTTGGCACCATTTTTGAGTTAATTGCCAAAAGTAAGATTTTTCAGAAATTGTGACCCGGGGCTTAGCGATTTTTTCAAAAAAATCTTTTTCTGCCGGTTAACTTGTTGAAGGCTGATTTCTTTTGCTGTAATAAAAAGCCTTCTGTTTCGACCGCCAAACCTCTGAGGGGAGCATTTTCAACCGTTTGGCACCATTTTAGAGTGAATTGCCAAAAGTCAGAATTTTTCAGAAATTGTGACCACGGGGCTTAGCGATTTTTTCAAAAAAATCTTTTTCTGCCGGTTAAGTTGTTGAGGGCTGATTTCTTTTGCTGTGATAAAAAGCCTACTGTTTCGACCGCCAAACCTCTCAGGGGTGCATTTTCAACCGTTTGGCACCATTTTTGAGTGAATTGCCGAAAGTCAGATTTTTCAGAAATTGTGACCCGGGGCTTAGCGATTTTTTCAAAAAATCTTTTTCTGCGGTTAAGTTGTTGAAGGCTGATTTCTTTTCCTGTGATAAAAGCCTTCTGTTTCGACCGCCAAACCTCTCAGGGAGCATTTGCAACTGTTTGGCACCATTTTTGAGTGAATTGCCAAAAGTCAGATTTTTCAGAAATTGTGACCCGGGGCTTAGCGATTTTTTCAAAAAATCTTTTTCTGCCGGTTAAGTTTTCGAGGGCTGATTTCTTTTGCTGTGATAAAAAGCCTTCTGTTTCGACCGCCAAACCTGTCACAGGAGCATTTGAAACCGTTTGGCACCATTTCTGAGTGAATTGCCGAAAGTCAGATTTTTTCAGAAATTGTGACCCCGGGGCTTAGTGATTTTTTCAAAAAAATCTTTTTCTGCCGGTTAAGTTGTTGAGGGCTGATTTCTTTTCCTGTGATAAAAGCCTTCTGTTTCGACCGCCAAACCTCTGAGGAGCATTTGCAACCGTTTGGCCCCATTTTTGAGTGAATTGCCGAAAGTCAGATTTTTCAGAAATTGTGACCCGGGGCTTAGCGATTTTTCAAAAAAATCTTTTTCTGCCGGTTAAGTTTTCGAGGGCTGATTTCTTTTGCTGTGATAAAAAGCCTTCTGTTTCGACCGCCAAACCTCTTAGGGCATTTGCAACCGTTTGGCACCATTTTAGAGTGAATTACCAAAAGTCAGATTTTTTCAGAAATTGTGACCCCGGGGCCTAGCGTTTTTTTCAAAACAATCTTTTTCTGCCGGTTAAGTTTTCGAGGGCTGATTTCTTTTCCTGTGATAAAAAGCCTTCTGTTTCGACCGCCGAACCTCTCAGGGGAGCATTTTCAACCGTTTGGCACCATTTTTGAGTGAATTGCGAAAAGTCAGATTTTTCAGAAATTGTGCCCCGGGGCTTAGCGATTTTTGAAAAAATCTTTTTCTGCCGGTTAAGTTTTCGAGGGCTGATTTCTTTTGCTGTGATAGAATGCCTTCTGTTTCGA
The DNA here is from genome assembly GCA_947686815.1 of Podarcis lilfordi. Lineage (NCBI taxonomy): Eukaryota > Metazoa > Chordata > Lepidosauria > Squamata > Lacertidae > Podarcis > Podarcis lilfordi. Next base: position 11,347,030 of record OX395130.1, read on the forward strand.
CCGCCAAACCTCTGAGGGAGCATTTGCAACCGTTTGGCACCATTTTTGAGTGAGTTGCCGACAGTCAGATTTTTTCAGAAATTGTGACCCGGGGCTTAGCGATTTTTCAAAAAATCTTTTTCTGCCGGTTAAGTTGTTGAGGGCTGATTTCTTTTCCTGTGATAAAAGCCTTCTGTTTCGACCGCCAAACCTCTCAGAGGAGCATTTGCAACCGTTTGGCACCATTTTAGAGTGAATTGCCGAAAGTCAGATTTTTCAGAAATTGTGACCCCGGGGCTTAGGGATTTGTCAAAAAAATCTTTTTCTGCCGGTTAAGTTGTCGAGGGCTGATTTCTTTTGCTGTGATAAAAAGCCTTCTGTTTCGACCGCCAAACCTCTCACGGGAGTATTTGCAACCGTTTGGCACCATTTTAGAGTGAATTGCCGAAAGTCAGATTTTTTCAGAAATTGTGACCCCGGGGCTTAGCGATTTTTTCAAAAAAATCTTTTTCTGCCGGTTAAGTTGTTGAAGGCTGATTTCTTTTGCTGTAATAAAAAGCCTTCTGTTTCGACCGCCAAACCTCTCAGGGGAGCATTTGCAACCGTTTGGCACCATTTTTGAGTGAATTGCCAAAAGTCAGATTTTTCAGAAATTGTGACCCCGGGGCTTAGCGATTTTTTCAAAAAATCTTTTCTGCCGGTTAAGTTGTTCGAGGGCTGATTTCTTTTCCTGTGATACAAAAGCCTTCTGTTTGACCGCCAAACCTCTCAGGGCAGCATTTGCAACCGTTTGGCCCCATTTTTGAGTGAATTGCCAAAGTCAGATATTTTCATGAAATTGTGACCCCGGGGCTTAGCGATTTTTTCAAAAAAATCTTTTTCTGCCGGTTAAGTTTTCGAGGGCTGATTTCTTTTGCTGTGATAAAAAGCCTTCAGTTTCGACCGCTAAACCTCTCACGGGAGCATTTGCAACCGTTTGGCACCATTTTTGAGTGAATTGCCGAAAGTCAGATTTTTGATGAAATTGTGACCCGGGGCTTAGCGATTTTTCAAAAAATCTTTTCTGCCAGTTAAGTTGTCGAGGTCTGATTTCTTTTCCTGTGATAAAAGCCTTCTGTTTCGACCGCCAAACCTCTCAGGAGCATTTGCAACCGTTTGGCACCATTTTTGAGTGAATTGCCGAAAGTCAGATTTTTCATGAAATTGTGACCCCGGGCTTAGGGATTTTTTCAAAAAATCTTTTTCTGCCGGTTAAGTTGTCGAGGTCTGATTTCTTTTCCTGTGATAAAAGCCTTCTGTTTCGACCGCCAAACCTCTCGAGGAGCATTTGCAACCGTTTGGCACCATTTTGAGTGAATTGCCGAAAGTCAGATTTTTCATGAAATTGTGACCCGGGGCTTAGCGATTTTTCAAAAAATCTTTTTCTGCGGTTAAGTTTTCGAGGGCTGATTTCTTTTGCTGTGATAAAAGCCTTCTGTTTCGACCGCCAAACCTCTCAGGGCAGCATTTGCAACCGTTTGGCACCATTTTTGAGTGAATTGCCGAAAGTCAGATTTTTCATGAAATTGTGACCCGGGGCTTAGGGATTTTTCAAAAAATCTTTTCTGCCGGTTAAGTTGTTGAGGGCTGATTTCTTTTGCTGTGATAAAAGCCTTCTGTTTCGACCGCCAAACCTCTGAGGAGAGCATTTTCAACCGCTTGGCACCATTTTTGAGTGAATTGCCAAAGTCAGAATTTTTCATGAAATTGTGACCCAGGGCTTAGCGATTTTTTCAAAAAATCTTTTTCTGCCTGGTTAAGTTGTCGAGGGCTGATTTCTTTCGCTGTGATAAAAGCCTTCTGTTTCGACCGCCAAACCTCTCAGGGAGCATTTGCAACGTTTGGCACCATTTTAGAGTGGAATTGCCGAAAGTCAGATTTTTGCATGAAATTGTGACCCGGGGCTTAGCGATTTTTCAAAAAAATCTTTTCTGCCAGTTAAGTTGTTGAAGGCTGATTTCTTTTCCTGTGATAAAAAGCCTTCTGTTTCGACCGCCAAACCTCTCAGGGAGCATTTGCAACCGTTTGGCACCATTTTTGAGTGAATTGCCAAAAGTCAGATTTTTCATGAAATTGTGACCCGGGGCTTAGAGATTTTTTCAAAAAATCTTTTTCTGCCGGTTAAGTTGTCGAGGGCTGATTTCTTTTCCTGTGATAAAAAGCCTTCTGTTTCGACCGCCAAACCTCTCAGGGGAGCATTTGCAACCGTTTGGCACCATTTTTGATTGAATTGCCGAAAGTCAGATTTTTGCTGAAATTGCGACTTAGGGATTTTTTCAAAAAAATCTTTTTTGCCGGTTAAGTTGTTGAGGGCTGATTTCTTTTCCTGTGATAAAAAGCCTTCTGTTTCGACCGCCAAACCTCTCATGGGAGTATTTGCAACCCTTTGGCACCATTTTTGAGTGAATTGCCGAAAGTCAGATTTTTGCAGAAATTGTGACCCGGGGCTTAGCGATTTTTTCAGAAAAATCTTTTTCTGCCGGTTAAGTTTTCGAGGGCTGATTTCTTTTCCTGTGATAAAAGCCTTCTGTTTCGACCGCCAAACCTCTCAGGGAGCATTTGCAACCGTTTGGCACCATTTTTGAGTGAATTGCCGAAAGTCAGATTTTTTCAGAAATTGTGACCCGGGGCTTAGCGATTTTTCAAAAAAATCTTTTCTGCCGGTTAAGTTGTCGAGGGCTGATTTCTTTTCCTGTGATAAAAAGCCTTCTGTTTCGACCGCCAAACCTCTCGAGGAGCATTTGCAACCGTTTGCACCATTTTGAGTGAATTGCCAAAAGTCAGATTTTGCATGAAATTGTGACCCGGGGCTTAGCGATTTTTTCAAAACAATCTTTTTCTGCCGGTTAAGTTGTGGAGGGCTGATTTCTTGTCCTGTGATAAAAGCCTTCTGTTTCGACCGCCAAACCTCTCAGGGAGCATTTGCAACCGTTTGGCACCATTTTTGAGTGAATTGCCAAAAGTCAGATTTTTGCAGAAATTGTGACCCGGGGCTTAGGGATTTTTTCAAAAAATCTTTTTCTGCAGGTTAAGTTGTTGAGGGCTGATTTCTTTTCCTGTGATAAAAGCCTTCTGTTTCGACCGCCAAACCTCTCAGGGAGCATTTGCAACCGTTTGGCACCATTTTTGAGTGAATTGCCAAAAGTCAGATTTTTGCATGAAATTGTGACCCGGGGCTTAGCGATTTTTTCAAAAAAATCTTTTCTGCTGGTTAAGTTGTCGAAGGCTGATTTCTTTTGCTGTGATAAAAAGCCTTCTGTTTCGACCGCCAAACCTGTGAGTGGAGCATTTTCAACCGTTTGGCACCATTTTTGAGTGAATTGCCAAAAGTCAGATTTTTTCAGAAATTGTGAACCCGGGGCTTAGCGATTTTTTCAAAAATATCTTTTTCTGCCGGTTAAGTTTTCGAGGGCTGATCTCTTTTGCTGTGATAAAAAGCCTTCTGTTTCGACAGCCAAACCTGTCAAAGGAGCATTTGTAACCGTTTGGCCCCATTTTTGAGTGAATTGCCAAAAGTCAGATTTTTTTAGAAATTGTGACCCCGGGGCTTAGGGATTTTTTCAAAAAATCTTTTTCTGCCGGTTAAGTTGTTGAAGGCTGATTTCTTGTCCTGTGATAAAAAGCCTTCTGTTTCGACCACCAAACCTCTCAGGGAGCATTTGCAACCGTTTGGCACCATTTTGAGTGAATTGCCGAAAGTCAGATTTTTGCATGAAATTGTGACCCGGGGCTTAGGGATTTTTTCAAAAAATCTTTTTCTGCCGGTTAAGTTGTCGAGGGCTGATTTCTTTTCCTGTGATAAAAGCCTTCTGTTTCGACCGCCAAACCTCTCAGGGAGCATTTGCAACCGTTTGGCACCATTTTTGAGTGAATTGCGAAAGTCAGATTTTTGCATGAAATTGTGACCCCGGGGCTTAGGGATTTTTCAAAAAATCTTTTTCTGCCGGTTAAGTTGTCGAGGGCTGATTTCTTTTCCTGTGATAAAAGCCTTCTGTTTCGACCGCCAAACCTCTCAGAGGAGCATTTGCAACCGTTTGGCACCATTTTTGAGTGAATTGCCGAAAGTCAGATTTTTGCATGAAATTGTGACCCCGGGGCTTAGGGATTTTTCAAAAAATCTTTTTCTGCCGGTTAAGTTGTCGAGGGCTGATTTCTTTTCCTGTGATAAAAAGCCTTCTGTTTCGACCGCCAAACCTCTCAGGGAGCATTTGCAACCGTTTGGCACCATTTTGAGTGAATTGCCGAAAGTCAGATTTTTGATGAAATTGTGACCCAGGGCTTAGGGATTTTTCAAAAAAATCTTTTCTGCCGGTTAAGTTGTCGAGGGCTGATTTCTTTTCCTGTGATAAAAGCCTTCTGTTTCGACCGCCAAACCTCTCAGGGAGCATTTGCAACCGTTTGGCACCATTTTTGAGTGAATTGCCGAAAGTCAGATTTTTGCATGAAATTGTGACCCGGGGCTTAGGGATTTTTCAAAAAATCTTTTTCTGCCGGTTAAGTTGTCGAGGGCTGATTTCTTTTCCTGTGATAAAAGCCTTCTGTTTCGACCGCCAAACCTCTCAGGGGAGCATTTGCAACCGTTTGGCACCATTTTTGAGTGAATTGCCGAAAGTCAGATTTTTGATGAAATTGTGACCCGGGGCTTAGGGATTTTTCAAAAAATCTTTTTCTGCCGGTTAAGTTGTCGAGGCTGATTTCTTTTCCTGTGATAAAAGCCTTCTGTTTCGACCGCCACACCTCTCAGGGTAGCATTTGCAACCGTTTGGCACCACTTTTGAGTGAATTGCCGAAAGTCAGATTTTTGATGAAATTGTGACTCCGGGGCATAGCGATTTTTTAAAAAAATTCTTTTTCTGCCGGTTAAGTTGTCGAGGGCTGATTTCTTTTCCTGTGATAAAAAGCCTTCTGTTTCGACCGCCAAACCTCTCAGGGGAGCATTTGCAACCGTTTGGCACCATTTTTGAGTGAATTGCCGAAAGTCAGATTTTTGATGAAATTGTGACCCGGGGCTTAGCGATTTTTCAAAAAATCTTTTTCTGCCGGTTAAGTTGTCGAGGGCTGATTTCTTTTCCTGTGATAAAAAGCCTTCTGTTTCGACCGCCAAACCTCTCAGGGAGCATTTGCAACCGTTTGGCACCATTTTTGAGTGAATTGCGAAAGTCAGATTTTTCATGAAATTGTGACCCGGGGCTTAGGGATTTTTTCAAAAAATCATTTTTTTGCGGTTAAGTTGTCGAGGGCTGATTTCTTTTCCTGTGATAAAAGCCTTCTGTTTCGACCGCCAAACCTCTCAGGGAGCATTTGCAACCGTTTGGCCCCATTTTTGAGTGAGTTGCCAAAAGTCAGATTTTTCATGAAATTGTGACCCGGGGCTTAGCGATTTTTCAAAAAATCTTTTTCTGGCGGTTAAGTTGTTGAGGGCTGATTTCTTTTCCTGTGATAAAAAGCCTTCTGTTTCGACCGCCAAACCTCTGAGGGGAGCATTTGCAACTGTTTGGCACCATTTTTGTGTGAATTGCAGAAAGTCAGATTTTTGCATGAAATTGTGACCCGGGGCTTAGCGATTTTTTCAAAAAATCTTTTTCTGCCGGTTAAGTTGTCGAGGGCTGATTTCTATTGCTGTGATAAAAAGCCTTCTGTTTCGACCGCCAAACCTCTCAGGGAGCATTTGCAACCGTTTGGCACCATTTTTGAGTGAATTGCCGAAAGTCAGATTTTTTCAGAAATTGTGACCCGGGGCTTAGCGATTTTTTCAAAAATCTTTTCTGCCGGTTAAGTTGTCGAAGGCTGATTTCTTTTGCTGTAATAAAAAGCCTTCTGTTTCGACCGCCAAAGCTCTCAGGGGAGCATTTTCAACCGTGTGGCACCATTTTTGAGTGAATTGCCGAAAGTCAGATTTTTGATGAAATTGTGACCCCGGGGCTTAGCGATTTTTTCAAAAAATCTTTTTCTGCCGGTTTAAGTTTTCGAGGGCTGATTTCTTTTCGCTGTGATAAAAGCCTTCTGTTTGACCGCCAAACCTCTCAGGGCAGCATTTGCAACCGTTTGGCACCATTTTTGAGTGAATTGCCGAAAGTCAGATATTTTCAGAAATTGTGACCCCGGGGCTGAGCGATATTTTCAAAAAAATCTTTTTCTGCAGGTTAAGTTTTCGAGGGCTGATTTCTTTTCCTGTGATAAAAGCCTTCTGTTTCGACCGCTAAACCTCTCAGGGAGCATTTGCAACCGTTTGGCACCATTTTTGAGTGAATTGCCGAAAGTCAGATTTTTGATGAAATTGTGACCCGGGGCTTAGGGATTTTTCAAAAAAATCTTTTCTGCCGGTTAAGTTTTCGAGGTCTGATTTCTTTTGCTGTGATAAAAAGCCTTCTGTTTCGACCGCCAAACCTCTCAGGGCAGCATTTTATAACGTTTGGCACCATTTTTGAGTGAATTGCCAAAAGTGAGATTTTTTTATGAAATTGTGACCCGGGGCTTAGCGATTTTTTCAGAAAAATCTTTTCTGCCGGTTAAGTTGTCGAGGGCTGATTTCTTTTCCTGTGATAAAAAGCCTTCTGTTTCGACCGCCAAACCTCTCAGGGAGCATTTGCAACCGTTTGGCACCATTTTTGAGTGAATTGCCAAAGTCAGATTTTTCAGAAATTGTGACCCGAGGCTTAGGGATTTTTTCAAAAAATCTTTTTCTGCCAGTTAAGTTGTCGAGGGCTGATTTCTTTTCCTGTGATAAAAGCCTTCTGTTTCGACCGCCAAAACACTCAGGGTAGCATTTTCAACCGTTTTGCACCATTTTTGAGTGAATTGCGAAAAGTCAGAATTTTGCAGAAATTGTGACCCCGGGGCTTAGCGATTTTTTCAAAAAATCTTTTCTGCCGGTTAAGTTTTCGAGGGCTGATTTCTTTGCTGTGATAAAAAGCCTTCTGTTTCCACTGCCAAACCTCTCAGGGCAGCATTTTCAACCGTTTGGCACCATTTTTGAATGAATTGCCGAAAGTCAGATTTTTCATGAAATTGTGACCCCGGGGCTTAGAAATTTTTTCAAAAAAATCTTTTTCTGCCGGTTAAGTTGTTGAAGGCTGATTTCTTTTGCTGTAATAAAAAGCCTTCTTTTTCGACCGCCAAACCTCTGAGGGGAGCATTTTCAACCGCTTGGCACCATTTTTGAGTGAATTGCCAAAAGTCAGAATTTTTAAGAAATTTTGACCTCGGAGCTTAGCGATTTTTTCAAAAAATCTTTTTCTGCCGGTTAAGTTGTTGAGGGCTGATTTCTTTGCTGTGATAAAAGCCTTCTGTTTCGACCGCCAAACCTCTGAGGAGAGCATTTGGCACCATTTTAGAGTGAATTGCCGAAAGTCAGATTTTTTCAGAAATTGTGACCCTGGGCTTAGCGATTTTTTCAAAAAATCTTTTCTGCCGGTTAAGTTGTTGAGGGCTGATTTCTTTTCCTGTGATAAAAGCCTTCTGTTTCGACCGCCAAACCTCTCAGGGGAGCATTTGCAACCGTTTGGCACCATTTTTGAGTGAATTGCCAAAAGTCAGATTTTTCAGAAATTGTGACCCCGGGGCTTAGCGATTTTTTCAATAAATCTTTTTTTGCCGGTGAAGTTGTCGATGGCTGATTTCTTTTGCTGTGATAAAAAGCCTTCTGTTTCGACCGCCAAACCTTCTCAGGGAGCATTTGCAACCGTTTGGCACCATTTTTGATTGAATTGCCGAAAGTCAGATATTTGCTGAAATTGTGACCCCGGGGCTTAGTGATTTTTTCAAAAAAATCTTTTTCTGCCGGTTAAGTTGTTGAGGGCTGATTTCTTTTCCTGTGATAAAAAGCCTTCTGTTTCGACCGCCAAACCTCTCAGGGGAGCATTTGCAACCGTTTGGCACCATTTTTGAGTGAATTGCCAAAAGTCAGATTTTTTCAGAAATTGTGACCCGGGGGCTTAGCGATTTTTTCAAAAAAATCTTTTTCTGCCGGGTAAGTTGTCGAGGGCTGATTTCTTTTGCTGTGATAAAAGCCTTCTGTTTCGACCGCCAAACCTCTCAGGGAGCATTTGCAACCGTTTGGCACCATTTTTGAGTGAATTGCCGAAAGTCAGATTTTTGCATGAAATTGTGACCCGGGGCTTAGCGATTTTATCAAAAAATCTTTTTCTGCCGGTTAAGTTGTCGAGGTCTGATTTCTTGTCCTCTGATAAAAGCCTTCTGTTTCGACCGCCAAACCTCTCAGGGAGCATTTGCAACCGTTTGGCACCATTTTAGAGTGAATTGCCAAAAGTCAGATTTTTCATGAAATTGTGACCCCGGGGCTTAGCGATTTTTCAAAACAATCTTTTTCTGCCGGTTAAGTTGTTGAGGGCTGATTTCTTGTCCTGTGATAAAAGCCTTCTGTTTCGACCGCCAAACCTCTCAGGGAGCATTTGCAACCGTTTGGCACCATTTTAGAGTGAATTGCCAAAAGTCAGATTTTTTCAGAAATTGTGACCCCGGGGGCTTAGGGATTTTTTCAAAAAAATCTTTTTCTGCAGGTTAAGTTGTTGAAGGCTTATTTCTTGTCCTGTGATAAAAAGCCTTCTGTTTCGAGCCCCAAACCTCTCAGGGGAGCATTTGCAACCGTTTGGCACCATTTTTGAGTGAATTGCCGAAAGTCAGATTTTTGATGAAATTCTGACCCCGGGGCTTAGCGATTTTTTCAAAAAAATCTTTTTCTGCCGGTTAAGTTGTTGAAGGCTGATTTCTTTTGCTGTGATAAAAAGCCTTCTGTTTCGACCGCCAAACCTCTCAGGGGAGCATTTGCAACCGTTTGGCACCATTTTTGAGTGAAGTGCCTAAATTCAGTTTTTGTCAGTAATTGTGAACCCGGGGCTTAGCGATTTTTTCAAAGACATCTTTTTCTGCCGGTTAAGTTGTCGAGGGCTGATTTCTTTTCCTGTGATAAAAGCCTTCTGTTTCGACCGCCAAACCTCTCAGAGGAGCATTTGCAACCGTTTGGCACCATTTTTTAGTGAATTGCCAAAAGTAAGATTTTTGATGAAATTGTGACCCGGGGCTTAGGGATTTTTTCAAAAAATCTTTTTCTGCCGGTTAAGTTGTCGAGGGCTGATTTCTTGTCCTGTGATAAAAGCCTTCTGTTTCGACCACCAAACCTCTCAGGGAGCATTTGCAACCGTTTGGCACCATTTTTGAGTGAATTGCCAAAAGTCAGATTTTTGATGAAATTGTGACCCGGGGCTTAGGGATTTTTTCAAAAAATCTTTTTCTGCCGGTTAAGTTGTCGAGGGCTGATTTCTTTTCCTGTGATAAAAGCCTTCTGTTTCGACCGCCAAACCTCTCAGGGAGCATTTGCAACCGTTTGGCACCATTTTTGAGTGAATTGCGAAAGTCAGATTTTTGATGAAATTGTGACCCGGGGCTTAGGGATTTTTCAAAAAATCTTTTTCTGCCGGTTAAGTTGTCGAGGGCTGATTTCTTTTCCTGTGATAAAAGCCTTCTGTTTCGACTCCCAAACCTCTCAGGGGAGCATTTGCAACCGTTTGGCACCATTTTTGAGTGAATTGCCGAAAGTCAGATTTTTGCTGAAATTGTGACCCCGGGGCTTAGGGATTTTTTCAAAACAATCTTTTTCTGCCGGTTAAGTTGTCGAGGGCTGATTTCTTTTCCTGTGATAAAAAGCCTTCTGTTTCGACCGCCAAACCTCTCAGGGGAGCATTTGCAACCGTTTGGCACCATTTTTGAGTGAATTGCCGAAAGTCAGATTTTTGATGAAACGGGGCTTAAGGATTTTTTCAAAAATATATTTTTCTGCCGGTTAAGTTGTCGAGGGCTGATTTCTTTTCCTGTGATAAACTGCCTTCTGTTTCGACCGCCCAACCTCTCAGGGGAGCATTTGCAACCGTTTGACACCATTTTTGAGTGAATCGCCGAAAGTCAGATTTTTGCATGAAATTGTGACCCGGGGCTTAGGGATTTTTCAAAAAATCTTTTTCTGCCGGTTAAGTTGTCGAGGGCTGATTTCTTTTCCTGTGATAAAAGCCTTCTGTTTCGACCGCCAAACCTCTCAGGGGAGCATTTGCAACCGTTTGGCACCATTTTTGAGTGAATTGCCGAAAGTCAGATTTTTGCATGAAATTGTGACCCGGGGCTTAGGGATTTTTCAAAAAATCTTTTCCTGCCGGTTAAGTTGTCGAGGGCTGATTTCTTGTCCTGTGATAAGAAGCCTTCTGTTTCTACCGCCAAACCTCTCAGGGGAGCATTTCCCACCGTTTAGCCCCATTTTTGAGTGAATTGCCGAAAGTCAGATTTTTGCATGAAATTGTGACCCGGGGCTTAGGGATTTTTTCAAAAAATCTTTTTCTGCCGGTTAAGTTGTCGAGGGCTGATTTCTTTCCTGTGATAAAAAGCCTTCTGTTTCGACCGCCAAACCTCTCAGGGAGCATTTGCAACCGTTTGGCACCATTTTTGAGTGAATTGCCGAAAGTCAGATTTTTGATGAAATTGTGACCCCGGGCTTAGGATTTTTTCAAAAAATCTTTTTCTGCCGGTTAAGTTGTCGAGGGCTGATTTCTTTTCCTGTGATAAAAGCCTTCTGTTTCGACCGCCAAACCTCTCAGGGGAGCATTTGCAACCGTTTGGCACCATTTTTGAGTGAATTGCCGAAAGTCAGATTTTTGATGAAATTGTGACCCGGGGCTTAGGAATTTTTCAAAAAATCTTTTTCTGCCGGTTAAGTTGTCGAGGGCTGATTTCTTTTCCTGTGATAAAAAGCCTTCTGTTTCGACCGCCAAACCTCTCAGGGAGCATTTGCAACCGTTTGGCACCATTTTTGAGTGAATTGCCGAAAGTCAGATTTTTGCATGAAATTGTGACCCCGGGGCTTAGGGATTTTTTCAAAAAAATCTTTTTCTGCCGGTTAAGGTGTCGAGGGCTGATTTCTTTTCCTGTGATAAAGAGCCTTCTGTTTCGACCGCCAAACCTCTCAGGGGAGCATTTGCAACCGTTTGGCACCATTTTTGAGTGAATTGCCGAAAGTCAGATTTTTGATGAAATTGTGACCCGGGGCTTAGGGATTTTTTCAAAAAATCTTTTTCTGCCGGTTAAGTTGTCGAGGGCTGATTTCTTTTCCTGTGATAAAAGCCTTCTGTTTCGACCGCCAAACCTCTCAGGGGAGCATTTGCAACCGTTTGGCACCATTTTGAGTGAATTGCCGAAAGTCAGAATTTTGCATGAAATTGTGACCCCGGGTTTTAGGGATATTTTCAAAAAAATCTTTTTCTGCCGGTTAAGTTGTCGAGGTCTGATTTCTTTTCCTGTGATAAAAAGCCTTCTGTTTCGACCGCCAAACCTCTCAGGGGAGCATTTGCAACCGTTTGGCACCATTTTTGAGTGAATTGCCGAAAGTCAGATTTTTGATGAAATTGTGACCCGGGGCTTAGGGATTTTTTGAAAAAATCTTTTCCTGCCGGTTAAGGTGTCGAGGGCTGATTTCTTTTCCTGTAATAAAAGCCTTCTGTTTCGACCGCCAAACCTCTCAGGGAGCATTTGCAACCGTTTGGCACCATTTTTGAGTGAATTGCCGAAAGTCAGATTTTTGCAGAAATTGTGACCCCGGGGCTTAGGGATTTTTTCAAAATACTCTTTTTCTGCCGGTTACGTTGTCGAGGGCTGATTTCTTGTCCTGTGATATAAAGCCTTCTGTTCGACCGCCAAACCTCTCAGCGGAGCATTTGTAACCGTTTGGCACCATTTTTGAGTTAATTGCCGAAAGTCAGATTTTTGCAGAAATTGTGACCCGGGGCTTAGGGATTTTTTCAAAAAATCTTTTTCTGCCGGTTAAGTTGTCGAGGTCTGATTTCTTTTCCTGTGATAAAAGCCTTCTGTTTCGACCGCCAAACCTCTGAGGGGAGCATTTGCACCATTTTAGAGTGAATTGCCAAAAGTCAGATTTTTTCAGAAATTGTGACCCCGGGGCTTAGCGATTTTTTCAAAACAATCTTTTTCTGCCGGTTAAGTTGTTGAAGGCTGATTTCTTGTCCTGTGATAAAAAGCCTTCTGTTTCGACCGCCAAACCTCTCAGGGAGCATTTGTAACCGTTTGGCCCCATTTTTGAGTGAATTGCCAAAAGTCAGATTTTTCAGAAATTGTGACCTGGGGCTTAGGGATTTTTTAGAAAAAATCTTTTTCCGCAGGTTAAGTTGTTGAGGGCTGATTTCTTGTCCTGTGATAAAAAGCCTTCTGTTTCGACCGCCAAACCTCTCAGGGGAGCATTTGTAACCGTTTGGCCCCATTTTTGAGTGAATTGCCAAAAGTCAGATTTTTTCAGAAATTGTGACCCCGGGGCTTAGCGATTTTTTCAAAAAAATCTTTTTCTGCTGGTTAAGTTGTTGAAGGCTGATTTCTTTTGCTGTAATAAAAAGCCTTCTTTTTCGACCGCCAAACCTCTGAGGGGAGCATTTTCAACCGTTTGGCACCATTTTTGAGTGAATTGTCAAAAGTCAGAATTTTTCAGAAACTGTGAACCCGGGGCTTAGCGATTTTTTCAAAAATATCTTTTTCTGCCGGTTAAGTTTTCGAGGGCTGATCTCTTTTGCTGTGATAAAAAGCCTTCTGTTTCGACAGCCAAACCTGTCAAAGGAGCATTTGTAACCGTTTGGCACCATTTTTGAGTGAATTGCCAAAAGTCAGATTTTTGATGAAATTGTGACCCGGGGCTTAGGGATTTTTTCAAAAAATCTTTTTCTGCCGGTTAAGTTGTTGAGGGCTGATTTCTTGTCCTGTGATAAAAGCCTTCTGTTTCAACCGCCAAACCTCTGAGGGAGCTTTTTTAACCGTTTGGCACCATTTTTGAGTCAATTGCCGAAAGTCAGATTTTTCAGAAATTGTGACCCGGGGCTTAGGATTTTTCAAAAAATCTTTTCTGCCGGTTAAGTTTTCGAGGGCTGATTTCTTTTCCTGTGATAAAAAGCCTTCTGTTTTGACCGCCAAACCTCTGAGGGGAGCATTTTCAACCGTTTGGCACCATTTTTGAGTTAATTGCGGAAAGTCAGATTTTTGATGAAATTGTGACCCCGGGGTATAAGGATTTTTTCAAAAAAATCTTTTTCTGCCGGTTAAGTTGTCGAGGGCTGATTTCTTTTGCTGTAATAAACAGCCTTCTGTTCCGACCGCCAAACATCTCAGGGGAGCATTTGCAACCGTTTGGCACCATTTTTGAATGAATTACCGAAAGTCAGATTTTTCAGAAATTGTGACCCCTGGGCTTAGGGATTTTTGCAAAAACATTGTTTTTCTGCTTGTTAAGTTGTCAAGGTCTGATTTCTTTTGCTGTAATAAATAGCCTTCTGTTTCGACCGCCAAACCTCTCAGGGGAGCATTTGCAACCGTTTTGCACCATTTTTGAGTTAATTGCCGAAAGTCAGATTTTTGATGAAATTGTGACCCCGGGGCTTAGCGATTTTTTCAAAAAAATCTTTTTCTGCTGGTTAAGTTTTCGAGGGCTGATTTCTTTTCCTGTGATAAAAGCCTTCTGTTTCGACCGCCAAACCTGTCAGGGAGCATTTGCAACCGTTTGGCACCATTTTTGAGTGAATTGCCGAAAGTCAGATTTTTCCAGAAATTGTGACCCAGGGCTTAGGGATTTTTGCAAAAATTGTTTTTCTGCTTGTTAAGTTGTCGAGGTCTGATTTCTTTTACTGTAATAAAAGCCTTCTGTTTCGACCGCCAAACCTCTGAGGGAGCATTTACAACCGATTGGCACCATTTTGAGTGAATTGCCGAAAGTCAGATTTTTCAGAAATTGTGACCCGGGGCTTAGCGATTTTTTCAAAAAATCTTTTCCTGCCGGTTAAGTTGTTGAAGGCTGATTTCTTGTCCTGTGATAAAAAGCCTTCTGTTTCGACCGCCAAACCTCTCAAGGAGCATTTGTAACCGTTTGGCACCATTTTTGAGTGAATTGCCAAAAGTCAGATTTTTCAGAAATTGTGACCCGGGGCTTAGCGATTTTTCAAAAAATCTTTTCTGCCGGTTAAGTTGTTGAGGGCTGATTTCTTTTCCTGTGATAAAAGCCTTCTGTTTCGACCGCCAAACCTCTCAGGGAGCATTTTCAACCGTTTGGCACCATTTTTGAGTGAATTGCGAAAAGTCAGAATTTTTCAGAAATTGTGACCCGGGGCTTATCGATTTTTTCAAAAAAAAATTTTATATGCCGGTTAAGTTTATGAGGGCTTATTTCTTTTGCTGTGATAAAATGCCTTCTGTTTCAAACGACAAAACTCTCAGGGGAGCATTTGCAACCGTTTGGCACCATTTTTGAGTGAATTGCCGAAAGTCAGATTTTTGATGAAATTGTGACCCCGGAGCTTAGCGATTTTTCAAAACAATCTTTTTCTGCCGGTTAAGTTGTCGAGGGCTGATTTCTTTTGCTGTGATAAAAAGCCTTCTGTTTCGACCGCCAAACCTCTCGAGGAGCATTTGCAACCGTTTGGCACCATTTTACAGTGAATTGCCGAAAGTCAGATTTTTGCATGAAATTGTGACCCCGGGGCTTAGGGATTTTGTCAAAAAATCTTTTCCTGCCGGTTAAGTTGTCGAGGCTGATTTCTTGTCCTGTGATAAAAGCCTTCTGTTTCGACCGCCAAACCTCTCAGGGAGCATTTGCAACCGTTTGGCACCATTTTTGAGTGAATTGCCGAAAGTCAGATTTTTGCATGAAATTGTGACCCGGGCTTAGGGATTTTTCAAAAAATCTTTTTCTGCCGGTTAAGTTGTCGAGGGCTGATTTCTTTTCCTGTGATAAAAGCCTTCTGTTTCGACCGCCAAACCTCTCAGGAGCATTTGCAACCGTTTGGCACCATTTTAGAGTGAATTGCCGAAAGTCAGATTTTTGCATGAAATTGTGACCCGGGGCTTAGCGAACTTTTCAAAAAATCTTTTCTGCCGGTTAAGTTTTCGAGGGCTGATTTCTTTGCTGTAATAAAAGCCTTCTCTTTCGACCGCCAAACCTCTGAGGAGCATTTTCAACCGTTTGGCACCATTTTTGAGTGAATTGCCGAAAGTCAGATTTTTCAGAAATTGTGACCCAGGGCTTAGCGATTTTTCAAAAAATCTTTTCTGCCGGTTAAGTTGTCGAGGGCTGATTTCTTTTGCTGTGATAAAAGCCTTCTGTTTCGACCGCCAAACCTCTCAGGGAGCATTTGCAACCGTTTGGCACCATTTTGAGTGAATTGCCAAAAGTCAGAATTTTCATGAAATTGTGATCCCGGGGCTTAGCGATTTTCCAAAAAATCTTTTTCTGCCGGTTAAGTTTTCGAGGGCTGATTTCTTTTGCTGTGATAAAAGGCTTCTGTTTCGACCGCCAAACCTCTGAGGGAGCATTTGCAACCGTTTGGCACCATTTTTGAGTTAATTGCCGAAAGTCAGATTTTTCAGAAATTGTGACCCGGAGCTTAGCGATTTTTTCAAAAAATCTTTTCTGCCGGTTAAGTTGTCGAGGGCTGATTTCTTTTGCTTGTGATAAAAGCCTTCTGTTTCGACCGCCAAACCTCTCAGGGAGCATTTTCAACCGTTTGGCACCATTTTTGAGTGAATTGCCAAAAGTCAGAATTTTTCATGAAATTGTGACCCGGGGCTTAGGGATTTTTTCAAAAAATCTTTTCTGCCGGTTAAGTTTTCGAGGGCTGATTTCTTTTCCTGTGATAAAAAGCCTTCTATTTGGACCGCCAAACCTTTCACGGGAGCATTTGCAAACGATTGGCACAATTTTTGAATGAATTCCCGAAAGTCAGATTATTCCAGAATTTCTGATCCCGGGGCTTATCGATTTTTTCAAAAAATCTTTTCTGCCGGTTAAGTTTTCGAGGGCTGATTTCTTTTGCTGTGATAAAAAGCCTTCTGTTTCGACCGCCAAACCTCTCACGGGAGCATTTGCAACCATTTGGCACCATTTTTGAGGGAATTGCGGAAAGTCAGATTTTTTCAGAAATTGTGACCCCGGGGCTCAGCGATTTTTTCAAAAAAATCTTTTTCTGCCGGTTAAGTTTTCGAGGGCTGATTTCTTTTGCTGTGATAAAAAGCCTTCTGTTTGCACCGCCAAACCTTTCACGGGAGCATTTGCAAACGATTGACACAATTTTTGAATGAATTTCCAAAAGTCAGATTATTCCAGAATTTCTGATCCCAGGGCTTATCGATTTTTTCAAAAAAATCTTTTTCTGCCGGTTAAGTTTTCGAGGGCTGATTTCTTTTACTGTGATAAAAAGCCTTCTGTTTCGACCGCCAAACCTCTCACGGGAGCATTTGCAACCGTTTGGCCCCATTTTTGAGTGAATTGCCGAAAGTCAGATTTTTTCAGAAATTGTGACCCCGGGGCTTAGGTATTTTTTCAAAAAAATCTTTTCCTGCCGGTTAAGTTTTCGAGGGCTGATTATTTTTCCTGTGATAAAAAGCCTTCTGTTTCGACCGCTAAACCTCTGAGGGAAGCATTTGCAACCGTTTGGCCCCATTTTTGAGTGAATTGCCGAAAGTCAGGTTTTTTCAGAAATTGTGACCCCGGGGCTTAGGGATTCTTTTAAAAAAATCGTTTTCTGCCGGTTAAGTTGTCGAGGGCTGATTTCTCGTCCTGTGATAAAAAGCCTTCTTTTTCGACCGCCAATCCTCTCAGGGGAGCATTTGCAACCGTTTGGCACCATTTTTGAATGAATTACCGAAAGTCAGATTTTTCCAGAAATTGTGACCCGGGCTTAGGGATTTTTGCAAAAATTGTTTTTCTGCTTGTTAAGTTGTCAAGGTCTGATTTCTTTTGCTGTAATAAAAGGCCTTCTGTTTCGACCGCCAAATCTCTGAGGGGAGCATTTGCAACCGATTGGCACCATTTTAGAGTGAATTGCCGAAAGTCAGATTTTTTCAGAAATTGTGATCCCGGGGCTTTGCGATTTTTTCAAAAAAATCTTTTCCTGCCGGTTAAGTTGTTGAAGGCTGATTCCTTGTCCTGTGATGAAAAGCCTTCTGTGTCGACCGCCAAACCTCTCAGGGGAGCATTTGCAACCGTTTGGCACCATTTTTGAATGAATTACCGAAAGTCAGATTTTTTTAGAAATTGTGACCCCGGGGCTTAGCGATTTATTCAAAAAAGTCTTTTTCTGCCGGTTAAGTTTTCGAGGGCTGATTTCTTTTCCTGTGATAAAAAGCCTTCTGTTTGGACCGCCAAACCTTTCACGGGAGCATTTGCAAACGATTGGCACAATTTTTGAATGAATTGCCGAAAGTCAGATTATTCCAGAATTTCTGATCCCGGGGCTTATCGATTTTTTCAAAAAAATCTTTTTCTGCCGGTTAAGTTTTCGAGGGCTGATTTCTTTTGCTGTGATAAAAAGCCTTCTGTTTCGACCGCCAAACTTCTCACGGGAGCATTTGCAACCGTTTGGCACCATTTTTGAGTGAATTGCGGAAAGTCAAATTTTTTCAGAAATTGTGACCCCGGGGCTCAGCGATTTTTTCAAAAAAATCTTTTTCTGCCGGTTAAGTTTTCGAGGGCTGATTTCTTTTGCTGTGATAAAAGCCTTCTGTTTGCGACCGCCAAACCTCTCACGGGAGCATTTGCAACCGTTTGGCACCATTTTTGAGTGAATTCCGAAAGTCAGATTTTTGCAGAAATTGTGACCCAGGGCTTAGCGATTTTTTCAAAAAAATCTTTTCTGTCGGTTAACTTGTCGAGGGCTCATTTCTTTTCCTGTGATAAAAGCCTTCTGTTTCGACCGCCAAACCTCTCAGGGAGCATTTGCAACCGTTTGGCACCATTTTTGAGTGAATTGCGAAAGTCAGATTTTTGATGAAATTGTGACCCGGGGCTTAGGGATTTTTCAAAAAATCTTTTCTGCCGGTTAAGTTGTCGAGGGCTGATTTCTTTTCCTGTGATAAAAGCCTTCTGTTTCGACCGCCAAACCTCTCAGGGAGCATTTGCAACCGTTTGGCACCATTTTTGAGTGAATTGCCAAAAGTCAGAATTTTGCAGAAATTGTGACCCGGGGCTTAGCGATTTTTTCAAAAAATCTTTTTCTGCCGGTTAAGTTTTCGAGGGCTGATTTCTTTTGCTGTGATAAAAGCCTTCTGTTTCGACCGCCAAACCTCTCAGGGAGCATTTGCAACCGTTTGGCACCATTTTTGAGTGAATTGCCGAAAGTCAGATTTTTGCTGAAATTGTGACCCCGGGGCTTAGGGATTTTTCCAAAAATCTTTTCTGCCGGTTAAGTTGTCGAGGGCTGATTTCTTTTCCTGTGATAAAAGCCTTCTGTTTCGACCTGCCAAACCTCTCAGAGGAGCATTTGCAACCGTTTGGCACCATTTTTGAGTGAATTGCCGAAAGTCAGATTTTTGATGAAATTGTGACCCGGGGCTTAGAGATTTTTCAAAAAATCTTTTCTGCCGGTTAAGTTGTCGAAGGCTGATTTCTTTTCCTGTGATAAAAAGCCTTCTGTTTCGTCCGCCAAACCTCTCAGGGGAGCATTTGCAACCGTTTGGCACCATTTTAGAGTGAATTGCCGAAAGTCAGATTTTTGATGAAATTGTGACCCCGGGGCTTAGGGAATTTTAGAAAAAAATCTTTTTCTGCCGGTTAAGTTGTCGAGGGCTGATTTCTTTTCCTGTGATAAAAAGCCTTCTGTTTCGACAGCCAAACCTCTCAGGGGAGCATTTGCAACCGTTTGGCACCATTTTTGAGTGAATTGCCGAAAGTCAGATTTTTGATGAAATTGTGACCCCGGGCTTAGGGATTTTTCAAAAAATCTTTTCTGCCGGTTAAGTTGTCGAGGCTGATTTCTTTTCGCTGTGATAAAAAGCCTTCTGTTTCGACCGCCAAACCTCTCAGGGGATCATTTGCAACCGTTTGGCACCATTTTTGAGTGAATTGCCGAAAGTCAGATTTTTGATGAAATTGTGACCCCGGGGCTTAGGGATTTTGTGAAAAAAATCTTTTTCTGCCGGTTAAGTTGTCGAGGGCTGATTTCTTTTCCTGTGATAAAAAGCCTTCTGTTTCGACCGCCAAACCTCTCAGAGCATTTGCAACCGTTTGCACCATTTTGAGTGAATTGCCGAGAAGTCAGATTTTTGCTGAAATTGTGACCCGGGGCTTAGGGATTTTTCAAAAAACTCTTTTCCTGCCGGTTAAATTGTCGAAGGCTGATTTCTTGTCCTGTGATAAAAGCCTTCTGTTTCGACCGCCAAACCTCTCAGGAGCATTTGCAACCGTTTGGCACCATTTTTGAGTGAATTGCCGAAAGTCAGATTTTTTCAGAAATTGTGACCCCGGGGCTTAGCGATTTTTTCAAAAAAATCATTTTCTGCCGGTTAAGTTGTAGAGGGCTGATTTCTATTCCTGTGATAAAAAGCCTTCTGTTTCGACCGCCAAACCTCTCAGGGGAGCATTTGCAACCGTTTGGCACCATTTTTTAGTGAATTCCCGAAAGTCAGATTTTTGCATGAAATTGTGACCCGGGGCTTAGGGATTTTTCAAAAAAATCTTTTTCTGCCGGTTAAGTTGTCGAGGGCTGATTTCTTTTCCTGTGATAAAAGCCTTCTGTTTCGACCGCCAAACCTCTGAGGGAGCATGTGCAACCGTTTGGCACCATTTTTGAGTTAATTGCCGAAAGTCAGATTTTTCTGAAATTGTGACCCAGGGCTTAGCGATTTTTCAAAAAATCTTTTCTGCCGGTTAAGTTTTCGAGGGCTGATTTCTTTTCCTGTGATAAAAAGCCTTCTGTTTCGACCGCCAAACCTCTCACGGGAGCATTTGCAACCGTTTGGCACCATTTTTGAGTGAATTGCCGAAAGTCAGATTTTTGATGAAATTGTGACCCGGGGCTTAGCGATTTTTCAAAAAATCTTTTTCTGCCAGATAATTTGTCAGGGCTGATTTCTTTTCGCTGTGATAAAAAGCCTTCTGTTTCGACCGCCAAACCTCTCAGGGAGCATTTGCAACCGTTTGGCACCATTTTTGAGTGAATTGCCGAAAGTCAGATTATTCCAGAAATTGTGACCCGGGGCTTAGCGATTTTTCAAAAAATCTTTTTCTGCTGGTTAAGTTGTCGAGGGCTGATTTCTTTTCCTGTGATAAAAGCCTTCTGTTTCGACCGCCAAACCTCTCAGGAAGCATTTGCAACCGTTTGGCACCATTTTTGAGTGAATTGCCGAAAGTCAGATTTTTGCAGAAATTGTGACCCCGGGGCTTAGGGATTTTTCAAAAAATCTTTTTCTGCCGGTTAAGTTGTCGAGGGCTGATTTCTTTTCCTGTGATAAAAGCCTTCTGTTTCGACCATCAAACCTCTCAGGACCATTTGCAACCGTTTGGCACCATTTTTGAGTGAATTGCCGAAAGTCAGATTTTTGCATGAAATTGTGACCCCGGGGCTTAGGGATTTTTTCAAAAAATCTTTTTCTGCCGGTTAAGTTGTCGAGGGCTGATTTCTTTTCCTGTGATAAAAAGCCTTCTGTTTCGACCGCCAAACCTCTCAGGGAGCATTTGCAACCGTTTGGCACCATTTTTGAGTGAATTGCCGAAAGTCAGATTTTTGATGAAATTGTGACCCGGGGCTTAGGGATTTTTCAAAAAATCTTTTCTGCCGGTTAAGTTGTCGAGGGCTGATTTCTTTTCCTGTGATAAAAAGCCTTCTGTTTCGACCGCCAAACCTCTCACGGAGCATTTGCAACCGTTTGGCACCATTTTTGAGTGAATTGCCGAAAGTCAGATTTTGATGAAATTGTGACCCGGGGCTTAGGGATTTTTCAAAAAATCTTTTCTGCCGGTTAAGTTGTCGAGGGCTGATTTCTTGTCCTGTGATAAAAAGCCTTCTGTTTCGACCGCCAAACCTCTCAGGGAGCATTTGCAACCGTTTGGCACCATTTTTGAGTGAATTACCGAAAGTCAGATTTTTGCATGAAATTGTGACCCGGGGCTTAGGGATTTTTCAAAAAATCTTTTCTGCCGGTTAAGTTATCGAGGGCTGATTTCTTTTCCTGTCATAAAAAGCCTTCTGTTTCGATCGCCAAACCTCTCAGGGAAGCATTTGCAACCGTTTGGCACCATTTTTGAGTGGATTGCCGAAAGTCAGATTTTTGCTGAAATTGTGACCCAGGGGCTTAGGGATTTTTTTAAAAAAATCTTTTTCTGCCGGTTAAGTTGTCGAGGGCTGATTTCTTTTCCTGTGATAAAAAGCCTTCTGTTTCGACTGCCAAACCTATCAGGGGAGCATTTGCAACCGTTTGGCACCATTTTTGAGTGAATTGCCGAAAGTCAGATTGTTCAGGAAATTGTGACACCGGGGCTTAGGGATTTTTCAAAAAATCTTTTCCTGCCGGTTAAGTTGTCGAGGGCTGATTTCTTTTCCTGTGATAAAAAGCCTTCTGTTTCGACCGCCAAACCTCTCAGGGAGCATTTGCAACCGTTTGGCACCATTTTTGAGTGAATTGCCGAAAGTCAGATTTTTGCATGAAATTGTGACCCCGGGGCTTAGGGATTTTTCAAAAAATCTTTTCTGCCGGTTAAGTTGTCGAGGGCTGATTTCTTTTCCTGTGATAAAAGCCTTCTGTTTCGACCGCCAAACCTCTCAGGGAGCATTTGCAACCGTTTGGCACCATTTTTGAGTGAATTGCCGAAAGTCAGATTTTTGCATGAAATTGTGACCCGGGGCTTAGGGATTTTTCAAAAAATCTTTTTCTGCCGGTTAAGTTGTCGAGGGCTGATTTCTTTTCCTGTGATAAAAGCCTTCTGTTTCGACCGCCAAACCTCTCAGGGAGCATTTGCAACCGTTTGGCACCATTTTTGAGTGAATTGCCGAAAGTCAGATTTTTGCATGAAATTGTGACCCGGGGCTTAGCGATTTTTTCAAAAAATCTTTTCTGCCGGTTAAGTTGTCGAAGGCTGATTTCTTTGTCCTGTGATAAAAAGCCTTCTGTTTCGACCGCCAAACCTCTCAGGGAGCATTTGCAACCGTTTGGCACCATTTTTGACTGAATTGCCGAACGTCAGATTTTTGATTAATTTGTGACCACGGGGCTTAGGGATTTTTTCAAAAAAAAATCTTTTTCTGCCGGTTAGGATGTCGAGGGCTGATTTCTTTTCCTGTAATAAAAGCCTTCTGTTTCGACAGCCAAACCTCTCAGGGAGCATTTGCAAGCGTTTGGCACCATTTTGGAGTGAATTGCCGAAAGTCAGATTTTTGCTGAAATTGTGACCCCGGGGCTTAGGGATTATTTCAATAAAATCTTTTTCTGCCGGTTAAGTTTTCGAAGGCTGATTTCTTTTGCTGTGATAAAAAGCCTTCTGTTTCGACCGCCAAAGCTGTCACGGGAGCCTTTGCAACCGTTTGGCACCATTTTTGAGTAAATTACCGAAAGTCAGATTTTTGATGAAATTGTGACCCCGGGGCTTAGCTATTTTTTCAAAAAAATCTTTTTCTGCCGGTTAAGTTGTTGACGGTTGATTTCTTTTCCTGCGATAAAAAGCCTTTGTTTCGACCGCCAAACCTCTCAGGAGAGCACGTTTGGCACCATTTTAGAGTGAATTGCCGAAAGTCAGATTTTTTCAGAAATTGTGACCCCGGGGCTTAGCGATTTTTACAAAAAACTCTTTTCCTGCCGGTTAAATTGTTGAAGTCTGATTCCTTGTCCTGTGATAAAAAGCCTTCTGTTTCGACCGCCAAACCTCTCACGGGAGCATTTGCAACCGTTTGGCACCATTTTTGAGTTAATTGCCGAAAGTCAGATTTTTTCAGAAATTGTGACCCCGGGGTTAGCGATTTTTTCAAAAAAATATTTTTCTGCCGGTTAAGTTTTCGAGGGCTGATTTCTTTTCCTGTGATAAAAAGCCTTCTGTTTCGACCGCCAAACCTCTCACGGGAGCATTTTCAACCGTTTGGCACCATTTTTGAGTGAATTGCCGAAAGTCAGATTTTTTCAGAAATTGTGACCCCGGGGCTTAGGGATTTTTTCCAAAAAATCTTTTTCTGCCGGTTAAGTTTTCGAGGGCTGATTTCTTTTGCTGTGATAAAAAGCCTTCTTTTTCTACCGCCAAACCTCTGAGGGGAGCATTTGCAACCGTTTGGCACCATTTTTGAGTTAATTGCCGAAAGTCAGATTTTTCCAGAAATTGTGACCCGGGGCTTAGCGATTTTTGAAAAAATCTTTTTCTGCCGGTTAAGTTTTCGAGGGCTGATTTCTTTTGCTGTGATAAAAAGCCTTCTGTTTCGACCGCCAAACCTCTCACGGGAGCATTTGCAACCGTTTGGCACCATTTTTGAGTGAATTGCCAAAAGTCAGATTTTTCAGAAATTGTGACCCTGGGCTTAGCGATTTTTTCAAAAAAATCTTTTTCTGCCAGATAATTTGTCCAGGGCTGATTTCTTTTGCTGTGATAAAAAGCCTTCTGTTTCGACCGCCAAACCTGTCACGGGAGCATTTGCAACAGTTTGGCACCATTTTTGAGTGAATTGCCGAAAGTCAGATTATTCCAGAAATTGTGACCCCGGGGCTTAGCGATTTTTTCAAAAAAATGTTTTTCTGCTGGTTAAGTTTTCGAGGGCTGATTTCTTTTCCTGTGATAAAAAGCCTTCTGTTTCGACCGCCAAACCTCTGAGGGAAGCATTTGCAACCGTTTGGCACCATTTTTGAGTGAATTGCCGAAAGTCAGATTTTTTCAGAAATTGTGACCCCGGGGCTTAGGGATTTTTTCAAAAAAATCTTTTTCTGCCGGTTAAGTTTTCGAGGGCTGATTTCTTTTCCTGTGATAAAAAGCCTTCTGTTTCAACCGCCAAACCTCTCACGGGACCATTTGCAACCTTTTGGCACCATTTTTGAGTGAATTGCCGAAAGTCAGATTTTTTCAGAAATTGTGACCCCGGGGCTTAGGGATTTTTTCAAAAAAATCTTTTTCTGCCGGTTAAGTTTTCGAGGGCTGATTTCTTTTCCTGTGATAAAAGCCTTCTGTTTCAACCGCCAAACCTCTCACGGGACCATTTGCAACCTTTTGGCACCATTTTTGAGTGAATTGCCGAAAGTCAGATTTTGATGAAATTGTGACCTCGAGGCTTTGCGATTTTTTCAAAAAATCTTTTCTGCCGGTTAAGTTTTCGAGGGCTGATTTCTTTTGCTGTGATAAAAGCCTTCTGTTTCAACCGCCAAAGCTCTCACGGGAGCATTTGCAACCGTTTGGCACCATTTTTGAGTGAATTGCCAAAAGTCAGATTTTTGATCAAATTGTGACCCCGGGGCTTAGCGATTTTTTCAAAAAAATCTTTTCCTGCCGGTTAAGTTGTCGAGGGCTGATTTCTCGTCCTGTGATAAAAAGCCTTCTTTTTCGACCGCAAAATATCTCAGGGGAGCATTTGCAACCGTTTGGCACCATTTTTGAATGAATTACCGAAAGTCAGATTTTTTCAGAAATTGTGACCTCGGGGCTTCGCGAATTTTTCAAAAAAATCTTTTTCTGCCGGTTAAGTTTTCGAGGGCTGATTTCTTTTGCTGTGATAAAAAGCCTTCTGTTTCGACCGCCAAACCTCTCACGGGAGAATGTGCAACCGTTTGGCACCATTTTTGACTGAATTTCCGAAAGTCAGATTTTTTCAGAAATTGTGACCCCGGGGCTTAGGGATTTTTTCAAAAAAATCTTTTTCTGCTGGTTAAGTTGTCGAGGGCTGATTTCTTTTCCTGTCATAAAAAGCCTTCTGTTTCGACCGCCAAACCTCTGAGGGGAGCATTTGCAACCGTTTGGCACCATTTTTGAGTTAATTGCCGAAAGTCAGATTTTTTCAGAAATTGTGACCCCGGGGCTTAGCGATTTTTACAAAAAACTCTTTTCCTGCCGGTTAAATTGTTGAAGTCTGATTCCTTGTCCTGTGATAAAAGCCTTCTGCTTCGACCGCCAAACCTCTCAGGGGAGCATTTGCAACCGTTTGGCACCATTTTTGAATGAATTACCGAAAGTCAGATTTTTCAGAAATTGTGACCCGGGGCTTAGGGATTTTTTCAAAAAATCTTTTTCTGCCGGTTAAGTTTTCGAGGGCTGATTTCTTTTGCTGTAATAAAAAGCCTTCTTTTTCGACCGCCAAACCTCTGAGGGGAGCATTTTCAAACGTTTGGCCCCATTTTTGAGTGAATTGCCGAAAGTCAGAATTTTTCAGAAATTGTGACCCCAGGGCTTAGCGATTTTTTCAAGAAAATCTTTTTCTGCCGGTTAAGTTTTCGAGGGCTGATTTCTTTTGCTGTGATAAAAAGCCTTCTGTTTCGACCGCCAAACCTGTCACGGGAGCATTTGCAACAGTTTGGCACCATTTTTGAATGAATTGCCGAAAGTCAGATTATTCCAGAAATTGCGACCCCGGGGCTTAGGGATTTTTTCAAAAAAATCTTTTTCTGCCGGCTAAGTTTTCGATGGCTGATTTCTTTTCCGGTGATATAAAGCCTTCTGTTTCGACCGCCAAACCTCTGAGGGGAGCATTTGCAACCGTTTGGCACCATTTTTGAGTTAATTGCCGAAAGTCAGATTTTTGATGAAATTGTGACCCGGGGCTTAGCGATTTTTTCAAAAAATCTTTTTCTGCCGGTTAAGTTTTCGAGGGCTGATTTCTTTTGCTGTGATAAAAGCCTTCTGTTTCGACCGCCAAACCTCTCTCGGTAGAATTTGCAACCGTTTGGCACCATTTTTGAGTGAATTGCCAAAACTCAGAATTTTTCAGAAATTGTGACCCCGGGGCTTAGCGATTTTTTCAAAAAAATCTTTTTCTGCCAGATAATTTGTCCAGGGCTGATTTCTTTTGCTGTGATAAAAAGCCTTCTGTTTCGACCGCCAAACCTGTCACGGGAGCATTTGCAACAGTTTGGCACCATTTTTGAGTTAATTGCCGAAAGTCAGATTTTTCAGAAATTGTGACCCGGGGCTTAGGATTTTTGCAAAAAAATTGTTTTTCTGCCGGTTAAGTTGTCAAGGTCTGATTTCTTTTGTTGTAATAAAAATCCTTCTGTTTCGACCACCAAACCTCTGAGGGGAGCATTTGCAACCGATTGGCACCATTTTAGAGTGAATTGCCGAAAGTCAGATTTTTTCAGAAATTGTGACCCCGGGGCTTAGCGATTTTTTCAAAAAAATCTTTTTCTGCCGGTTAAGTTTTCGAGGGCTGATTTCTTTTGCTGTGATAAAAAGCCTTCTGTTTCAACCGCCAAACCTATCACGGGAGCATTTGCAACCGTTTGGCCCCATTTTTGAGTGAATTGCCAAAAGTCAGATTTTTTCAGAAATTGTGACCCCGGGGCTTAGGGATTTTTTCAAAAAATCTTTTTCTGCCGGTTAAGTTTTCGAGGGCTGATTTCTTTTCCTGTGATAAAAAGCCTTCTGTTTCGACCGCCAAAGCTCTCACGGGAGCATTTGCAACCGTTTGGCACCATTTTTGAGTGAATTGCCGAAAGTCAGATTTTTGATCAAATTGTGACCCCGGGGCTTAGCGATTTTCTCAAAAAAATCTTTTTCTGCCGGTTAAGTTGTCGAGGGCTGATTTCTTTTGCTGTAATAAAAAGCCTTCTTTTTCGACCGCCAAACATCTCAGGGGAGCATTTGCAACCGTTTGGCACCATTTTTGAATGAATTACCGAAAGTCAGAATTTTTCAGAAATTGTGACCCCGGGGCTTAGCGATTTTTTCAAAAAAATCTTTTTCTGCCGGTTAAGTTGTTGACGGTTGATTTCTTTTCCTGTGATGAAAAGCCTTCTGTTTCGACCGCCCAACCTCTGAGGGGAGCATTTGCACCATTTTAGAGTGAATTGCCAAAAGTCAGATTTTTCCAGAAATTGTGACCCCGGGGCTTAGGGATTTTTGCAAAAAAATTGTTTTTCTGCCGGTTAAGTTTTCGAGGTCTGATTTCTTTTGTTGTAATAAAAGCCTTCTGTTTCGACCGCCAAACCTCTGACTGGAGCATTTTCAACCGATTGGCACCATTTTTGAGTGAATTGCCGAAAGTCAGATTTTTTCAGAAATTGTGACCCCGGGGCTTAGCGATTTTTTCAAAAAAATCTTTTCCTGCCGGTTAAGTTGTTGAAGGCTGATTCCTTGTCCTGTGATAAAAAGCCTTCTGTTTCGACCGCCAAACCTCTCAGGGGAGCATTTGCAAACGTTTGGCACCATTTTTGAATGAATTTCCGGAAGTCAGATTTTTTCAGAAATTGTGACCCCGGGGCTTAGCGATTTTTTCAAAAAAATCTTTTCCTGCCGGTTAAGTTTTCGAGGGCTGATTTCTTTTCCTGTGATAAAAAGCCTTCTGTTTCAACCGCCAAACCTCTCACGGGACCATTTGGAACCTTTTGGCACCATTTTTGAGTGAATTGCCGAAAGTCAGATTTTTTCAGAAATTGTGACCCCGGGGCTTAGGGATTTTTTCAAAAAAATCTTTTTCTGCCGGTTAAGTTTTCGAGGGCTGATTTCTTTTCCTGTGATAAAAAGCCTTCTGTTTCAACCGCCAAACCTCTCACGGGACCATTTGCATCCTTTTGGCACCATTTTTGAGTGAATTGCCGAAAGTCAGATTTTTGATGAAATTGTGACCCCGGGGCTTAGGGATTTTTGCAAAAAAATCTTTTTCTGCCGGTTAAGTTTTCGAGGGCTGATTTCTTTTGCTGTGATAAAAAGCCTTCAGTTTCCATCGCCAAAGCTCTCACGGGAGCATTTGCAAGCGTTTGGCACCATTTTTGAGTGACTTGCCAAAAGTCAGATTTTTGATCAAATTGTGACCCAGGGCTTAGCGATTTTTTCAAAAAATCTTTTCCTGCCGGTTAAGTTGTCGAGGGCTGATTTCTCGTCCTGTGATAAAAGCCTTCTTTTCGACCGCAAAATATCTCAGGGGAGCATTTGCAACCGTTTGGCACCATTTTTGAATGAATTACCGAAAGTCAGATTTTTCAGAAATTGTGACCTCGGGGCTTAGCGATTTTTTCAAAAAATCTTTTTCTGCCGGTTAAGTTTTCGAGGGCTGATTTCTTTTGCTGTGATAAAAGCCTTCTGTTTCGACCGCCAAACCTCTCACGGGAGCATTTGCAACCGTTTGGCACCATTTTTGAGTGAATTGCCGAAAGTCAGATTTTTTCAGAAATTGTGACCCGGGGCTTAGGGATTTTTTCAAAAAATCTTTTTCTGCTGGTTAAGTTGTCGAGGGCTGATTTGTTTTCCTGTCATAAAAGCCTTCTGTTTCGACCGCCAAACCTCTGAGGGAGCATTTGCAACCGTTTGGCACCATTTTTGAGTTAATTGCCGAAAGTCAGATTTTTTCAGAAATTGTGACCCCGGGGCTTAGCGATTTTTTCAAAAAAATCTTTTCCTGCCGGTTAAGTTGTTGAAGGCTGATTCCTTGTCCTGTGATAAAAAGCCTTCTGCTTCGACCGCCAAACCTCTCAGGGGAGCATTTGCAACCGTTTGGCACCATTTTTGAATGAATTACCGAAAGTCAGATTTTTTCAGAAATTGTGACCCCGGGGCTTAGGGATTTTTTCAAAAAATCTTTTTCTGCCGGTTAAGTTTTCGAGGGCTGATTTCTTTTGCTGTAATAAAAAGCCTTCTTTTTCGACCGCCAAACCTCTGAGGGGAGCATTTTCAAACGTTCGGCCCCATTTTTGAGTGAATTGCCGAAAGTCAGAATTTTTCAGAAATTGTGACCCCGGGGCTTAGTGATTTTTTCAAGAAAATCTTTTTCTGCCGGTTAAGTTTTCGAGGGCTGATTTCTTTTGCTGTGATAAAAGCCTTCTGTTTCGACCGCCAAACCTGTCACGGAGCATTTGCAACAGTTTGGCACCATTTTTGAATGAATTGCCGAAAGTCAGATTATTCCAGAAATTGCGACCCCGGGCTTAGCGATTTTTGCAAAAAAATCTTTTTCTGCCGGTTAAGTTTTCGAGGGCTGATTTCTTTTGCTGTGATAAAAAGCCTTCTGTTTCGACCGCCAAACCTCTGAGGGGAGCATTTGCAACCGTTTGGCACCATTTTTGAGTTAATTGCCGAAAGTCAGATTTTTTCAGAAATTCTGACCCCGGGGCTTAGGGATTTTTTCAAAAAAATCAATTTCTGCCGGTTAAGTTTTCGAGGGCTGATTTCTTTTGCTGTGATAAAAAGCCTTCTGTTTCGACCGCCAAACCTCTGAGGGGAGCATTTGCAACCGTTTGGCACCATTTTTGAGTTAATTGCCGAAAGTCAGATTTTTTCAGAAATTGTGACCCCGGGGCTTAGCGATTTTTTCAAAAAAATCTTTTTCTGCCGGTTAAGTTGTCAAGGTCTGATTTCTTTTGTTGTAATAAAAATCCTTCTGTTTCGACCACCAAACCTCTGAGGGGAGCATTTGCAACCGATTGGCACCATTTTAGAGTGAATTGCCGAAAGTCAGATTTTTCAGAAATTGTGACCCCGGGGCTTAGCGATTTTTTCAAAAAAATCTTTTTCTGCCGGTTAAGTTTTCGAGGGCTGATTTCTTTTGCTGTGATAAAAAGCCTTCTGTTTCAACCGCCAAACCTATCACGGGAGCATTTGCAACCGTTTGGCCCCATTTTTGAGTGAATTGCCAAAAGTCAGATTTTTTCAGAAATTGTGAACCCGGGGCTTAGGGATTTTTTCAAAAAAATCTTTTTCTGCCGGTTAAGTTTTCGAGGGCTGATTTCTTTTCCTGTGATAAAAAGCCTTCTGGTTCGACCGCCAAAGCTCTCACGGGAGCATTTGCAACCGTTTGGCACCATTTTTGAGTGAATTGCCGAAAGTCAGATTTTTGATCAAATTGTGACCCCGGGCTTAGCGATTTTCTCAAAAAATCTTTTCTGCCGGTTAAGTTGTCGAGGGCTGATTTCTCGTCCTGTGATAAAAGCCTTCTTTTCGACCGCCAAACATCTCAGGGAGCATTTGCAACCGTTTGGCACCATTTTTGAATGAATTACCGAAAGTCAGATTTTTTCAGAAATTGTGACCCCGAGGCTTAGCGATTTTTTCAAAAAATCTTTTCTGCCGGTTAAGTTGTTGACGGTTGATTTCTTTTCCTGTGATGAAAAGCCTTCTGTTTCGACCGCCCAACCTCTGAGGAGAGCATTTGCACCATTTTAGAGTGAATTGCCAAAAGTCAGATTTTTCCAGAAATTGTGACCCGGGGCTTAGGGATTTTTGCAAAAAATTGTTTTTCTGCTTGTTAAGTTGTCAAGGTCTGATTTCTTTTGTTGTAATAAAAAGCCTTCTGTTTCGACCGCCAAACCTCTGAGGGTAGCATTTGCAACCGATTGGCACCATTTTTGACTGAATTCCCGAAAGTCAGATTTTTTCAGAAATTGTGACCCCGGGGCTTAGCGATTTTTCAAAAAAATCTTTTTCTGCCGGTTAAGTTGTTGAAGGCTGATTCCTTGTCCTGTGATAAAAAGCCTTCTGTTTCGACCGCCAAACCTCTCAGGGGAGCATTTGCAAACGTTTGGCACCATTTTTGAATGAATCTCCGGAAGTCAGATTTTTTCAGAAATTGTGACCCCGGGGCTTAGCGATTTTTTCAAAAAAATCTTTTCCTGCCGGTTAAGTTTTCGAGGGCTGATTTCTTTTGCTGTGATAAAAAGCCTTATGTTTCGACCGCCAAACCTCTCACGGGAGCATTTGCAACCGTTTGGCACTATTTTTGAGTGAATTGCCAAAAGTCAGATTTTTTCAGAAATTGTGAACCCGGGGCTTATCGTTTTTTTCAAAAAACATCTTTTTCTGCCGGTTAAGTTGTTGAGGGTTGATTTCTTTTCCTGTGATAAAAAGCCTTCTGTTTCAACCGCCAAACCTCTGATGGGAGCATTTGCACCATTTTTGAGTGAATTGCCGAAAGTAAGATTTGTCAGAAATTGTGACCCCGGGGCTTAGGGATTTTTTCAAAAAATGTTTTTCTGCAGGTTAAGTTTTCGAGGGCTGATTTCTTTTGCTGTGATAAAAAGCCTTCTGTTTCGACCGCCAAACCTCTGAGGGGAGCATTTGCACCATTTTAGAGTGAATTGCCGAAAGTCAGATTTTTTCAGAAATTGTGACCCTGGGGCTTAGGGATTTTTTGAAAACAATCTTTTTCTGCCGGTTAAGTTTTCGAGGGCTGATTTCTTTTCCTGTGATAAAAAGCCTTCTGTTTCAACCGCCAAACCTCTCACGGGACCATTTGGAACCTTTTGGCACCATTTTTGAGTGAATTGCCGAAAGTCAGATTTTTGATGAAATTGTGACCCGGGGCTTTGCGATTTTTTCAAAAATCTTTTTCTGCCGGTTAAGTTTTCGAGGGCTGATTTCTTTGCTGTGATAAAAGCCTTCTGTTTCGACCGCCAAAGCTCTCACGGAGCATTTGCAACCGTTTGGCCCCATTTTTGAGTGAATTGCCGAAATTCAGATTTTGATCAAATTGTGACCCGGGGCTTAGCGATTTTTTCAAAAAATATTTTCCTGCCGGTTAAGTTGTCGAGGGCTGATTTCTCGTCCTGTGATAAAAGCCTTCTTTTCGACCGCCAAACATCTCAGGAGCATTTGCAACCGTTTGCACCATTTTGAATGAATTACCGAAAGTCAGATTTTTCCAGAAATAGTGACCCCGGGGCTTAGGGAATTTTTCAAAAAAATCATTTTCTTCCGGTGAAGTTTTCGAGGGCTGATTTCATTTGCTGTTATAAAAAGCCTTCTTTTTCGACCGCCAAACCACTCACGGGAGCAATTTCAAACGTTTGGCACCATTTTTGAGTGAATTGCCAAAAGTCAGAATTTTTCAGAAATTGTGACCCGGGGCTTAGGGATTTTTTCAAAAAATCTTTTCTGCCGGTCATGTTTTCGAGGGCTGATTTCTTTTGCTGTGATAAAAAGCCTTCTGTTTCGACCGCCAAACCTCTGAGGAGCATTTGCACCATTTTAGAGTGAGTTGCCGAAAGTCAGATTTTTCCAGAAATTGTGATCCAGGGCTTAGCGATTTTTGCAAAAAAGTCTTTTCCTGCCGGTTAAGTTGTTGAAGGCTGATTCCTTGTCCTGTGATAAAAAGCCTTCTGTTTCGACCGCCAAACCTCTCACGGGAGCATTTTCAACCTTTTGGCACCATTTTTGAGTGAATTGCCAAAAGTCAGATTTTTCCAGAAATATTGACCCGGGGCTTAGGAATTTTTCAAAAAATCTTTTTCTGCCGGTTAAGTTTTAGAGGGCTGATTTCTTTTGCTGTAATAAAAAGCCTTCTTTTTCGACCGCCAAACCTCTCACGGGAGCATTTTCAAACGTTTGGCACCATTTTTGAGTGAATTGCCAAAAGTCAGAATTTTTCAGAAATTGTGACCCCAGGGCTTAGGGATTTTTTCAAAAAAATCTTTTTCTGCCGGTCATGTTTTCGAGGGCTGATTTCTTTTGCTGTGATAAAAAGCCTTCTGTTTCGACCGCCAAACCTCTCACGGGAGCATTTGCAACCGTTTGGCACCATTTTTGAGTTACTTGACGAAAGTCAGATTTTTGATGAAATTGTGACCCCCTTAGCGATTTTTCCAAAAAAATCTTTTTCTGCCGTTTAAGTTGTTGACGGTTGATTTCTTTTCCTGCGATAAAAAGCCTTTTGTTTCGACCGCCAAACCTCTGAGGGGAGCATTTGCACCATTTTAGAGTGAATTGCCGAAAGTCAGATTTTTCCAGAAATTGTGATCCCGGGGCTTAGCGATTTTTGCAAAAAAATCTTTTCCTGCCGGTTAAGTTGTTGAAGGCTGATTCCTTGTCCTGTGATAAAAGCCTTCTGTTTCGACCGCCAAACCTCTCACGGGAGTATTTTCAACCTTTTGGCACCATTTTTGAGTGAATTGCCAAAAGTCAGAATTTTTCAGAAATTGTGACCCAGGGCTTAGCGATTTCTTCAAGAAAATCTTTTTCTGCCGGTTAAGTTTTCGAGGGCTGATTTCTTTTGCTGTGATAAAAAGCCTTCTGTTTCGACCGCCAAACCTGTCACGGGAGCATTTGCAACAGTTTGGCACCATTTTTGAATGAATTGCCGAAAGTCAGATTATTCCAGAAATTGCGACCCCGGGGCTTAGGGATTTTTTCAAAAAAATCTTTTTCTGCCGGTTAAGTTTTCGAGGGCTGATTTCTTTTCCGGTGATAAAAAGCCTTCTGTTTCGACCGCCAAACCTCTGAGGGGAGCATTTTCAACCGTTTGGCACCATTTTTGAGTTAATTGCCGAAAGTCAGATTTTTGATGAAATTGTGACCCCGGGGCTTAGGGATTTTTTCAAAAAAATCTTTTTCTGCCGGTTAAGTTTTCGAGGTCTGATTTCTTTTGCTGTGATAAAAGCCTTCTGTTTCGACCGCCAAACCTCTGAGGGAGCATTTGCAACCGTTTGGCACCATTTTTGAGTTAATTGCCGAAAGTCAGATTATTCCAGAAATTGTGACCCCGGGGCTTAGGGATTTTTTCAAAAAAATCAATTTCTGCCGGTTAAGTTTTCGAGGGCTGATTTCTTTTGCTGTAATAAAAAGCCTTCTTTTTCGACCGCCAAACATCTCAGGGGAGCATTTGCAACCGTTTGGCACCATTTTTGAATGAATTACCGAAAGTCAGATTTTTTCAGAAATTGTGACCCAGGGCTTAGCGATTTTTCAAAAAAATCTTTTCTGCCGGTTAAGTTGTTGACGGTTGATTTCTTTTCCTGTGATGAAAAGCCTTCTGTTTCGACCGCCCAACCTCTGAGGGAGCATTTGCACCATTTTAGAGTGAATTGCCAAAAGTCAGATTTTTCCAGAAATTGTGACCCCGGGGCTTAGGGATTTTTTAAAAAAAATTGTTTTACTGCCTGTTAAGTTGTCAAGGTCTGATTTCTTTTGTTGTAATAAAAAGCCTTCTGTTTCGACCGCCAAACCTCTGAGGGGAGCATTTGCAACCGATTGGCACCATTTTTGAGTGAATTGCCGAAGGTCAGATTTTTTCAGAAATTGTGACCCCGGGGCTTAGCGATTTTTTCAAAAAAATCTTTTCCTGCCGGTTAAGTTGTTGAAGGCTGATTCCTTGTCCTGTGATAAAAAGCCTTCTGTTTCGACCGCCAAACCTCTCAGGGAGCATTTGCAAACGTTTGGCACCATTTTGAATGAATTTCCGAAGTCAGATTTTTCAGAAATTGTGACCCGGGGCTTAGCGATTTTTTCAAAAAATCTTTTCCTGCCGGTTAAGTTTTCGAGGGCTGATTTCTTTGCTGTGATAAAAGCCTTATGTTTCGACCGCCAAACCTCTCACGGAGCATTTGCAACCGTTTGGCACTATTTTTGAGTGAATTGCCAAAAGTCAGATTTTTTCAGAAATTGTGACCCCGGGGCTTAGCGATTTTTTCAAAAAAATCTTTTTCTGCCGGTTAAGTTGTTGAGGGTTGATTTCTTTTCCTGTGATAAAAGCCTTCTGTTTCGACCGCCAAACCTCTGAGGAGAGCATTTGCACCATTTTTGAGTGAATTGCCGAAAGTAAGATTTTTCAGAAATTGTGACCCCGGGCTTAGGGATTTTTCAAAAAATATTTTTATGCCCGTTAAGTACTTGAGGGCTGATTTCTTTTGCTGTGATAAAAAGCCTTCTGTTTCGACCGCCAAACCTCTGAGGGGAGCATTTGCACCATTTTAGAGTGAATTGCCGAAAGTCAGATTTTTTCAGAAATTGTGACCCCGGGGCTTAGGGATTTTTTGAAAACAATCTTTTTCTGCCGGTTAAGTTTTCGAGGGCTGATTTCTTTTCCTGTGATAAAAAGCCTTCTGTTTCAACCGCCAAACCTCTCACGGGACCATTTGGAACCTTTTGGCACCATTTTTGAGTGAATTGCCGAAAGTCAGATTTTTGATGAAATTGTGACCCCGGGGCTTTGCGATTTTTTCAAAAAAATCTTTTTCTGCCGGTTAAGTTTTCGAGGGCTGATTTCTTTTGCTGTGATAAAAGCCTTCTGTTTCGACCGCCAAAGCTCTCACGGGAGCATTTGAAACCGTTTGGCACCATTTTTGAGTGAATTGCCGAAAGTCAGATTTTTGATCAAATTGTGACCCCGGGCTTAGCGATTTTTCAAAAAATATTTTCCTGCCGGTTAAGTTGTCGAGGGTTGATTTCTCGTCCTGTGATAAAAGCCTTCTTTTCGACCGCCAAACATCTCAGGGAGCATTTGCAACCGTTTGGCACCATTTTGAATGAATTACCGAAAGTCAGATTTTTCCAGAAATAGTGACCCGGGGCTTAGGGAATTTTTCAAAAAATCTTTTTCTGCCGGTTAAGTTTTCGAGGGCTGATTTCTTTTGCTGTAATAAAAGCCTTCTTTTCTACCGCCAAACCTCTGAGGGGAGCATTTTCAAACGTTTGGCACCATTTTTGAGTTACTTGACGAAAGGCAGATTTTTGATGAAATTGTGACCCCCTTAGCGATTTTTTCAAAAAAATCTTTTTCTGCCGTTTAAGTTGTTGACCGGTTGATTTCTTTTCCTGCGATAAAAAGCCTTTTCTTTCGACCGCCAAACCTCTGAGGGGAGCATTTGCACCATTTTAGAGTGAATTGCCGAAAGTCAGATTTTTCCAGAAATTGTGACCCCGGGGCTTAGCGATTTTTTCAAAAAAATCTTTTCCTGCCGGTTAAGTTGTTGAAGGCTGATTCCTTGTCCTGTGATAAAAAGCCTTCTGTTTCGACCGCCAAACCTCTCACGGGAGCATTTGCAACCGTTTGGCACCATTTCTGAGTTAATTGCCGAAAGTCAGATTTTTCAGAAATTGTGACCCAGGGCTTAGCGATTTTTTCAAAAAATCTTTTTCTGCCGGTTAAGTTTTCGAGGGCTGATTTCTTTTGCTGTGATAAAAGCCTACTGTTTCGACCGCCAAACCTCTCACGGGTTCATTTTCAACCGTTTGGCACCATTTTTGAGTGAATTGCCGAAAGTCAGATTTTTTCAGAAATTGTGACCCCGGGGCTTAGCGATTTTTTCAAAAAAAATCTTTTTCTGCCGGTTAAGTTTTCGAGGGCTGATTTCTTTTGCTGTGATAAAAAGCCTTATGTTTCGACCGCCAAACCTCTCACGGGAGCAGTTGCAACCGTTTGGCACCATTTTTGAGTGAATTGCCATAAGTAAGAAATTTTGAGAAATTGTGACCCAGGGCTTAGCCATTTTTTCAAAAAAATCTTTTTCTGACAGATAATTTGTCCAGGGCTGATTTCTTTTGCTGTGATAAAAAGCCTTCTGTTTCGACCGCCATACCTGTCACGGGAGCATTTGCAACCGTTTGGCACCATTTTTGAATGAATTGCCGAAAGTCAGATTATTCCAGAAATTGTGACCCCGGGGCTTATCGATTTTTTCAAAAAAATCTTTTTCTGCTTGTTAAGTTTCCGAGGGCTGATTTCTTTTCCTGTGATAAAAGCCTTCTGTTTCGACCGCCAAACCTCTGAGGGAGCATTTGCAACCGTTTGGCACCATTTTTGAGTGAATTGCCGAAAGTCAGATTTTTTCAGAAATTGTGACCCGGGGCTTAGGGATTTTTGAAAACAATCTTTTCTGCCGGTTAAGTTTTCGAGGGCTGATTTCTTTTCCTGTGATAAAAGCCTTCTGTTTCAACCGCCAAACCTCTCACGGGACCATTTGCAACCTTTTGGCACCATTTTTGAGTGAATTGCCGAAAGTCAGATTTTGATGAAATTGTGACCTGGGGCTTAGCGATTTTTTCAATAAAATGTTTTTCTGCCGGTTAAGTTTTCGAAGGCTGATTTCTTTTGCTGTGATAAAAAGCCTTCTGTTTCGACCGCCAAAGCTGTCACGGGAGCCTTTGCAACCGTTTGGCACCATTTTTGAGTAAATTACCGAAAGTCAGATTTTGATCAAATTGTGACCCCGGGGCTTAGCGATTTTTTCAAAAAATCTTTTCCTGCCGGTTAAGTTGTCGAGGGCTGATTTCTCGTCCTGTGATAAAAGCCTTCTTTTCGACCGCCAAACATCTCAGGGAGCATTTGCAACCGTTTGGCACCATTTTGAATGAATTACCGAAAGTCAGATTTTTCCAGAAATTGTGACCCGGGGCTTAGGGATTTTTGCAAAAAATTGTTTTTCTGCTTGTTAAGTTGTCAAGGTCTGATTTCTTTTACTGTAATAAAAGCCTTCTGTTTCGACCGCCAAACCTCTGAGGGAGCATTTGCAACCGTTTGGCACCATTTTTGAGTGAATTGCCGAAAGTCAGATTTTTCAGAAATTGTGACCCCGGAGGCTTAGCGATCTTTTCAAAAAATCTTTTCCTGCCGGTTAAGTTGTTGAAGGCTGATTCCTTGTCCTGTGATAAAAGCCTTCTGTTTCGACCGCCAAACCTCTCAGGGGAGCATTTGCAACCGTTTGGCACCATTTTTGAGTGAATTTCCGAAACTCAGAGTTTTCGGGAAATAGTGACCGCGGGGTTGGGGATTTTTCAAAAAATCATTTTCTGCCGGTTAAGTTTTCGAGGGCTGATTTCTTTTGCTGTAATAAAAAGCTTTCTTTTTCGACCGCCAAACCTCTGAGGGGAGCATTTTCATCCGTTTGGCACCATTTTTGAGTGAATTGCCAAAAGTCAGAATTTTTCAGAAATTGTGACCCCGGGGCTTAGCGATTTTTTCAAAAAATCTTTTCTGCCGGTTAAGTTTTCGAGGGCTGATTTCTTTTGCTGTGATAAAAGCCTTCTGTTTCAACCGCCTAACCTGTCACGGGAGCATTTGCAACAGTTTGGCACCATTTTTGAATGACTTGCCGACTGTCAGATTATTCCAGAAATTGTGACCCCGGGGCTTAGCGATTTTTTCAAAAAAATCTTTTTCTGCTGGTTAAGTTTTCGAGGTCTGATTTCTTTTCCTGTGAGAAAAAGCCTTCTGTTTCGACCGCCAAACCTCTGAGGGGAGCATTTGCAACCGTTTGGCACCATTTTTGAGTGAATTGCCGAAAGTCAGATTTTTCAGAAATTGTGACCCGGGGCTTAGCGATTTTTTCAAAAAATCTTTTCTGCCGGTTAAGTTTTCGAGGGTTGATTTCTTTTGCTGTGATAAAAAGCCTTCTGTTTCGACCGCCAAACCTGTCACAGGAGCATTTGCAACCGTTTGGCACCATTTTTGAGTGAATTGCCGAAAGTCAGATATTATCAGAAATTGATAACCAGGGGCTTAGCGATTTTTTCAGAAAAATCTTTTTCTGCCGGTTAAGTTTTCGAGGGCTGATTTCTTTTGCTGTGATAAAAGCCTTCTGTTTCGACCGCCAAACCTCTGAGGGAGCATGTGCAACCGTTTGGCATCATTTTTGAATGAATTGCCAAAAGTCATATTTTTCAGAAATTGTGACCCGGGGCTTAGCGATTTTTTGAAAACAATCTTTTCTGCCGGTTAAGTTGTTGAAGGCTGATTTCTTGTCCTGTGATAAAAGCCTTCTGTTTCGACCGCCAAACCTCTCAGGGAGCATTTGTAACCGTTTGGCCCCATTTTTGAGTGAATTGCCAAAAGTGAGATTTTTCAGAAATTGTGACCCTGGGGCTTAGCGATTTTTCAAAAAATCTTTTCTGCCGGTTAAGTTGTTGAAGGCTGATTTCTTTTGCTGTAAGAAAAAGCCTTCTTTTCGATCGCCAAACCTCTGAGGGAGCATTTTCAACCGTTTGGCACCATTTTTGAGTGAATTGCCAAAAGTCAGATTTTTCAGAAATTGTGACCCGGGGCTTAGGGATTTTTTCAAAAAATCTGTTTCTGCCGGTGAAGTTGTCGAGGGCTGATTTCTTTTCCTGTGATAAAAAGCCTTCTGTTTCAACCGTCAAACCTCTCAGGGGACCATTTGCAACCTTTTGCCACCATTTTTGAGTGAATTGCCGAAAGTCAGAATTTTTATGAATGTGTGACCCCGGGGCTTTGCGATTTTTTCAAAAAAATCTTTTTCTGCCGGTTAAGTTTTCGCGGGCTGATTTCTTTTCCTGTGATAAAAAGCCTTCTGTTTCAACCGCCAAACCTCTCACGGGACCATTTGCAACCTTTTGGCACCATTTTTGAGTGAATTGCCGAAAGTCAGATTTTTGATCAAATTGTGACCAAGGGGCTTAGCGATTCTTTCAAAAAAATCTTTTCCTGCCGGTTAAGTTGTCGAGGGCTGATTTCTCGTCCTGTGATAAAAAGCCTTCTTTTTCGACCGCCAAACATCTCAGGGGAGCATTTGCAACCGTTTGGCACCATTTTTGAATAAATTACCGAAAGTCAGATTTTTCAGAAATTGTGACCCCGGGCTTAGCGATTTTTTCAAAAAATCTTTTCTGCCGGTTAAGTTGTTGACGGTTGATTTCTTTTCCTGTGATAAAAGCCTTCTGTTTCGACCGCCAAACCTCTGAGCGGAGCATTTGCACCATTTTAGAGTGAATTGCCAAAAGTCAGATTTTTCCAGAAATTGTGTACCCGGGGCTTAGGGAGTTTTGCAAAAAAATTGTTTTTCTGCTTGTTAAGTTGCCAAGGTCTGATTTCTTTTGTTGTAATAAAAAGCCTTCTGTTTCGACCGCCAAACCTCTGAGGGGAGCATTTGCAATCGATTGGCCCCATTTTAGAGTGAATTGCCGAAAGTCAGATTTTTTCAGAAATTGTGACCCGGAGCTTAGCGATTTTTTCAAAAACATCTTTTCCTGCCGGTTACGTTGTTGAAGGCTGATTTCTTGTCCTGTGATAAAAAGCCTTCTGTTTCGACCGCCAAACCTCTCAGGGGAGCATTTGCAACCGATAGGCACCATTTTTGAATGAATTACCGAAAGTCAGATTTTTTCAGAAATTGTGACCCCGGGGCTTAGGGATTTTTTCAAAAAAATCTTTTTCTGCCGGTTAAGTTTTCGAGGGCTGATTTCTTTTCCTGTGATAAAAAGCCTTATGTTTCGACCGCCAAACCTCTCACGGGAGCATTTGCAACCGTTTGGCACTATTTTTGAGTGAATTGCCGAAAGTCAGATTTTTTCAGAAATTGTGACCCAGGGCTTAGCGATTTTTCAAAAAAATCTTTTTCTGCCGGTTAAGTTTTGAAGGCTGATTTCTTTTGCTGTGATAAAAAGCCTTCTGTTTAGCTGCCAAACCACTCAGGGGAGCATTTGCAACCGTTTGGCACCATTTTTGAGTGAATTGCCAAAAGTCAGATTTTTCCAGAAATAGTGACCCCGGGGCTTAGGGAATTTTTCAAAAAAATCTTTTTCTGCCGGTTAAGTTTTCGAGGGCTGATTTCTTTTGCTGTAATAAAAAGCCTTCTTTTTCGACCGCCAAAGCTCTCACGGGAGCATTTGCAACCGTTTGGCACCATTTTTGAGTGAATTGCCAAAAGTCAGAATTTTTCAGAAATTGTGACCCCAGGGCTTAGGGATTTTTCAAAAAAATCTTTTTCTGCCGGTCATGTTTTCGAGGGCTGATTTCTTTTGCTGTGATAAAAGCCTTCTGTTTCGACCGCCAAACCTCTCACGGGAGCATTTTCAACCGTTTGGCACCATTTTTGAGTTACTTGACGAAAGTCAGATTTTTGATGAAATTGTGACCCCCTTAGCGATTTCTCCAAAAAATCTTTTTCTGCCGTTTAAGTTGTTGACGGTTGATTTCTTTTCCTGCGATAAAAGCCTTTTGTTTCGACCGCCAAACCTCTGAGGGAGCATTTGCACCATTTTAGAGTGAATTGCCGAAAGTCAGATTTTTCCAGAAATTGTGATCCAGGGCTTAGCGATTTTTGCAAAAAAATCTTTTCCTGCCGGTTAAGTTGTTGAAGGCTGATTCCTTGTCCTGTGATAAAAAGCCTTCTGTTTCGACCGCCAAACCTCTCACGGGAGTATTTTCAACCTTTTGGCACCATTTTTGAGTGAATTGCCAAAAGTCAGAATTTTTCAGAAATTGTGACCCCGGGGCTTAGCGATTTTTTCAAGAAAATCTTTTTCTGCCGGTTAAGTTTTCGAGGGCTGATTTCTTTTGCTGTGATAAAAAGCCTTCTGTTTCGACCGCCAAACCTGTCACGGGAGCATTTGCAACAGTTTGGCACCATTTTTGAATGAATTGCCGAAAGTCAGATTATTCCAGAAATTGCGACCCCGGGGCTTAGGGATTTTTCAAAAAATCTTTTTCTGCCGGTTAAGTTTTCGAGGGCTGATTTCTTTTCCGGTGATAAAAGCCTTCTGTTTCGACCGCCAAACCTCTGAGGGAGCATTTTCAACCGTTTGGCACCATTTTTGAGTTAATTGCCGAAAGTCAGATTTTTGATGAAATTGTGACCCGGGGCTTAGGGATTTTTGCAAAAAATCTTTTCTGCCGGTTAAGTTTTCGAGGTCTGATTTCTTTTGCTGTGATAAAAGCCTTCTGTTTCGACCGCCAAACCTCTGAGGGGAGCATTTGCAACCGTTTGGCACCATTTTTGAGTTAATTGCCGAAAGTCAGATTTTTTCAGAAATTGTGACCCCGGGGCTTAGGGATTTTTTCAAAAAAATCAATTTCTGCCGGTTAAGTTTTCGAGGGCTGATTTCTTTTGCTGTAATAAAAGCCTTCTTTTCGACCGCCAAACATCTCAGGGAGCATTTGCAACCGTTTGGCACCATTTTTGATTGAATTTCCTAAAGTCAGATTTTTTCAGAAATTGTGACCCCGGGGCTTAGCGATTTTTTCAAAAAAATCTTTTTCTGCCGGTTAAGTTGTTGACGGTTGATTTCTTTTCCTGTGATGAAAAGCCTTCTGTTTCGACCGCCCAACCTCTGAGGGGAGCATTTGCACCATTTTAGAGTGAATTGCCAAAAGTCAGATTTTTCCAGAAATTGTGACCCAGGAGCTTAGGGATTTTTGCAAAAAATTGTTTTTCTGCTTGTTAAGTTGTCAAGGTCTGATTTCTTTTGTTGTAATAAAAAGCCTTCTGTTTCCACCGCCAAACCTCTGAGGGGAGCATTTGCAACCGATTGGCACCATTTTTGAGTGAATTGCCGAAGGTCAGATTTTTTCAGAAATTGTGACCCAGGGCTTAGCGATTTTTTCAAAAAATCTTTTCCTGCCGGTTAAGTTGTTGAAGGCTGATTCCTTGTCCTGTGATAAAAGCCTTCTGTTTCGACCGCCAAACCTCTCAGGGAGCATTTGCAAACGTTTGGCACCATTTTGAATGAATTTCCGGAAGTCAGATTTTTCAGAAATTGTGACCCCGGGGCTTAGCGATTTTTCAAAAAATCTTTTCCTGCGGTTAAGTTTTCGAGGGCTGATTGCTTTTGCTGTGATAAAAAGCCTTATGTTTCGACCGCCAAACCTCTCACGGGAGCATTTGCAACCGTTTGGCACTATTTTTGAGTGAATTGCCAAAAGTCAGATTTTTTCAGAAATTGTGACCCCGGGGCTTAGCGATTTTTTCAAAAAAATCTTTTTCTGCCGGTTAAGTTGTTGAGGGTTGATTTCTTTTCCTGTGATAAAAAGCCTTCTGTTTCGACCGCCAAACCTCTGAGGGGAGCATTTGCACCATTTTTGAGTGAATTGCCGAAAGTAAGATTTTTTCAGAAATTGTGACCCCGGGGCTTAGGGATTTTTTCAAAAAAATGTTTTTCTGCCGGTTAAGTTTTCGAGGGCTGATTTCTTTTGCTGTGATAAAAAGACTTCTTTTTAGACCGCCAAACCTCTGAGGAGACATTTGCACCATTTTAGAGTGAATTGCCGAAAGTCAGATTTTTCAGAAATTGTGACCCTGGGGCTTAGGGATTTTTGAAAACAATCTTTTCTGCCGGTTAAGTTTTCGAGGGCTGATTTCTTTTCCTGTGATAAAAAGCCTTCTGTTTCAACCGCCAAACCTCTCACGGGACCATTTGGAACCTTTTGGCACCATTTTTGAGTGAATTGCCGAAATCAGATTTTTGATGAAATTGTGACCCCGGGGCTTTGCGATTTTTTCAAAAAAATCTTTTTCTGCCGGTTAAGTTTTCGAGGGCTGATTTCTTTTGCTGTGATAAAAAGCCTTCTGTTTCGACCGCCAAAGCTCTCACGGAGCATTTGCAACCGTTTGGCACCATTTTTGAGTGAATTGCCGAAAGTCAGATTTTTGATCAAATTGTGACCCCGGGGCTTAGCGATTTTTTCAAAAAAATATTTTCCTGCCGGTTAAGTTGTCGAGGGCTGATTTCTCGTCCTGTGATAAAAAGCCTTCTTTTTCGACCGCCAAACATCTCAGGGGAGCATTTGCAACCGTTTGGCACCATTTTTGAATGAATTACCGAAAGTCAGATTTTTCCAGAAATAGTGACCCCGGGGCTTAGGGAATTTTTCAAAAAAATCTTTTTCTGCCGGTTAAGTTTTCGAGGGCTGATTTCTTTTGCTGTAATAAAAAGCCTTCTTTTTCGACCGCCAAACCTCTGAGGGGAGCATTTTCAAACGTTTGGCACCATTTTTGAGTTACTTGACGAAAGGCAGATTTTTGATGAAATTGTGACCCCCTTAGCGATTTTTCAAAAAATCTTTTCTGCCGTTAAGTTGTTGACCGGTTGATTTCTTTTCCTGCGATAAAAAGCCTTTTCTTTCGACCGCCAAACCTCTGAGGGGAGCATTTGCACCATTTTAGAGTGAATTGCCGAAAGTCAGATTTTTCCAGAAATTGTGACCCCGGGGCTTAGCGATTTTTTCAAAAAAAATCTTTTCCTGCCGGTTAAGTTGTTGAAGGCTGATTCATTGTCGTGTAATAAAAGCCTTCTGTTTCGACCGCCAAACCTCTCACGGAGCATTTGCAACCGTTTGGCACCATTTTTGAGTTAATTGCCGAAAGTCAGATTTTTCAGAAATTGTGACCCCAGGGCTTAGAGATTTTTTCAAAAAAAATCTTTTTCTGCCGGTTAAGTTTTCGAGGGCTGATTTCTTTTGCTGTGATAAAAAGCCTTCTGTTTCGACCGCCAAACCTGTCACGGGAGCATTTTCAACCGTTTGGCACCATTTTTGAGTGAATTGCCGAAAGTCAGATTTTTTCAGAAATTGTGACCCCGGGGCTTAGCGATTTTTTTCAAAAAAATCTTTTTCTGCCGGTTAAGTTTTCGAGGGCTGATTTCTTTTGCTGTGATAAAAAAGCCTTATGTTTCGACCGCCAAACCTCTCACGGGAGCATTTGCAACCGTTTGGCACCATTTTTGAGTGAATTGCCAAAAGTCAGAATTTTTCAGAAATTGTGACCCCGGGGCTTAGCGATTTTTTCAAAAAAATCTTTTTCTGACAGATAATTTGTCCAGGGCTGATTTCTTTTGCTGTGATAAAAGCCTTCTGTTTCGACCGCCATACCTGTCACGGAGCATTTGCAACCGTTTGGCACCATTTTTGAATGAATTGCCGAAAGTCAGATTATTCCAGAAATTGTGACCCCGGGGCTTATCGATTTTTTCAAAAAAATCTTTTTCTGCTTGTTAAGTTTCCGAGGGCTGATTTCTTTTCCTGTGATAAAAAGCCTTCTGTTTCGACCGCCAAACCTGTCACAGGAGCATTTGCAACCGTTTGGCACCATTTTTGAGTGAATTGCCGAAAGTCAGATTTTTTCAGAAATTGTGACCCGGGGCTTAGGGATTTTTGAAAA
Organism: Podarcis lilfordi; assembly: GCA_947686815.1. NCBI lineage: Eukaryota > Metazoa > Chordata > Lepidosauria > Squamata > Lacertidae > Podarcis > Podarcis lilfordi. The sequence continues at coordinate 11,391,574 of OX395130.1, forward strand.
CAATCTTTTTCTGCCGGTTAAGTTTTCGAGGGCTGATTTCTTTTCCTGTGATAAAAGCCTTCTGTTTCAACCACCAAACATCTCACGGGACCATTTGCAACCTTTTGGCACCATTTTTGAGTGAATTGCCGAAAGTCAGATTTTTGATGAAATTGTGACCCCGGGGCTTAGCGATTTTTTCAAAAAAATCTTTTTCTGCCGGTTAAGTTGTCGAGGGCTGATTTCTCGTCCTGTGATAAAAAGCCTTCTTTTTCGACCGCCAAACATCTCAGGGGAGCATTTGCAACCGTTCGGCACCATTTTTGAGTTACTTGACGAAAGGCAGATTTTTGATGAAATTGTGACCCCCTTAGCGATTTTTTCAAAAAAATCTTTTTCTGCCGTTTAAGTTGTTGACCGGTTGATTTCTTTTCCTGCGATAAAAAGCCTTTTCTTTCGACCGCCAAAACTCTGAGGGTAGCATTTGCACCATTTTAGTGTGAATTGCCGAAAGTCAGATTTTTTCAGAAATTGTGACCCCGGGGCTTAGCGATTTTTTCAAAAAAATCTTTTCCTGCCGGTTAAGTTGTTGAAGGCTGATTCCTTGTCCTGTGATAAAAAGCCTTCTGTTTCGACCGCCAAACCTCTCACGGGAGCATTTGCAACCGTTTGGCACCATTTTTGAGTAAATTGCCGAAAGTCAGATTTTTCAGGAATTGTGACCCCAGGGCTTAGCGATTTTTTCAAAAAATCTTTTTCTGCCGGTTAAGTTTTCGAGGGCTGATTTCTTTTGCTGTGATAAAAAGCCTTCTGTTTCGACCGCCAAACCTCTCACGGGAGCATTTTCAACCGTTTGGCACCATTTTTGAGTGAATTGCCGAAAGTCAGATTTTTTCAGAAATTGTGACCCCGGGGCTTAGCGATTTTTTCAAAAAAATCTTTTTCTGCCGGTTAAGTTTTCGAGGGCTGATTTCTTTTGCTGTGATAAAAAGCCTTATGTTTCGACCGCCAAACCTCTCACGGGAGCATTTGCAACCGTTTGGCACCATTTTTGAGTGAATTGCCAAAAGTCAGAATTTTTCAGAAATTGTGACCCCGGGGCTTAGCGATTTTTTCAAAAAAATCTTTTTCTGACAGATAATTTGTCCAGGGCTGATTTCTTTTGCTGTGATAAAAGCCTTCTGTTTCGACCGCCATACCTGTCACGGGAGCATTTGCAACCGTTTGGCACCATTTTGAATGAATTGCCGAAAGTCAGATTATTCCAGAAATTGTGACCCCGGGGCTTATCGATTTTTTCAAAAAAATCTTTTTCTGCTTGTTAAGTTTCCGAGGGCTGATTTCTTTTCCTGTGATAAAAAGCCTTCTGTTTCGACCGCCAAACCTCTGAGGGGAGCATTTGCAACCGTTTGGCACCATTTTTGAGTGAATTGCCGAAAGTCAGATTTTTTCAGAAATTGTGACCCCGGGGCTTAGGGATTTTTTGAAAACAATCTTTTTCTGCCGGTTAAGTTTTCGAGGGCTGATTTCTTTTCCTGTGATAAAAAGCCTTCTGTTTCAACCGCCAAACCTCTCACGGGACCATTTGCAACCTTTTGGCACCATTTTTGAGTGAATTGCCGAAAGTCAGATTTTTGATGAAATTGTGACCCGGGGCTTAGCGATTTTTTCAAAAAATCTTTTCCTGCCGGTTAAGTTGTCGAGGGCTGATTTCTTGTCCTGTGATAAAAGCCTTCTTTTCGACCGCCAAACATCTCAGGGAGCATTTGCAACCGTTTGGCACCATTTTGAATGAATTACCGAAAGTCAGATTTTTCCGAAATTGTGACCCCGGGCTTAGGGATTTTTGCAAAAAATTGTTTTTCTGCTTGTTAAGTTGTCAAGGTCTGATTTCTTTTGCTGTAATAAAAGCCTTCTGTTTCGACCGCCAAACCTCTGAGGGAGCATTTGCAACCGTTTGGCACCATTTTTGAGTGAATTGCCGAATGTCAGATTTTTCAGAAATTGTGACCCCGGGCTTAGCGATCTTTTCAAAAAATCTTTTCCTGCCGGTTAAGTTGTTGAAGGCTGATTCCTTGTCCTGTGATAAAAGCCTTCTGTTTCGACCGCCAAACCTCTCAGGGAGCATTTGCAACCGTTTGGCACCATTTTTGAATGAATTTCCGAAAGTCAGATTTTTTCAGAAATTGTGACCCCGGGGCTTAGGGATTTTTTCAAAAAAATCATTTTCTGCCGGTTAAGTTTTCGAGGGCTGATTTCTTTTGCTGTAATAAAAAGCTTTCTTTTTCGACCGCCAAACCTCTGAGGGGAGCATTTTCATCCGTTTGGCACCATTTTTGAGTGAATTGCCAAAAGTCAGAATTTTTCAGAAATTGTGACCCCGGGGCTTAGCGATTTTTTCAAAAAAATCTTTTTCTGCCGGTTAAGTTTTCGAGGGCTGATTTCTTTTGCTGTGATAAAAAGCCTTCTGTTTCAACCGCCTAACCTGTCACGGGAGCATTTGCAACAGTTTGGCACCATTTTTGAATGAATTGCCGAAAGTCAGATTATTCCAGAAATTGTGACCCCGGGGCTTAGCGATTTTTTCAAAAAAATCTTTTTCTGCTGGTTAAGTTTTCGAGGTCTGATTTCTTTTCCTGTGATAAAAAGCCTTCTGTTTCAACCGCCAAACCTCTCACGGGACCATTTGCAACCTTTTGGCACCATTTTTGAGTGAATTGCCGAAAGTCAGATTTTTTAAGCAATTGTGACCCCGGGGCTTAGGGATTTTTTCAAAAAAATCTTTTCCTGCCGGTTAAGTTGTTGAAGGCTGATTCCTTGTCCTGTGATAAAAGCCTTCTGTTTCGACCGCCAAACCTCTCAGGGAGCATTTGCAACCGTTTGGCACCATTTTTGAATGAATTTCCGAAAGTCAGATTTTTCAGAAATTGTGACCCGGGGCTTAGGGATTTTTCAAAAAATCTTTTCTGCCGGTTAAGTTTTCGAGGGCTGATTTCTTTTGCTGTGATAAAAGCCTTCTTTTTCGACCGCCAAACCTCTGAGGGGAGCATTTTCAACCGTTTGGCACCATTTTTGAGTGAATTGTCAAAAGTCAGAATTTTTCAGAAACTGTGACCCCGGGGCTTAGCGATTTTTTCAAAAAAATCTTTTTCTGCCGGTTAAGTTGTCGAGGGCTGATTTCTTTTGCTGTGATAAAAAGCCTTCTGTTTCGACCGCCAAACCTTTCACGGGAGCATTTGCAACAGTTTGGCACCATTTTTGAATGAATTGCCGAAAGTCAGATTATTCCAGAAATTGTGACCCCGGGGCTTAGCGATTTTTTCAAAAAAATCTTTTTCTGCTGGTTAAGTTTTCGAGGGCTGATTTCTTTTGCTGTGATAAAAAAGCCTTCTGTTTCGACTGCCAAAGCTCTCACGGAGCATTTGCAACCGTTTGGCACCATTTTTGAGTGAATTGCCGAAAGTCAGATTTTTTCAGAAATAGAGACCCCGGGGCTTAGGGATTTTTTCAAAAAAATCATTTTCTGCCGGTTAAGTTTTCGAGGGCTGATTTCTTTTCCTGTGATAAAAAGCCTTCTGTTTCAACCGCCAAACCTCTCACGGGACCATTTGCAACCTTTTGGCACCATTTTTGAGTGAATTGCCGAAAGTCAGATTTTTGATGAAATTGTGACCCCGGGGCTTTGCGATTTTTTCAAAAAAAACTTTTTCTGCCGGTTATGTTTTCGAGGGCTGATTTCTTTTGCTGTGATAAAAGCCTTCTGTTTCGACCGCCAAAGCTCTCACGGAGCATTTGCAACCGTTTGGCACCATTTTTGAGTGAATTGCCGAAAGTCAGATTTTTGATCAAATTGTGACCCCGGGGCTTAGCGATTTTTTCAAAAAAATCTTTTCCTGCCGGTTAAGTTGTCGAGGGCTGATTTCTTTTGCTGTGATAAAAAGCCTTCTTTTTCGACCGCCAAACATCTCAGGGGAGCATTTGCAACCGTTTGGCAGCATTTTTGAGTGAATTGCCAAAAGTCAGAATTTTTCAGAAATTGTGACCCCGGGGCTTAGCGATTTTTTCAAAAAAATCTTTTTCTGCCGGTTAAGTTGTCGAGGGCTGATTGCTTTTCCTGTGATAAAAAGCCTTCTGTTTCAACCGCCAAACCTCTGAGGGGAGCATTTGCAACCGTTTGGCCCCATTTTTGAGTGAATTGCCAAAAGTCAGATTTTTCAGAAATTGTGACCCCGGGCTTAGCGATTTTTCAAAAAATCTTTTTCTGCCGGTTAAGTTGTTGAGGGTTGATTTCTTTTCCTGTGATAAAAGCCTTCTGTTTCAACCGCCAAACCTCTGAGGGGAGCATTTGCACCATTTTTGAGTGAATTGCCGAAAGTCAGATTTTTCAGAAATTGTGACCCGGGGCTTAGCGATTTTTTCAAAAAATCTTTTCCTGCCGGTTAAGTTGTTGAAGGCTGATTCCTTGTCCTGTGATAAAAGCCTTCTGTTTCGACCGCCAAACCTCTCAGGGGAGCATTTGCAACCGTTTGGCACCATTTTTGATTGAATTGCCGAAAGTCAGATTTTTTCAGAAATTGTGACCCCGGGGCTTAGGGATTTCTTCAAAAAAATCTTTTTCTGCCGGTTAAGTTTTCGAGGGCTGATTTCTTTTCCTGTGATAAAAAGCCTTCTGTTTCGACCGCCAAACCTCTGATGGGAGCATTTGCAACCGTTTGGCACCATTTTTGAGTGAATTGCCGAAAGTCAGATTTTTTCAGAAATTGTGACCCCGGGGCTTAGGGATTTTTTCAAAAAAATCTTTTTCTGCCGGTTAAGTTTTCGAGGGCTGATTTCTTTTCCTGTGTGAAAAAGCCTTCTGTTTCAACCGCCAAACCTCTGATGGGAGCATTTGCAACCGTTTGGCACCATTTTTGAGTGAATTGCCAAAAGTCAGATTTTTTTCAGAAATTGTGACTCCGGGGCTTAGCGATTTTTTCAAAAAAATCTTTTTCTGCCGGTTAAGTTGTTTAGGGTTGATTTCTTTTCCTGTGATAAAAAGCCTTCTGTTTCGACCGCCAAACCTCTGAGGGGAACATTTGCACCATTTTAGAGTGAATTGCCGAAAGTCAGATTTTTTCAGAAATTGTGACCCCGGGGCTTAGGGATTTTTTCAAAAAAATCTTTTCCTGCCGGTTAAGTTGTTGAAGGCTGATTCCTTGTCCTGTGATAAAAAGCCTTCGGTTTAGACCGCCAAACCTCTCAGGGAGCATTTGCAACCGTTTGGCACCATTTTTGAATGAATTACCGAAAGTCAGATTTTTTCAGAAATTGTGACCCCGGGCTTAGGGATTTTTCAAAAAATCTTTTTCTGCCGGTTAAGTTTTGAAGTCTGATTTCTTTTGCTGTGATGAAAAGCCTTCTGTTTAGCTGCCAAACCACTCAGGGGAGCATTTGCAACCGTTTGGCACCATTTCTGAGTGAATTTCCAAAAGTCAGATTTTTCAGAAATTGTGACCCAGGGCTTAGCGATTTTTTCAAAAAAATCTTTTTCTGTCGGTTAAGTTGTTGAAGGCTGATTTCGTTTGCTGTAATAAAAAGCCTTCTTTTTCGACCGCCAAACCTCTGAGGGGAGCATTTTCAACAGTTTGGCACCATTTTTGAGTGAATTGCCTAAAGTCAGAATTTTTCAGAAATTGTGACCCCGGGGCTTAGGGATTTTTTCAAAAAAATCTTTTTCTGCCGGTTAAGTTTTCGAGGGCTGATTTCTTTTCCTGTGATAAAAAGCCTTCTGTTTCGACCGCCAAAGCTCTCACGGGAGCATTTGCAACCGTTTGGCACCATTTTTGAGTGAATTGCCGAAAGTCAGATTTTTTCAGAAATTGTGACCCCGGGGCTTAGGGATATTTTCAAAAAATCTTTTCCTGCCGGTTAAGTTGTTGAAGGCTGATTCCTTGTCCTGTGATAAAAGCCTTCTGTTTCGACCGCCAAACCTTTGAGGGGAGCATTTTCAACCGTTTGGCACCATTTTTGAGTGAATTGCCAAAAGTCAGAATTTTTCAGAAATTGTGACCCCGGGGCTTAGCGATTTTTCAAAAAATCTTTTTCTGCCGGTTAAGTTTTCGAGGGCTGATTTCTCGTCCTGTGATAAAAAAGCCTTCTTTTTCGACCGCCAAACATCTCAGGGGAGCATTTGCAACCGTTTGGCACCATTTTTGAATGAATTACCGAAAGTCAGATTTTTTCAGAAAAGGTGACCTTAGTGATTTTTTAAAAAAAATCTTTTTCTGCCGGTTAAGTTGTTGACGGTTGATTTCTTTTCCTGTGATAAAAAGCCTTCTGTTTCGACCGCCAAACCTCTGAGGGGAGCATTTTCAACCTTTTGGCACCATTTTTGAGTGAATTGCCAAAAGTCAGATTTTTTCACAAATTGTGACCCCGGGGCTTAGCGATTTTCTCAAAAAAATCTTTTTCTGCCGGTTAAGTTGTCGAGGGCTGATTTCTTTTGCTGTAATAAAAAGCCTTCTTTTTCGACCGCCAATCCTCTCAGGGGAGCATTTGCAACAGTTTGGCACCATTTTTGAATGAATTACCGAAAGTCAGATTTTTTCAGAAATTGTGACCCCGGGGCTTAGCGATTTTTTCAAAAAATCTTTTCTGCCGGTTAAGTTGTTGACGGTTGATTTCTTTTCCTGTGATAAAAAGCCTTCTGTTTCGACCGCCAAACCTCTCAGGGGAGCATTTGCACCATTTTTGAGTGAATTGCCAAAAGTCAGATTTTTCCAGAAATTGTGACCCCGGGGCTTAGCGATTTTTTCAAAAAAATCTTTTCCTGCCGGTTAAGTTGTTGAAGGATGATTCCTTGTCCTGTGATAAAAGCCTTCTGTTTCGACCGCCAAACCTCTCAGGGAGCATTTGCAACCGTTTGGCACCATTTTTGAATGAATTACCGAAAGTCAGATTTTTTCAGAAATTGTGACCCCGGGGCTTAGGGATTTTTTCAAAACAATCTTTTTCTACCGGTTAAGTTTTCGAGGGCTGATTTCTTTTGCTGTGATAAAAAGCCTTCTGTTTCGATCGCCAAACCTCTGAGGGGAGCATTTGAAAACGTTTGGCACCATTTTTTGAATGAATTGCCGAAAGTCAGATTATTCCAGAAATTGTGACCCCGGGCTTAGCGATTTTTTCAAAAATCCTTTTCTGCTGGTTAAGTTTTCGAGGGCTGATTTCTTTTCCTGTGATAAAAGCCTTCTGTTTCGACCGCCAAACCTCTGAGGGAGCATTTTCAACCGTTTGGCACCATTTTTGAGTGAATTGCCAAAAGTCAGAATTTTTCAGAAATTGTGACCCGGGGCTTAGCGATTTTTTCAAAAAATCTTTTCTGCCGGTTAAGTTTTCGAGGGCTGATTTCTTTTGCTGTGATAAAAGCCTTCTGTTTCAACCGCCAAAGCTCTCACGGAGCATTTGCAACCGTTTGGCACCATTTTTGAGTGAATTGCCGAAAGTCAGATTTTTGATGAAATTGTGACCCGGGCTTAGTGATTTTTTCAAAAAATCTTTTCCTGCCGGTTAAGTTGTCGAGGGCTGATTTCTCGTCCTGTGATAAAAGCCTTCTGTTTCGATCGCCAAACATCTCAGGGAGCATTTGCAACCGTTTGGCACCATTTTTGAATGAATTACCGAAAGTCAGATTTTTTCAGAAATTGTGACCCGGGGCTTAGCGATTTTTTCATATAAATGTTTTTCTGCCGGTTAAGTTGTTGACGGTTGATTTCTTTTCCTGTGATAAAAAGCCTTCTGTTTCGACCGCCAAACCTCTGAGGGGAGCATTTGCACCATTTTAGAGTGAATTGCCAAAACTCAGATTTTTCCAGAAATTGTGACCCCGGGGCTTAGCGATTTTTTCAAAAAAATCTTTTCCTGCCGGTTAAGTTGTTGAAGGCTGATTCCTTGTCCTGTGATAAAAAGCCTTCTGTTTTGACCGCCAAACCTCTCACGGGTGCATTTGCAACCGTTTGGCACCATTTTTGAGTGAATTGCCAAAAGTCAGAATTTTTCAGAAATTGTGACCCCGGGGCTTCGGGATTTTCCCAAAAAATCTTTTTCTGCGGGTTCTGTTTTCGAGGTGTGATTTCTTGTGCTGTGATAAAAAGCCTTCCGGTTCGCCCGCCAAACCTCGGAGGGGAGCATTTGCAACCGTTTGGCACCATTTTTTTGTTAATTGCCTAAAGTCAGATTTTTCAGAAATTGTGACCCCGGGGCTTAGCGATTTTTTCAAAAAAATCTTTTTCTGCCGGTTAAGTTTTGAAGGCTGATTTCTTTTGCTGTGATAAAAAGCCTTCTGTTTAGACTGCCAAACCACTCAGGGGAGCATTTGCAACCGTTTGGCACCATTTTTGAGTGAATTGCCAAAAGTCAGATTTTTTCAGAAATTGTGACCCGGGGCTTAGCGATTTTTTCAAAAAATCTTTTCTGCCGGTTAAGTTGTTGAAGGCTGATTTATTTTGCTGTAATAAAAAGCCTTCTTTTTCGACCGCCAAACCTCTGAGGGGAGCATTTTCAACCGTTTGGCACCATTTTTGAGTGAATTGCCAAAAGTCAGAATTTTTAAGAAATTGTGACCCCGGGGCTTAGCGATTTTTTCAAAAAAATCTTTTTCTGCCGGTTAAGTTGTCGAGGGCTGATTTCTTTTGCTGTAATAAAAAGCCTTCTGTTTCGATCGCCAATCCTCTCAGGGGAGCATTTGCAACAGTTTGGCACCATTTTTGAATGAATTGCCGAAAGTCAGATTATTCCAGAAATTGTGACCCCGGGGATTCGCACAGGATTTGTTATCTTCTGGGAAAGCTGCAAAACTGAAAGAGTATTTTGTCTACAGAGGAAGACAATGGAATTTTTTATTGAAGAAAGAAAGGACTGGACGTAAGTTTTGTTCCTGAATAACAAACCTCTGCAGAGACACTAGATTTCTGAATTAGAAAGTTTTAGCAGCTGAACAGGACAAGAAACCTGAGAAAGTGAGGAATAAGAAGAATAAAGGACTGATTACGACACGGAAAGAACAACGGGAGGAGTGGTACAGATCAAGGAAATGAAAGGCCTTTGTTAGATTGGACATTTGAAGTCAAATATTATTTAAATTAATAAACTAGAAGAAAACCGGCAAGATGGAATCGGGGAGAAATCTGGTCATGAAATGAGACTTCCAAGCTGATAATGTATAGACTGATGGACATGGGGAATTCAAACCGGGAAGAGGGGAAGATTTGAAATCCAAAGGCTGTGTAACCATTTTTGAACTTTTCTATATCTCTTATTTTCTATTTCTTTACATAACTTACGCATGTTATTTTACTTTGATCGGACGTGTTTAAAAAAGGGAATTTGTGGAAGGAACTGGGGTGGATCTTGAGGAAAATCTTTTTCTTTTTCTGTTAATGATGTGGGACGGTGGTAAGATTTGTACAATTCAATTTGGATAGTGGGTTAAACAAATTAAGCTTTAAATTTGGGAGTGAGAGCTTGTAGAACCAAATTAAGGAAAGGGGAATACAATTGGGGGGGGAGGGGGGGAGTTCCAGAAAGTAGGGAATGAAAGTAAGGTTTTTAAATATCTTCTTTCTTTTGTCTTTTTTCTTTGTACTTTTATATTTTTGGAAACTTTAATAAATATGATTTAAAAAAAAAAAAAAAAAAACAGAAATTGTGACCCCGGGGCTTAGCGATTTTTTCAAAAAATTCATTTTCTGCCGGTTAAGTTTTCGACGGCTGCTTTCTTTTCCTGTGATAAAAAGCCTTCTGCTTCGACCGCCAAACCTCTGAGGGGAGCATTTTCAACCGTTTGGCACCATTTTTGAGTGAATTGCCAAAAGTCAGAATTTTTCAGAAATTGTGACCCCGGGGCTTAGCGATTTTTTCAAAAAAATCTTTTTCTGCCGGTTAAGTTTTCGAGGGCTGATTTCTTTTGCTGTGATAAAAAGCCTTCTGTTTCAACCGCCAAAGCTCTCACGGGAGCATTTGCAACCGTTTGGCAACATTTTTGAGTGAATTGCCAAAAGTCAGATTTTTGATCAAATTGTGACCCCGGGGCTTAGTGATTTTTTCAAAAAAATCTTTTCCTGCCGGTTAAGTTGTCGAGGGCTGATTTCTCGTCCTGTGATAAAAAGCCTTCTTTTTCGACCGCCAAACATCTCAGGGGAGCATTTGCAACCGTTTGGCACCATTTTTGAATGAATTACCGAAAGTCAGATTTTTCAGAAATTGTGACCCGGGGCTTAGCGATTTTTTCAAAAAAATCTTTTTCTGCCGGTTAAGTTGTTGACGGTTGATTTCTTTTCCTGTGATAAAAAGCCTTCTGTTTCGACCGCCACACCTCTGAGGGGAGCATTTGCACCATTTTTGAGTGAATTACCAAAAGTCAGATTTTTCCAGAAATTGTGACCCCGGGGCTTAGCGATTTTTTCAAAAAAATATTTTCCTGCCGGTTAAGTTGTTGAAGGATGATTCCTTGTCCTGTGATAAAAAGCCTTCTGTTTCGACCGCCAAACCTCTCAGGGGAGCATTTGCAACCGTTTGGCACCATTTTTGAATGAATTACCAAAAGTCAGATTTTTTCAGAAATTGTGACCCCGGGGCTTAGCGATTTTTTCAAAAAAATCTTTTTCTGCCGGTTAAGTTTTCGAGGGCTGATTTCTTTTGCTGTGATAAAAAGCCTTCTGTTTCGATCGCCAAACCTCTGACGTGATCACTTGAAAACGTTTGGCACCATTTTTGAATGAATTGCCGAAAGTCAGATTATTCCAGAAATTGTGACCCCGGGGCTTAGCGATTTTTTCAAAAAAATCTTTTTCTGCTGGTTAAGTTTTCGAGGGCTGATTTGTTTTCCTGTGATAAAAAGCCTTCTGTTTCGACCGCCAAACCTCTGAGGGGAGCATTTTCAACCGTTTGGCACCATTTTTGAGTGCATTGCCAAAAGTCAGAATTTTTCAGAAATTGTGACCCGGGGCTTAGCGATTTTTTCAAAAAATCTTTTTCTGCCGGTTAAGTTTTCGAGGGCTGATTTCTTTTGCTGTGATAAAAGCCTTCTGTTTCGACCGCCAAAGCTCTCACGGGAGCATTTGCAACCGTTTGGCACCAATTCTGAGTGAATTACCGAAAGTCAGATTTTGATCAAATTGTGACCCGGGGCTTAGTGATTTTTCAAAAAAATCTTTTCCTGCCGGTTAAGTTGTCGAGGGCTGATTTCTCGTCCTGTGATAAAAAGCCTTCTGTTTCGACCGCCAAACATCACAGCGGAGCATAAGCAACCGATTGGCACCATTTTTGAATGAATTACCGAAAGTCAGATTTTTCAGAAATTGTGACCCCGGGGCTTAGGGATTTTTTACAAAAAATGATTTTTATGCCGGTTAATTTTTCTAGGGATGATTTATTTTCGTGTGATAAAAGCCATTATTTTTCGACCGCCAAACGTTTAGGAGGAGCATTTGAAAACGTTTGGCACCATTTTTAATTAATTGCCGAAAGTCAGATTTTTCAGAAATTGTGACCCGGGGTTTAGCGATTTTTTCAAAAAAATCTTTTTCTGCCGGTTAAGTTTTGAAGGCTGATTTCTTTTCCTGTGATAAAAGCCTTCTGTTTAGACTGCCAAACCACTCAGGGAGCATTTGCAACCGTTTGGCACCATTTTTGAGTAAATTGCCAAAAGTCAGATTTTTCAGAAATTGTGACCCGGGGCTTAGCGATTTTTTTCAAAAAAATCTTTTTCTGCCGGTTAAGTTTTCGAGGGCTGATTTCTTTTGCTGTGATAAAAAGCCTTCTGTTTCAACCGCCAAACCTCTGAGGGGAGCATTTGCAACCGTTTGGCCCCATTTTTGAGTGAATTGCCAAAAGTCAGATTTTTTCAGAAATTGTAATCCTGGGGCTTAGCGATTTTTTCAAAAAAATCTTTTTCTGCCGGTTAAGTTGTTGAGGGTTGATTTCTTTTCCTGTGATAAAAAGCCTTCTGTTTTGACCGCCAAACCTCTGAGGGGAGCATTTGCACCATTTTAGAGTGAATTGCCAAAAGTCAGATTTTTTCAGAAATTGTGACCCCGGGGCTTAGCGATTTTTTCAAAAATATCTTTTTCTGCCGGTTAAGTTTTCGAGGGCTGATTTCTTTTCCTGTGATAAAAAGCCTTCTGTTTCGACTGCCAAAGCTCTCACGGGAGCATTTGCAACCGTTTGGCACCATTTTTGAGTGAATTGCCGAAAGTCAGATTTTTGATCAAATTGTGACCCTGGGGCTTAGCGATTTTTTCAAAAAAATCTTTTCCTGCCGGTTAAGTTGTCGAGGGCTGATTTCTCGTCCTGTGATAAAAAGCCTTCTTTTTCGACCGCCAAACATCTCAGGGGAGCATTTGCAACCGTTTGGCACCATTTTTGAATGAATTACCGAAAGTCAGATTTTTTCAGAAATTGTGACCCCGGGGCTTAGGGATTTTTTCAAAAAAATCTTTTTCTGCCGGTTAAGTTTTCGAGGGCTGATTTCTTTTGCTGTGATAAAAAGCCTTCTGTTTCGACCGCCAAACCTCTCACGGGAGCATTTGCACCATTTTTGAGTGAATTGCCGAAAGTCAAATTTTTTCAGAAATTGTGACCCCGGGGCTTAGGGATTTTTTCAAAAAAATCTTTTTCTGCCGGTTAAGTTGTTGAAGGCTGATTCCTTGTCCTGTGATAAAAAGCCTTCTGTTTAGCTGCCAAACCACTCAGGGGAGCATTTGCAACCGTTTGGCACCATTTTTGAGTGAATTGCCAAAAGTCAGATTTTTTTCAGAAATTGTGACCCCGGGGCTTAGCGATTTTTTCAAAAAAATCTTTTTCTGTCGGTTAAGTTGTTGAAGGCTGATTTCTTTTGCTGTAATAAAAAGCCTTCTTTTTCGACCGCCAAACCTCTGAGGGGAGCATTTTCAACCGTTTGGCACCATTTTTGAGTGAATTGCCAAAAGTCAGAATTTTTCAGAAATTGTGACACGGGGCTTAGCGATTTTTTCAAAAAATCTTTTCTGCCGGTTAAGTTGTCGAGGGCTGATTTCTTTTGCTGTGATAAAAGCCTTGTGTTTCGACCGCCATTACTATGAGGAGAGGATTTGCACCATTTTTGAGTGAATTGCCGAAAGTCAGATTTTTTCAGAAATTGTGACCTCAGGGCTTAGCGATTTTTTCAAAAAATCTTTTTCTGCCGGTTAAGTTGTTGAAGGCTGATTCCTTGTCCTGTGATAAAAGCCTTCTGTTTCGACCGCCAAACCTCTCAGGGAGCATTTGCAACCGTTTGGCACCATTTTTGAATGAATTTCCGAAAGTCAGATTTTTTCAGAAATTGTGACCCCGGGGCTTAGGGATTTTTTCAAAAAAATCTTTTTCTGCCGGTTAAGTTTTCGAGGGCTGATTTCTTTTGCTGTAATAAAAAGCCTTCTTTTTCGACCGCCAAACCTCTGAGGGGAGCATTTTCAACCGTTTGGCACCATTTTTGAGTGAATTGCCAAAAGTCAGAATTTTTCAGAAATTGTGACCCCGGGGCTTAGCGATTTTTTCAAAAAAATCTTTTTCTGCCGGTTAAGTTTTCGAGGGCTGATTTCTTGTGCTGTGATAAAAAGCCTTCTGTTTCGACCGCCAAACCTGTCAGGGGAGCATTTTAAACAGTTTGGCACCATTTTTGAGTGAATTGCCGAAAGTCAGATTATTCCAGAAATTGTGACCCCGGGCTTAGCGATTTTTTCAAAAAATCTTTTCTGCTGGTTAAGTTGTTGAGGGCTGATTTCCTTTCCTGTGATAAAAGCCTTCTGTTTCGACCGCCAAACCTCTGAGGGAGCATTTGCAACCGTTTGGCACCATTTTTGAGTGAATTGCCGAAAGTCAGATTTTTTCAGAAATTGTGACCCCGGGGCTTAGCGATTTTTTCAAAAAAATCTTTTTCTGCCGGTTAAGTTGTCGAGGGCTGATTTCTTTTGCTGTGATAAAAAGCCTTCTGTTTCAACCGCCAAACCTCTCACGGGACCATTTGCAACCGTTTGGCACCATTTTTGAGTGAATTGCCGAAAGTCAGATTTTTGATGAAATTGTGACCCCGGGGCTTAGCGATTTTTTCAAAAAAATCTTTTTCTGCCGGTTAAGTTTTCGAGGGCTGATTTCTTTTGCTGTGATAAAAAGCCTTCTGTTTCGACCGCCAAAGCTCTCACGGGAGCATTTGCAACCGTTTGGCACCAATTTTGAGTGAATTGCCGAAAGTCAGATTTTTGATCAAATTGTGACCCCGGAGCTTAGCGATTTTTTCAAAAAAATCTTTTCCTGCCGGTTAAGTTGTCGAGGGCTGAATTCTCGTCCTGTAATAAAAAGCCTTCTTTTTCAACCGCCAAACATCTCAGGGGAGCATTTGCAACCGTTTGGCACCATTTTTGAGTGAATTACCGAAAGTCAGATTTTTCAGAAATTGTGACCCCGGGCTTAGCGATTTTTCAAAAAATCTTTTTCTGCCGGTTAAGTTGTTGACGGTTGATTTCTTTTCCTGTGATAAAAGCCTTCTGTTTCGACCGCCAAACCTCTGAGCGGAGCACGTTTGGCACCATTTTAGAGTGAATTGCCAAAAGTCAGATTTTTCCAGAAATTGTGACCCGGGGCTTAGGGATTTTTGCAAAAAATTGTTTTTCTGCTTGTTAAGTTGTCAAGGTCTGATTTCTTTTGTTGTAATAAAAAGCCTTCTGTTTCGACTGCCAAACCTCTGAGGGGAGCATTTGCAACCGATTGGCACCATTTTAGAGTGAATTGCCGAAAGTCAGATTTTTTCAGAAATTGTGACCCCGGGGCTTAGCGATTTTTTCAAAAAAATCTTTTTCTGCCGGTTAAGTTTTCGAGGGCTGATTTCTTTTGCTGTGATAAAAAGCCTTCTGTTTCGACTGCCAAACCTCTGAGGGGAGCATTTGCAACCGATTGGCACCATTTAGAGTGAATTGCCGAAAGTCAGATTTTTTCAGAAATTGTGACCCCGGGGGCTTAGCGATTTTTTCAAAAAAATCTTTTTCTGCCGGTTAAGTTTTCGAGGGCTGATTTCTTTTGCTGTGATAAAAAGCCTTCTGTTTCAACCGCCAAACATCTGAGGGAGCATTTGCAACCGTTTGGCCCCATTTTTGAGTGAATTGCCAAAAGTCAGATTTTTTCAGAAATTGTGACCCCGGGCTTAGCGATTTTTCAAAAAATCTTTTTCTGTCGGTTAAGTTGTTGAAGGCTGATTTCTTTTGCTGTAATAAAAGCCTTCTGTTTCGACCGCCAAACCTCTGAGGGAGCATTTTCAACAGTTTGGCACCAATTTTGAATGAATTGCCCAAAGACAGAATATTAAAGAAATTGTGACACCAGGGCTAAGCGATTTTTTAAAAAAAATATTTTTCTGCCGGTTAAGTTTTCGAGGGCTGATTTCTTTTGCTTTGATAAAAAGCCTTCTGTTTCGACCGCCAAAGCTCTCACGGGAGCATTTGCAACCGTTTGGCACCATTTTTTTTTTTTTTTTTTTTAAGAATATTTATTCAAGTTTTAAAATTACAAAAAAGAAAGAAAAAACAAAACAAGAAAATCAGTCACATACATCTTACAAAAGATACACACCATACAAGAAAAAAAAAAGGAAAAAGGAAAAAGGAAAAAATACACAAAATCAAAAATCACAATAAAAAATAACAAGAAAAAAAAGAATTCAAATTTAACAAACCGTTTTCCCATTTACTTATTTCCGTGACTTCCTCTCACTTCTCTGCTTTGTATTCTAATTCAAATTGTATCTCCAGCAAATCCTTCTAACCTTCTTTTCATTCACTTATTTTAACATTTTAACATTCAAAAATATTTAATTCTCCTCTATCCTTTAGTTTACACTTTATATTTACTTAATTCCATTATACTCTGTCTGCCAATACGGTCTAATATTTCTTCTCCAACCTTTCCTAACATTCTTTTATGTTACAGTGATTCTGTAAATATATTTTAAACTTTTTCCAATCTTGTTCCATCAACCCTTCTTCTTGATCTCGAATTCTTCCAGTCATCTCTGCCAGTTCCATATAGTCTATCACTTTTCTCTGCCATTCTTCTCGGGTAGGCAATTCTTGTGTCTTCCAATATTTCCCGATGAGTATTCTTGCTGCTGCTGTCGCATACATAAAAAAAGTTCTATCTTCCCTTCGCACCAATTGGCCGACCATGCCCAAGAGGAAGGCCTCTGGTTTCTTTAAGAAAGTATATTTCAATACCTTTTTTAATTCATTGTATATCATTTCCCAGAATGCCTTGATCTTTGGGCACGTCCACCAAAGGTGAAAGAAAGTACCTTCGTTTTCTTTACATTTCCAACATTTATTATCAGGCAAGTGATAAATTTTTGCTAGCTTGACTGGGGTTAAGTACCACCTGTAAATCATTTTCATTATGTTTTCTCTTAAAGCATTACAAGCCGTAAATTTCATACCTGTGGTCCATAACCGTTCCCAGTCAGCAAACATAATGTTATGCCCAACATCCTGCGCCCATTTAATCATAACAGATTTAACCATTTCATCCTGTGTATTCCATTTCAGCAGCAAATTATACATTCTTGACAAATTTTTAGTTTTAGGTTCTAACAATTCCGTTTCCAGTTTAGATTTTTCCTCCTGGAAGCCAATCTTTTTATCTAAGTTAAAAACCTCCCTTATTTGATAATAATGCAACCAATCTCTGACTTTGGTTTTTAATTTGTCAAAACTCTGCAATTTTAATTTATCTCCAACTTGTTCTAAAATTTCACAATATTTTGGCCAGTTTGTCTCCATATTGGTTTTTTCAATGCCTTTGCCTCCATTGGTGATAGCCACCTTGGTGTTTTACTTTCCAACAAGTCCTTATATCTCACCCAAACATTAAACAATGCTTTCCTGACAATATGGTTCTTAAAGGCCTTATGCGCTTTAACTTTATCATACCATAAATATGCATGCCATCCAAAACGTTGTCAAAACCTTCTAAATCCAAAATGTCCACGTTTTCAAGAAGTAGCCAATCTTTCAGCCAGCAAAAAGCGGCTGATTCATAGTAAAGTTTAAGATCTGGCAGGGCAAATCCCCTCTTTCCTTTGCATCTGTTAATATCTTAAATTTTATTCTAGGTTTTTGCCCTGCCAGATAAATTTGGAAATGTCTCTTTGCCACCTCTTGAAACAGTCCATTTTGTCCACAATTTGTAATGTTTGAAACAAGAACAACATTCTAGGCAGTACATTCATCTTTATCGCAGCAATTCGGCCAAGCAATGATAACTTCAATTTTGACCATATTTCTAGATCTTTCTTCACCTCTGACCAGCATTTTTCATAATTATCTTTAAACAAATTCACATTTTTAGCAGTCATGTTCACCCCTAAATATTTCACTTTGTTAACAATTGTTAATCCTGTCTCTTTCTGGAATCTCTCCTTCTCTATCTCTGTAAGATTTTTCTCTAATACCTTGGTTTTCATCTTATTTAATTTAAAACCAGCTACTTGACCAAATTCTTGTATTAATTGTAACACCCTTTTTGTGCTAGCTTCTGGCTCCTGTACTGTCAAAACTAAATCATCAGCAAAAGCTTTCAATTTATACTGTTTAGCTCCAAGTTGTATACCTTTAACCAATTGGTCTTTTCTAATCATATTGAGCAGAACCTCAAGGACCGATATAAAAAGCAATGGGGAGATTGGGCAACCCTGTCTTGTTCCTTTCTCTATCTTAAATTCTTCTGTAACTACATTGTTCACAATAAGCTTAGCTTTTTGTTCCGAGTAAATTGCACCTATAGCATTTTCGAAACTTTGGCCTACCCCCATCCCCTGCAAATTTTTCTTCATAAAACTCCAAGAAATATTATCAAACGCTTTCTCTGCATCCACAAATATTAAAACAGCTTTAGTGTTAATATTAACTTGCAGTTTTTCCAAAATGTTAATGATGTTCCTAGTATTGTCTGACAAATGTCTTCCAGGCAGAAAACCCGCCTGGTCTTTATGAATCTCTTTTACCAATACATTTTTTAATCTCTTAGCCATAATTTCAGCAAAAATTTTGTAATCCACGTTTAGCAGGGATATGGGACGGTAGTTCTTCAACTGTGTCTTCTCCCCCTCGGTTTTTGGTATAAGTGTAATGTATGCTTCTTTCCACGACTCGGGTGCTCTTCCTCCCCGTAATATTTCATTACAAAGTTCTTTCAACGGTTGCAATAGCCATTCTTTCAAAGTTTTGTAATACTTTGCAGTTAGTCCATCTGGCCCTGGGGATTTGCCCAATTTCATATTCAGAATGGCTCCTTCCACTTCTTGATCAGATATAGTCAAATTTAATATTGATTTACTGTCCTGAGATATTTTTGTAATCCATTATTTTCCAAAAATCTGTCAATATCTAAATCTTTCTGAGCCTCCTGCGTATATAGCTGTTTGAAATAATTCTGAAAGCACTTCCGAATCTCTCCAGGATTCTGTATGTTCTTTCCTTCTACAACCAAGTTTGTAATTGTATTCAGCTTTTGTCTTTTCTTCATTTGCCAGGCCAATAACTTCCCACATTTATTTGCCGATTCGAAGGTCTTTTGTTTCATCTGTTGAATCTTCCATTCTATCTCCTGATTCATCAATTTCATATACTGTACTTGGTATAGCTTTATTTCTTTTAAAATCTCCTGTGAGTTCGGTTTCGCTCTCAGTCTTTTTTCTCCATCCTTTATTTTCTCCAGAATTTTTTCTCTCTTCTCATTTTGGTATCTTTTCCTAATTGCATTTTGTTGTATCAAAATCCTCTCATCACCGCTTTACTAGCATCCCAAATCACTCTTTTTCTGTCGTCGTGTTCAAATTTATTTCGAAATAATCTCTCAGGTTTTTTGAGCCTTTTTAACAATTTCTTCATTCCTAAATAAGGAGTCATTCATCCTCCATCTAAAGGCCCCAATTGGCGTTAATGTCATTTCAATCTTTACTGGATTGTGATCGGAGCAGGTTTTCGGACAAATCACTGCTTTTTGATTTTAGGAGCCAGTCCTCTAGTTATCCAGATTTGGTCTATTCTTGTCCATGTCATATTTGCTTCAGAGAAGAAGGTTCCTTCTCTTTCCAAGGGGTTCTTTGTTCGCCAAATATCTACCAGATCCATATTGTCAGTCATTTCAAAAAATGTCTTTGGTAATCTTCCATCTTTTGTCACTGTTTGTCTTTGGGCCTTGTCCATATTTGTAGACACTACTCCATTCATATCTCCCATCAAAATAATATTGTAATCCAAATAGTCCAGAAGAGTTTCATGCAATTTCTTAAAGAATTCTGATTTTCCCTCATTTGGTGCATATACTCCTAATATCAAAAATTTCTGTCCTTGGAATTGAATTTCAATTGCTATGTATCTTCCTTGATCATCTTTAAATATGAATTTTGGTGACAGGCTTTCCTTCGCATAAAGTACTACCCCTCTTTTTTTAACATTGTCCGATGAAATAAATTCCTCTCCCAATCTTTTATTTATCAGAATTTTCCGATGCAGCCTTGTCACATGAGTCTCTTGTAAACAGATCAAGTCCAAATGTTCTTTTTTATGAAATACTCTTCCCCTTTTAGCCGACGAATTTAGACCATTAATGTTCCAACTTAAAATTTGTAGTGTCATTTTGTAGCTACTCTCCTTCTCCTCCAGCAGCCCCAAGAAGATTTTCTATGTCTGTCGGTGGCGTTGGTTTGCCTTTTTTTTCCTGCTTTTTGTCCGGTATAGCAATGTCTTTTCCCAATCCTTTCAGTAGATCTTCTTCATATGCACTCAGGAACTTGTTCTTTTCCTCCACTGATCTGATCTTGGTCTTTCTTCCCTTGAAACTAAAAGATAGGCCTTGGGGAAATTCCCACCTGAATGTTTGGCACCATTTTTGAGTGAATTGCCGAAAGTCAGATTTTTGATCAAATTGTGACCCGGGGCTTAGTGATTTTTTCAAAAAAATCTTTTCCTGCGGGTTAAGTTGTCGAGGGCTGATTTCTCGTCCTGTGATAAAAAGCCTTCTGTTTCGACCGCCAAACCTCTCAGGGGAGCATTTGCACCATTTTAGAGTGAATTGCCAAAAGTCAGATTTTTCCAGAAATTGTGACCCGGGGCTTAGCGATTTTTTCAAAAAATCTTTTCCTGCCGGTTAAGTTGTTGAAGGCTGATTCCTTGTCCTGTGATAAAAGCCTTCTGTTTCGACCGCCAAACCTCTCAGGGAGCATTTGCAATCGTTTGGCACCATTTTTGAGTGAATTGCCGAAAGTCAGATTTTTCAGAAATTGTGACCCCGGGGCTTAGGGATTTTTTCAAAAAAATCTTTTTCTGCCGGTTAAGTTTTCGAGGGCTGATTTCTTTTGCTGTGATAAAAAGCCTTCTGTTTAGACTGCCAAACCACTCAGGGGAGCATTTGCGACCGTTTGGCACCATTTTTGAGTGAATTGCCAAAAGTCAGATTTTTTCAGAAATTGTGACCCCGGGGCTTAGCGATTTTTTCAAAAAAATCTTTTTCTGCCGGTTAAGTTGTTGAAGGCTGATTTCTTTTGCTGTAATAAAAAGCCTTCTTTTTCGACCGCCAAACCTCTGAGGGGAGCATTTGCAACCGTTTGGCACCATTTTTTAGTTAATTGCCGAAAGTCAGATTTTTTCAGAAATTGTGACCCCGGGGCTTAGCGATTTTTTCAAAAAAATCTTTTTCTGCCGGTTAAGTTTTGAAGGCTGATTTCTTTTGCTGTGATAAAATGCCTTCTGTTAAGACTGCCAAACCACTCAGGGAGCATTTGCAACCGTTTGGCACCATTTTTGAGTGAATTGCCAAAAGTCAGATTTTTTCAGAAATTGTGACCCGGGGCTTAGCGATTTTTTCAAAAAAATATTTTTCTGCCGGTTAAGTTGTTGAAGGCTGATTTCTTTTGCTGTAATAAAAAGCCTTCTTTTTCGACCGCCAAACCTCTGAGGGGAGCATTTTCAACCGTTTGGCACCATTTTTGAGTGAATTGCCAAAAGTCAGAATTTTTCAGAAATTGTGACCCCGGGGCTTAGCGATTTTTTCAAAAAAATCTTTTTCTGCCGGTTAAGTTGTCGAGGGCTGATTTCTTTTGCTCTAATAAAAAGCCTTCTTTTTCGACCGCCAATCCTCTCAGGGGAGCATTTGCAACAGTTTGGCACCATTTTTGAATGAATTGCCGAAAGTCAGATTATTCCAGAAATTGTGACCCCGGGGCTTAGCGATTTTTTCAAAAAAATCTTTTTCTGCTGGTTAAGTTTTCGAGGGCTGATTTCTTTTCCTGTGATAAAATCCTTATTTTTAGAACGCCAAACCATTAAAGGGAGCATTTTCAACCGTTTGGCACCATTTTTGAGTGAATTGCCAAAAGTCAGAATTTTTCAGAAATTGTGACCCCGGGCTTAGCGATTTTTCAAAAAATCTTTTTCTGCCGGTTAAGTTTTCGAGGGCTGATTTCTTTGCTGTGATAAAAAGCCTTCTGTTTCGACCGCCAAAGCTCTCACGGGAGCATTTGCAACCGTTTGGCACCATTTTTGAGTGAATTGCCGAAAGTCAGATTTTTGATCAAATTGTGACCCCGGGGCTTAGCGATTTTTTCAAAAAAATCTTTTCCTGCCGGTTAAGTTGTTGAAGGATGATTCCTTGTCCTGTGATGAAAAGCCTTCTGTGTCGACCGCCAAACCTCTCAGGGGAGCATTTGCAACCGTTTGGCACCATTTTTGAATGAATTACCGAAAGTCAGATTTTTTCAGAAATTGTGACCCCGGGGCTTAGCGATTTTTTCAAAAAAATCTTTTTCTGCCAGTTAAGTTGTTGAGGGTTGATTTCTTTTCCTGTGATAAAAAGCCTTCTGTTTCGACCGCCAAACCTTTGAGGGGAGCATTTGCACCATTTTAGAGTGAATTGCCGAAAGTCAGATTTTTTCAGAAATTGTGACCCCGGGGCTTAGGGATTTTTTCAAAAAAATCTTTTTCTGCCGGTTAAGTTTTCGAGGGCTGATTTCTTTTGCTGTGATAAAAGCCTTCTGTTTCGACCGCCAAACCTCTGAGGGAGCATTTGCAACCGATTGGCACCATTTTAGAGTGAATTGCCGAAAGTCAGATTTTTTCAGAAATTGTGACCCCGGGGCTTAGCGATTTTTTCAAAAAAATCTTTTCCTGCCGGTTAAGTTGTTGCAGGCTGATTCCTTGTCCTGTGATAAAAAGCCTTCTGTTTTGACCGCCAAACCTCTCAGGGGAGCATTTGCAACCGTTTGGCACCATTTTTGAATGAATTACCGAAAGTCAGATTTTTTCAGAAATTGTGACCAGGGGGCTTAGCGATTTTTTCAAAAAATCTTTTTCTTCAGGTTAAGTTTTCGACGGCTGATTTCTTTTGCTTTCATAAAAGCCTTCTGTTTCGACCGCCAAACCTCTGAGGGGAGCATTTGCAACCGATTGGCACCATTTTAGAGTGAATTGCCGAAAGTCAGATTTTTGATCAAATTGTGACCCCGGGGCTTAGCGATTTTTTCAAAAAAATCTTTTTCTGCCGGTTAAGTTTTCGAGGGCTGATTTCTTTTGCTGTGATAAAAAGCCTTCTGATTCGACCGCCAAACCTCTCACAGGAGCATTTGCAACCGTTTGGCACTATTTTTGAGTGAATTGCCGAAAGTCAGATGTTTTCAGAAATTGTGACCCCGGGGCTTAGCGATTTTTTCAAAAAAATCTTTTTCTGCCGGTTAAGTTGTTGAAGGCTGATTTCTTTTGCTGTGATAAAAAGCCTTCTGTTTAGACCGCCAAACCAATCAGGGAGCATTTGCAACCGTTTGGCACCATTTTTGAGTGAATTGCCAAAAGTCAGATTTTTTCAGAAATTGTGACCCGGGGCTTAGCGATTTTTTCAAAAAATCTTTTTCTGCCGGTTAAGTTGTTGAAGGCTGATTTCTTTTGCTGTAATAAAAGCCTTCTTTTCGACCGCCAAACCTCTGAGGGAGCATTGGCAACCGTTTGGCCCCATTTTTGAGTGAATTGCCAAAAGCCAGATTTTTCAGAAATTGTGACCCGGGGCTTAGCGATTTTTTCAAAAAATCTTTTTCTGCCGGTTAAGTTTTCGAGGGCTGATTTCTTTGCTGTGATAAAAAGCCTTCTGTTTCGACCGCCAAACCTCTGAGGGGAGCATTTGCACCATTTTTGAGTGAATTGCCGAAAGTCAGATTTTTACAGAAATTGTGACCCCGGGGCTTAGCGATTTTTTCAAAAAAATCTTTTTCTGCCGGTTAAGTTTTCGAGGGCTGATTTCTTTTCCTGTGATAAAAAGCCTTCTGTTTCGACCGCCAAACCTCTGAGGGGAGCATTTGCACCATTTTTGAGTGAATTGCCGAAAGTCAGATTTTTTCAGAAATTGTGACCCCGGGGCTTAGCGATTTTTTCAAAAAAATCTTTTTCTGCCGGTTAAGTTGTTGAAGGCTGATTTCTTTTCCTGTGATAAAAGCCTTCTGTTTCGACTGCCAAACCACTCAGGGAGCATTTGCAACCGTTTGGCACCATTTTTGAGTGAATTGCCAAAGTCAGATTTTTCACAAATTGTGACCCCGGGCTTAGCGATTTTTTGAAAAAATCTTTTTCTGCCGGTTACGTTGTTGAAGGCTGATTTCTTTTGCTGTAATAAAAAGCCTTCTTTTTCGACCGCCAAATCTCTGAGGGGAGCATTTTCAACCGTTTGGCACCATTTTTGAGTGAATTGCCGAAAGTCAGATTTTTGATGAAATTGTGACCCCGGAGCTTAGCGATTTTTTCAAAAAAATGTTTTTCTGCCGGTTAAGTTTTCGAGGGCTGATTTCTTTTGCTGTGATAAAAAGCCTTCTGTTTCGACCGCCAAAGCTCTCACGGGAGCATTTGCAACCGTTTGGCACCCTTTTGGAGTGAATTGCCGAAAGTCAGATTTTTGATCAAATTGTGACCTCGGGCTTAGCGATTTTTTCAAAAAATCTTTTCCTGCCGGTTAAGTTGTTGAAGGATGATTCCTTGTCCTGTGATAAAAGCCTTCTGTTTCGACCGCCAAACCTCTCAGGGGAGCATTTGCAACCGTTTAGCACCATTTTTGAATGAATTACCGAAAGTCAGATTTTTTCAGAAATTGTGACCAGGGGGCTTAGCGATTTTTTCAAAAAAATCTTTTTCTGCCGGTTAAGTTGTTGAAGGCTGATTTCTTTTGCTGTAATAAAAAGCCTTCTTTTTCGACCGCCAAACCTCTGAGGGGAGTATTTGCAACCGTTTGGCCCCATTTTTGAGTGAATTGCCAAAAGTCAGATTTTTCAGAAATTGTGACCCCGGGCTTAGCGATTTTTTGAAAATATCTTTTTCTGCCGGTTAAGTTTTCGAGGGCTGATTTCTTTTGCTGTGATAAAAAGCCTTCTGTTTCGACCGCCAAACCTCTGAGGGGAGCATTTGCACCATTTTTGAGTGAATTGCCAAAAGTCAGATTTTTGATGAAATTGTGACCCCGGGGCTTAGCGATTTTTTCAAAAAAATCTTTTTCTGCCGGTTAAGTTGTTGAAGGCTGATTTCTTTTCCTGTGATAAAAGCCTTCTGTTTCGACTGCCAAACCTCTCAGGGAGCATTTGCAACCGTTTGGCACCATTTTTGAGTGAATTGCCAAAAGTCAGATTTTTTCACAAATTGTGACCTCGGGGCTTAGCGATTTTTTCAAAAAATCTTTTCTGCCGGTTACGTTGTTGAAGGCTGATTTCTTTTGCTGTAATAAAAAGCCTTCTTTTTCGACCGCCAAATCTCTGAGGGGAGCATTTTCAACCGTTTGGCACCATTTTTGAGTGAATTGCCGAAAGTCAGATTTTTGATGAAATTGTGACCCCGGGGCTTAGCGATTTTTTCAAAAAAATGTTTTTCTGCCGGTTAAGTTTTCGAGGGCTGATTTCTTTTGCTGTGATAAAAAGCCTTCTGTTTCGACCGCCAAACCTCTCAGGGGAGCATTTGCACCATTTTAGAGTGAATTGCCAAAAGTCAGATTTTTCCAGAAATTGTGACCCCGGGGCTTAGCTATTTTTTCAAAAATATCTTTTCCTGCCGGTTAAGTTGTTGAAGGCTGATTCCTTGTCCTGTGATAAAAAGCCTTCTGTTTCGACCGCCAAACCTCTCAGGGGAGCATTTGCAATCGTTTGGCACCATTTTTGAGTGAATTACCGAAAGTCAGATTTTTTCAGAAATTGTGACCCCGGGGCTTAGGGATTTTTTCAAAAAAATCTTTTTCTGCCGGTTAAGTTTTGAAGGCTGATTTCTTTTGCTGTGATAAAAAGCCTTCTGTTAAGACTGCCAAACCACTCAGGGCAGCATTTGCAACCGTTTGGCACCATTTTTGAGTGAATTGCCAAAAGTCAGATTTTGGATGAAATTGTGACCCCGGGGCTTAGCGAATTTTTCAAAAAATATTTTTCTGCCGGTTAAGTTGTTGAAGGCTGATTTCTTTTGCTGTAATAAAAGCCTTCTGTTTCGACCGCCAAACCTCTGAGGGGAGCATTTTCAACCGTTTGGCACCATTTTTGAGTGAATTGCCGAAAGTCAGATTTTTGATCAAATTGTGACCCCGGGGCTTAGCGATTTTTTCAAAAAAATCTTTTCCTGCCGGTTAAGTTGTCGAGGGCTGATTTCTTTTGCTCTAATAAAAAGCCTTCTTTTTCGACCGCCAATCCTCTCAGGGGAGCATTTGCAACAGTTTGGCACCATTTTTGAATGAATTGCCGAAAGTCAGATTATTCCAGAAATTGTGACCCCGGGGCTTAGCGATTTTTTCAAAAAATCTTT